>JAEAOA010000779.1:235000-835000 GCA_016746295.1 Potamilus streckersoni
ACATCTGGCACTTTAAACTGAATTATGTTGTGACCAGTTTGGGCTGATTTTTTCCCTTCCAATTATTTATTTCAAGTGATTATTTTCTCTAGAAATACAAAAGTGCTCCGACAAAATTCTTGGATTAAGATATTAATTGGAATTTAAACTGAATTAAAGCCTGTGATTCAAAAACATAAGGACGACTCAGGCTATAACAAACACGTCATTACCTTCAATTTTAAATTTCTTTTGGGACTTGAACTGAATTTTATTTAGGACTTTTGACTACTAGGACTTGTGACTTTAATTCCTGGATTATTTTTGGATTTAATTCGTAGAACCGTAAGTTATTTTCTCACATTTTTCACTTTGTATTCTAGGGAAATAAATTATTTGTTAAATTTTGCAGAGCTTATTGTCTTCATTCTTTTCTGTTAATCATTTTAAAAGCATAGACTCCTAACACCTGCTGACAAATTAATCATCTTGAGATCAAAGAACTCCATTTGATATTATATAACTATATCTTACTTCGAATTGTGGTAGACGGTCTAATACGGTCGGCCCATTATTCTGTGTTCTTTCGTAATCCTTGATTATTTTCCCCTGACACCTCTTAATGACTAGGCTGTCAAGAAAAAGAGCACATTTCGACAAAAGGTACGCAGTTAATATGCTGTTAGTGTTTTATTCACCATGTTGTTTTATGAATTTCGTTGCTGTTTGTGTGCTTTCATGAAGTGTATAATTTATAATTTTTCTAATCGCACTTTTATCGCATGTTGAAAGATACTTGATATAATTCATTGAAATTGAAGCAGCTGACAATACATAACATGTATACATGTGTGAAAACACTAAAAATATCAGATTAAACAAGTTTTTTTGATGTCTTTAAGGTTATCTTTGTACAATGAAATTCAATATCAAATGAAATCGAAAAGTACATATATACTCCACTGTCCATTCGTCAGTCTGTCAGTAGCCGCTCCATTCAGGATTTACAAGTATACTCATCGTAGCAAATTCATAAAATCAATATCATAACAAATGTATTTGTGACTCTTTGTAAATCATTCGGAGTCTTTTATCTTTCTGACTTTCAGTCAGTCTGTCTCTCTATCATCTGGATTAAAGATTAATACTTTTAAAAAAATATTCGCTGAAATAAGCTATATTTAGTGCCAAAAGACGTTTATGCATGCCTCTTTCAGTTCTTCTATATCTCCCAGTAACTGGATGTGTAAATAATAGACCAATTTTCGTCGACAATACTTTGAAACTCAATCTTCTGAAAGTATTCAAGTCTGTGACTGAAATAAATAAATAAATAAATAAATAAATAAATAAATAAATAAATAAATAAATAAATAAGTAATGATTTTATTTATCTATCTATTTAGGCTTTATTATAGACAATTCCTCTCGAGTTAGAAGAATATAACATTTTTAACATTTTTTTTTATTTCCCAAGAGATATGTTTTCTCTGAAAAAAAGATTTTGCAGTAGAAACAGTTCAGCTAAAAAGGTTTGTGACGTGTGCCAAAATAATTTTCTCTTGTGTGCTAAGAGAAAGGACAAGAAGAAGGAGGCGGCGTGAAAAGAGGACAAGGAAAAAAGAAGAAGAAAACAATTGATTACAAGTCAGGTTCTTGATGCTGTCCTGTGGTTATAGGGTACAACGCTTCGTACTGTCTGCTAGTCTCAGATCCGTGGATAGCGTAAGCATTAAATTTGGAAACCTTCGGCGGAAAATATTCTACAGGAATATAGGCTTCACCAGACCACACGTTTCCATGGATGGAAGATGAAAATTTCAATGGTAATTGGTCCTAAAAATAGATTATATTTTTTCATGAAAGAAATATGAAAATTTCAGTTACAATTTGTCCAAAATCAGACTGATAAAACAGGATCGAAACGAAATATAAAACATCTACTCATTTATTAAGTTACATAGTGCGTGAACGAACTTTGAGGAACATCAGTGTTCGAGCATCAATCAACTGCCATCAATCATTTTAAATTCCAAAGTTTGTAACACAGTCTTGTGGAGGCTGAGAATTAACAGTTTCTGAACTCAGAAAGTACATTTTATTCCAATCTATCAAGTACTAACACAGCATTCTTATTTCAGCATCATTCAACGTATAACAGTGACTGGTCACACGTCAAAATTGATGCTGGTACTATAGTTTGCTCAGTGATAAAGTTGTGAATATCATTAAAGGGTGAGACAAAATTGAATTGTTTTACCATCATGAACAGTGAACAATTAACTAGGCTCAATGTATGGAATCTGCAAAAAAAATCATTTTTCTCACAAAGTCACAGAAACAACGAGAATACCTCTATTCCCAGAAAAATCTGCAGACCTATGTGGTGAATCACAACTTTTATAAATACCAAGTACGAGAACAATTAAAAAAAACGCTCTGTTAATGTTTGTCCCAATTTTAAACCTGAAACTAATCAGCTCGTTTCAACAAGTAAGTTTAATCTAATTAACTAGACTGTGGCTAGCAAATTGTAAACATATAATTCATCATTATTTTAAGTACCTGACTGAGGTCACATTGGGTTACGCCTGCCACCATAAGAAACAATAGACTGTACTACCTGTGACTGCTGACTCGGAGTGGATAACTGCAACTGGCTCATTCTGTAAAGTCTTCTCTGGCGGATTACGTGACCGAGCAGATATGCTAATCGTCCCGGCTGTGAAGGCAGATGGCATGAAACAGCTGTGTGTACAGCACGTCATCAGCTCACATGCAGTGGGACCCGATGATTGTCTACTGCATCTGGGTTCGTCTCCGAACGCACTGACATTGTCGTGCCACTGGATTAAGACAATTCTGGACGAGAAAGTGAGGCTAACTCTACGCAACGTTCCCATCCCTTGAATCCAACGTACGCGCGTTATGGCACCATTCCCCCATGATATATGTTCAAGACCTGTGGCGATTGGCTAGCGATAACGCAGCATGTCTGGAAATACCGTAAGCTGCAGCTACATACATGCATTCAGGCAGCTCAGGGCAAATGAACTTCTTTCACTGGACCAAATCAGCAGTGAAACATGGCACCCCGAGACTACTGAGCGGCCCTTTGTAGGGTCACACTACTCACCTCCATAGCACGAGGAACGGGCTAGAGGGTATCCATAACATTGCCTGCTTCACCTTAACTCTGGATAGCATACTACGACTGATGGACATCCCAGCTTAGCGACCAAAACCCTAACAAGAAGGCAAAGGTGACAAAACTCACCATCGGTGCCTGGAATGTTGTTGCGAGTTTAACACCATTTTGCCAGCACGTGATAGGCTATACATAGTGGCAAATGTAACTGATGGAGGAAGAACCCGTGAAACCTCAGCGAGGGCTACAAAGAAGGAGCCAGTTGCACACACATCTAGAGTGGCAGAAGTAAAGTATAACAACGTGAAGCTAGTGTTGGGTTTGCCAACTTGTCTGCAATCTCACAAAGAGCATGAATGACTGATTAATGCAAATAAGACTCCCACTAACTTGAATAAGACATGCAACTATCATCAGCAAGATATGCACCCAACATATCCAACCCAGATGAAATCCAGGATAAATTTTATGAAGACCCATATCTTCTTATCTCAGCAGTACCGAAGGCAGACAAGCACCAAACTAAAAACAAAATATACAACAAATACTAGCAGAACACTTCAACAATATTCTCAATTTACAAGCATCTATCAGTGAGGTGGCAAGTAATCTATTGCTCGAGTGGAAATCAACACATCACTTGCTGATCCTCCAAAACTTACTGAAATTGAGAAGCAATTGTCCTGTTGTCAAATGGTAGAGCACCTAGTGCAGATGCCATATCAGCATTGGTCTACAAAGTCTGAGGCTCGCATATGGCACAATAACTGAACTAAACGCTTCCAGTAAATGTGGGCTAATGTAATCCCTGAGTACAAGGATGCATCCAAAGTCCACTTGTACAAGAGGAAAGGCAACATACAGTCCTGCAACAATTATCAATAGTGGTGAAAATCCTCGCCAGAATTGCATAGAATTACCCTGTACATCACAATGATCATGGGTTTCTGCCTCAGAGTCAATGTGGCTTTAGGAAAGGACGAGGACACAGAGACAAGTTCTTTGCGTCTCGTAAGCTCCTAAAGAAATGCTAGGAACAGAACTACAACCTGTGCACGACATTCATCCACCTAACAAAAGCCTTTCACACAGTCAGCCGTAGAGACCTTTGGACACCCACGGCAAAAAGTTCGACTGCGCAGAGAAATTTATTACAGTGGTTTGGCAATTCCATGATTGCATGCTTGTTCAGGTCGTGGACAAGAGTGAGTAGCCTGAACCTTTCCCAATCACCAATCTAATCAAGCAATGCTTTGTGCTGGACCCAGACCTCTTCATTACGATGTTCTTTACCATACTTGCTGATGCCTTTCGTGACTATGACTCTGGTATTGACATCAAATACAGGGCTGATTGCAAGCTCTTCAAATCTGAGGAAACTATGGGCAAAGACCAAGTTACAAAAAGTGACTGTTCGTGATCTCCTGCTTGCCAATGATGGTTCTCTGAATGTATAATCTGAGTCTAATATGCAACAAATTATGTACTATTTCTCTACAGCTTTCGACATTTTCGGTCTTAAAATCAGTATCATGAAACAGAATTGAAACACCATGTAGAACCTACTACCACATTAAATGGCCAAACCATCCTGGCAGTGGACAAGTTTACCAGTTTAGGCAGCATACTATCACGTGAAGTTCATATCAATGGCAAAACCAACAGACAATTGCTAAAGAAGGTGTGGCCTTTGGACGGCTACGTGCAAATGTGTGGCAGCACAGAAGCCCTTAAAGGGCTAGAAAGCCATCGTGTTGGAGTGCCTGAGTAAAGATTTAGAAAGTCACTGTGGTGGAGTGCCTGAGGAAAGGTCTAGAAAGCAACAGTGTAGGGGTGCCAGAGGAAAGGTCTAGAAAGCCACCGTGTTGGGGTGCCAGAGGAAAGGTCTAGAAAGCCACAGTGTAGGGGTTCCAGAGGAAACTGATGAGGATAAGATGGCAGGAAAGGTTCCAACACTCAGAGATTCTCACACGGGCATGCATTCAGAGATTCTCACACAGGCATGCATTCAGAGATTCTTGCACAGGCATGCATTCAGAGATTTTCACACGGGCATGCATTCAGAGATTCTCACACAGTAATGCATTCAGAGATTCTCACACGGGCATGCATTCAGAGATTCTCACACGGGCATGCATTCCTAGCATCTACACTCTGTTGATGAAATCACAGGTGTAATGTGCAGTCTACTTAACCAGAGTCTCAGAACAGCTGTGAGCTGAAGGAGAGAAAGCAATTTTGTGTTGTCCAGAAGAAACACTTCAAAGATTCCCTTAAGTTATCCTTGAAACATATTAGCATTGACTCTCAGTCATGCGAAGATCTTGCTCGTAAATCGCTCCACCTGGAGTAATCTCATCCATACTGGCACTAAAGACTTTGAACTTCCGAAAAGTACAGAGGCAGTGCAGAAGCAAAGTACATATCATAACACGTAATCTATTGATCAAATAACCCAAGCAGCACCTCTTGTACTGTGTGCAACAAAGTTTAGAACACATGATCAACCACTTGCATACTCGGAGAAACCATGAAAAACAACGAGTACCCGATTTATGACTGACAATTTTTGCACAAAGAAAATTCTAAATTCCTTTATCCGCCAATATGGTAAGTAAATGTATGAATCATTAAGTAATCAGCCATACAGACTCAGGGAAACTTCTTGTAAAGTAGTGCAAAATTCATAGCATCAAGGTCAATATGAATGCATGGTTTAGTGGCAGACTGCTCAGACCACGAAATAATGGTGACATTATTGGTAATCTGAAAGCCCTTTTCAACATATAGGGATAAGGAATGTAAAGACTGCACCAGATTTCAGCCTTTTTTAAAATTCATTTGTATACCAAAGTGAAAATGATTGGGCTCATGAAGTTCAGTGAAGGATCCCTAAATTCTTATCATCGCCATCATTTTGTGCTCCGATGATTTCCTATTATGGAATAATGGTGCTTATTCACACCTTTCGTATATGACCTTCGTCAAGCAAAATAAATTGTAAGTGCAGGAAAATGTAGAAAATACCTTTAAAATCTTTCTCTTTCCGTTCAAAAGTAGTACAAGATGTTGCCCGTGGCTGAAAATATACAGGACACAATTTTGGCTTCCGCTAATTACAGTCGTTAAAGTTTTATAAACTAATTCAATTACACATTTCAAAGTATTACGTACATTCTAACTACCAATAGATCTGAAACAGTTATGCTCCTCTTCTCTCTCTCTCTCTCTCTCTCTCTCTCTCTCTCTCTCTCTCTCTCTCTCTCTCTCTCTCTCTCTCTCTCTCTCTCTCTCTCTCTCACTGAATTTGAAAAGGCAATTTGCACAAATGATATTGTACAACGCTTTTTACAAAATTGGATAACTAAGTATACTTTTCAGTACGTTCTGTCAGGAACAAACAATTATGATAGTTACTGCAGTATAATACTTTTACACCAACCCACTGACCCAAAGAAATCCTATTTTTGCTCACTAGAGCAACATACTACCTCATTCTTATTGAGATACCATAAGATAAATAAAACTGATATTAACTAGCTTAGGAAGACTCGAATACAAAAATAGAGAGCTTCACTTGAATAGCCCAAATACAGTGCTATTTCAATTTTAATACTACAAATAGATATGATAAAATCATACAATTTCCGTTAAAAATAACTCACCCAAACCCAATTAATTACAGCTAATGATCGTGCTTTGCACGCGTAACTTAGGTAAAACATACAGCGCATGTCTGCTCCTAAGTTTCCCATTACTTGTCAATATGTACATTATTATCTTGACTGGTTCTCACGGTGAAACAGAAATACAGCCTATCTTCTGAAAAGTTTTTTAAAACGGAAAATGGAGCCTTGTATGCGTTCGGTAGGAAAATAAGAGACCACATTATTCAGAGCAGGTTTTCACCTTCAAACTTGTAAGCACGGCAAACGTTAACATGTTATCATTTATTTTATCATTAAATATGATCGTAAATGTTGAGTATTGTATAGGATTTAAGCACGTAACTTGTCTTGATGACTTTCAATTTTATTGTCATTTTGCCTTGTCCAGATAAGGCGTACAAATGCATAGCTGTGTCTCTTTATCATTATTATTGAGACCACTTAAAAAGCTCGATATACTAAACGGCCAGAATTAAATACTCAAAGAGATAAAGGAAAACGAGTACTGAATTCATAATGACGGGATGAAACATTATATAGGCATCACATCGCCATTGCAGAAATTTAAATTTATACCAAAACAGAATTAAATGCTATTCTAATTCTGTATAGAACAGAAGATAATTTTTTTAGATATTTGTTTGGCAAATTAGAGCTAATGAAAGTTAGCGAAAAGTGATTTTCTGATATTGTAAAATTTAAAAAAAATATATATATATAAATTACTTATATATTTTCCATTTTGTTCATGGTTCATGCCGACAGACACCCATAATCCTAACAGACACCTGTTTTGATCAACGTGTAAATAGTTGAATCTATTTCTTGTTAAATAAATGATGCTAGATTGGGGGCAGCATCTTAGCAAACGAAAAATAGTACAAGACCAGTCCGAATTTCTGAGGATAGGGGTCTTACTTTCACGACTATAAAACTGTAACCAGACTTGATATCTAACAATTTGGTTTTTTTTAAGGATAATAATAACTAATTTACACGCACATAAATAGTCTTGCTGGATAGTTGGCACAAATCAACATACATTAAGAGTACAAATTTGTACAAAACTGTTTCAGCTGGCATCATTGCAAAGCCCTACGCAATAAAAGTAGTAACAGAACTGAATTCGTAAATTAGTAGAATGCAACACAATTTCCAATAAAGTGTATGCAATACACAAAACTTTGCACATAATTGCTTAGAAGTCCTAGGTAAAGTTTGAAACAAAGGCAATAACTGTTTAAATAGCTCTACGATAGACAGAAAATAAACCTATCTTGAAAAGAACGTTTGTAGCAACATCCTGAAAAAAAAATTTAACTTTGGATCCACCAACTTAAGTTAGGTGTTATCATAAACCATGTGTTGATCTGCAAATAATAAGAAAAAAACAATTGAGTTTTATATATATATATATATATATATATATATATATATATATATATATATATATATATATGTATGTATGTATGTATGTATGTATGTATGTATGTATGTATGTATGTATGTATGTATGTATGTATGTATGTATGTATGTATGTATGTATGTATGTATGTATGTATGTATGTATGTATGTACAATTTAAGACATTATGCATGTAAACAACCATATTGGATTGTATTGTATTTTTGCAGTGTGACGTTACATGTTGTTAAAGGACATTTTGTAGCACTTAGTGACAATCAGTTAAATTTTTTGTCACCACCTAAATGCATGTGATAAGTTTTCTTTCTACAAAGTGCCCCTGCTGTCGTCACACTGCAAGCGACACGTGCAGTTCGTTATGACATGTAATAAACAAATACGTAAACGAGATATATGTATGCACAACTCTCAGAGTAGCAAGCAAAACTAATATCAACTCAACAAGTAGAGGAAGATACAAACAGGGAATTTAAAACACTTTAGAGGCAAACTTGGAAAAGTAGACAGAAAAATAACATCAGAAGCTCCAAACAAATTTAACCTGCAAAAACGATTTCTAAAAATTAGTTTATTTCACAAGCTACAGAAGACAAAATGAAGTTTTAAAAAAAAGGATTATTTTAGAACCGATTGAGCAAAGCTAGATACAAAGTAATGTGGACGTCAAACAAATACATCATGGTTTGAAAAAGACAATAAAAATAGAGCTAATAGAAAATGGTGAACATATGAATAAAGTAGGAAACGTATCTTTAAGGGGCACTGTCGATATTCAGTTTTCAGTTGCAGCTTGGCATTGGAAATGTCATTCATGTGGTCACCAAAACCGAACCAAAAGCAACCGTACAAATGAAAATAACAAGGCAAAGTCTGGATAAACTCCATCATCACAATCTTCGCAACTCAAACCAACAGTACATCCATGGAAAACCTACATGTCGGAATCCTTGCAAATCAAACCAACTATACGACCTACCTAAAACTGTTGCCTTCATTATGTTATACAGATTAAATATTGGAGGCAAGAAACAAATATAAATTATTTGGCATCATCATCCAGAGTTATAACAGATTTATTCAGATGTTGCTACAAACACATACTTAAAATAATCCTTTCAATTGTTTTTGCTCAAAACTTACGACCTCTATGGTGGCCAAGTAGTTAGAGCGTCCGCCTCAGATATGGGAGGTCATGGGTTCGATCCCCGTCCGAGTCATACCAAAGACTTTAAAAAATGGTACTAACATCCGCCTCGCTTGGCGCTCAGCATTAACAGGTTAGTGTTAGGACTGGTCGGTCTGGTGTCAGGATAATGTGACTAGGTGGGACATCATGCTACATGTCTGCAGCATGATACCCCAATGCTAGACATCACTATAAGGTATAACGGTACCAATTATACAACCCCAGGTGGGTGGAGCTTAAGGTGTAGGGAACATTGTATTCAGAAATAAACAACAAAACTAGCCGTGATTGGTGCATTATGTAAGAGTTGTACTTTCTGTTAGGCTTAAAAAAAATTGAGCCTTTTGGCAACATGTGAGATTATGTTAATTCATATCTAGATAACATTTTTTTATAAAGATTTGTTTTTAAAAAAATGTGGTACACATAGTTCCAGCAGAGTTGTCTCTCTTAAATGCAATGGAGTACCTAGTTCCTTCTTTTGTCAAATTGACAATCTAACATTGTTCTCTGTGACAGTGGGTGACATGCATGCTAAGGTAGGATACAAAGTATATTTATTTTACAAAACATTAGCATTGAGGTCTATGGAAAAACAATTGGTACCGTGATATCATAAACTGTCACAATGCAGACATCGTAGCGGTATGACTGAAAAATTGTTAAAGATACGTTAAAAATCCAAATCACACATACACACTCAAAACTTACGGGCAAAACTCCAGTTCCAAGTATTTACCGTCATCTGCTAGGAAAAACGCTTCCACGACTGAAACAATGGAGAAAAAATATCGAATAGATACACTTCTGAAATATGTAAACTTTACCTAATGGCACAATGCATGTGCATAAATAGGTAAATAGAACATTATCTGAGAGATGACAAATACAAATATTACTCACTTCCTCTCAAAACTGTTGTTGGAACACACACACATCGCTACCACCATTCACTCTCTCACTCAAAATGCTCATTTAGACCGCTCTGTAATGCTAAGGTGTGGATGGAGAGGGTGGGATATTATTTGATGACTCTTTAATATAGCAACAACATTCTAGGTGTCATTATGGTAATGGACCAAGATGATGGATTGATATATTCAATTCAACCCTCAAAGAAAGACATACATACATACATACATACATACATACATACATACATACATACATACATACATACATACATACATACATACATACAAACAGACAGACAGACAGACAGACAGACAGACACACACACACACACACACATACATACATACATACATACATACATACATACATACATACATACATACATACATACATACATACATACATACATACATACATACATACATACATACGTACGTACATACATACATACATACTTAAGCATAATGACGCTGACCCACTAGGGGAGTAACAGTCGCCCATTGCATTATATAATGACCTACTTTTGCTCCGAGTGTTCCTCAATCAGGTATGTTGTAGAAAGCTTTTCTCAAATATAACCCTATCTTTATGACTGTAGTTCTTCAACTACCAAGTATACCTCAATCATTCCATAGATATCTTCAACTATATTACGCGGGACTAAAATTCAGTCGCTGTTGAGTAGATGCTTTTATTCTATCTTTCCTGCGAAGACAAGGTCTGAAGTTCATTTTACGTCAAACATAAATTGCCTAACCTTTTCAAGTTTATAACTGATAAATATCAACAACCTATTAACAAATTTATCTTTCAACTGGTATATTTTGCGTATTATCATACTTGAATATAAAAAAACGCTCAAAATGAACTCTCGTTGTGATATAATTAGTATTCGTCAGTGACCATTTCTTCATTCAAAAATATATATAGCATATAGCAAAGCAATCGTCAAAATCAAAATGTCGTCTGTGTAAACGATAATTTACAACCGCAGTTTCGAAATTTCAAGTATCTATACAGCCTACATACTTCTTAAATGGATGCCTTGAATTAAAAAAAAGAAAAAAGAATGCACCCATTCTGTCAATCACTGATCGGTCTATGACATTAGGTCACCAGACTACTAGACGGTTGTAAATGCATAAATTTGATATGGTTTGGTGTTTATGACAGAGGAAGACAAATCGGTTATTCAGTGCCGAGGCAATCGGAGTCAAGTGTCTTGCCCAAGGACATATCCCATCAAGATAGAGCTAGAGTTTTTCAATACTAAAAAGGATTACTCTGGATTAGAGGGTAAAAAAATAAGCAAGCTGGGAAACTCTATATTGAGTGGGATAAATCTTGGGAAATCAGTTATCAAAATGGGGACATCGCAGTCCTAGTCCTCTAGACTAATTCTTCTGGATTTCGTTCTGTCTTACCCATATCCATTCTATCTCATTTAATCAATCTTGATTTCATTTAATCAATCTTGATCTCATAGAATCAATCTTGATCTCTTCAAATGATCCTTGTTACCCCCACTCAGTATCGATTTTCTAAAGTTTAATTGATTTGGAACGGTCCTTTATTAGATAATCTGATAATACCACTAACCTTCATAATCCCAGAGCTGTGGGAACGGTTTTCCAGGGGTGCCGCCCGGATTTGGCGGGTCATTGAAAAAAGGGGCACTAATGGTGAGCTGAACATGACGTTCGTCTGCACGCTGCAGGGTGAGTTGAATTGGTACGTGCCCAGTGTCCTGATTGTTCCATGTCCTCGTTATAGTGTAGAACAGTTTGCTGTCAATGAAATGAAAAAGAGAAAACGTATTTGCGAAGTTCTCTTATACATTTCCAGCTTTAACCCTAGGATACTCACTACATGCAATAGCATTAAAATTTAATGCAGTAATCTAAAACCAGGTTTCCAGAGATCCTTTTATTTTAAACTATGCAAAAGTTATATATCTGATTTACCATGAATGTAGGGGTAAGTGAACATTGTTGGGCTACTTGAATGCTACTAAGCGAAAACAAAATTAAAATCTCAAATGCGATGCTTGAATGTTTCTGTGCCACGTTCGTACAACAGCGTGAAAACAAAACGACCATATCGTGAAATGAAATAGATCACAAAATGAACTATTAAACAGCTTTGATAAGCACACATACACAAGGCTTTCCGGTTTCTCTAATTTCACAACTGG
Source organism: Potamilus streckersoni (assembly GCA_016746295.1). Lineage (NCBI taxonomy): Eukaryota > Metazoa > Mollusca > Bivalvia > Unionida > Unionidae > Potamilus > Potamilus streckersoni. Next base: position 247,517 of record JAEAOA010000779.1, read on the forward strand.
TGAAAATTTATAGTCACCAAAAACTCTTGCCTATCATGCAGAAAACTCACCAAGGTTGTCTCTCCTGACGTGTTTAATATTTCTAACACTCACGATGTTAATTTAGTTGCCATAGTTAACCCATGCAAACACCATGATATAAACAATTCAATAACTTTAAACTTCACACATATATTTATCAGTATAGATGCATCCTGGATGAGAGCTTCTTTGTAGAGAAAAGGATATGAGCCGCGGCATCTTTTGGACCTACATGTTTTTGAAACATGTGCTTTCAATTCTGCAAAATACAGTCAGATACCAATTTCATTAATATGTGTTCCAAACTCAAGACTGTTAAAGGACTGAAATTCCATAAATGAAACAATGTCTATTTTTTTTCAGTTACAACTAGGATAAACTCTCAAAAAATCGTATTACTAAAATCTAACTTTTATTACCAATCAATCCTGGCCAACGTGACCCGTATATACTTTATATTATCTTCACCCATTGTCAGACTGGCTCCCATTTTCCATACAATTGTATTCTCTATACAGATTTTTGTAATTTTCACAATATTTTAGAACATCAGCAATATGCAAAGCATGATTGCAGAGTGCAGACAAAGTCCAAAGACTGAGTCCATGCAAAAAAAGGGATTTTAAAAAATAATAACATAAAGGAATATCGTGATAATCCCAACAGTCTTATGAAAGGCAAAAAAAAAAACAAAAAAAAAAAAACAACATAACTTTAACATAAAAACTACAATCTCATTACCCTGAACTAACGTATTTGTTGGATAAAAGTACGGTCAAAACCATAAGTGCTACAAAATAGCATTAAATAAAAAGTACGTGTTGATTTGTCTATCCAAAGCATCACAAATATATCCCGCAATGTTTCGGAACGATGCATATCTACAGATTGTACTCCGCGATCATACCACTGAGATAATCAGCAATACTTCTGATGGACCCAGAACACGATTAACTTTACTATATACTGTCTACACTTGTCTCTCAGTACCGAACTTTCCACTGTGTGGCAATACAAATCATATGTTAATCTAAAATACCTTCAAAGATAACTTCGCGGTGAAGTTCTTGTCAAAGGTTCACCGGTATTTTTTTGACAGTCTGGACCGTAAACAAGCCAAAGTGCAATGGAACACAGATTCACTTCCAGATCATCACCATGACCTTTTTACTCACTGTATACTGTTCCCGAAACATACACAGACAACCACACCATTCTACCATATACCAAAGAATACACAATTACTACTAAATCCATACCAAGAATGCCGAATCGAAGTCTTCTATCACCACCAAAAAGAGACCGGAAAAATGCTCCTAAAAGAGAGTGGGACTACATTCGTGGGTACTGATCCAGAACTATTAATTGTGATCTGAATCCTACCAGGCAATTTTAGTCAAACTCTTACATTTGCATGCCACACATATTTCAACTTTATACATGAAGTCATTTTGAAATTCCTTGCAAACAAGACATGTGACAGCTGTCAGAAAGTGTGTAGATTTGGTGTTACACAGTGTGCAAAGCTTGGTCCAAGTGCTCTTGAGAAGCCAAAACTAAATTTGATATAGCTTCCTTAACTATAGAAAATTTTCAATGCAGTAAAAACCTAATTGTAATACAAGATGAGGCCTGTCTGAAAAATATGTTGGAAATACAAAAGTGTTAATAAATTCAAATTTGATGGAATTTTTTTAAAATAGTAAATTTGGAAAACAAAATGTTATTGAAAAATTAAATTTTTAGATGAATTTCAAAATTTAAACTGACAAATTTTAGACAGCAAAGTTAACTAATGAATGGTAGATTGGGTATGCACAACTGATAACAATTTTTCAAATGTAGTGAAGCAAGATAGCTCACAGTGACTTTTGCAGCAAATTGCAATAATACCAGTCCAGATGCATATAGGTGTGCACACTAAAGAAACAATGACAGGTGGTATGTTCCACATTTATTGTGTCAGGAACTTAAGCAGTTGTTCGTGTAAAAACTAGCTCATTTAAATTTAAAGTTTCCATGGGTACTAATTGTGATCTGATTCCTGATGGCAAGATGGTCAAGGCATTAATATCTCAGGGGAATTCAATTACGCAACTGGAGTTGATAAATACAGTTTTGTATTCACCTAAATTTACAGCAAATTCGAATGGCTAGTAATTTTTTGAGATCGGTTTTCAATGATTCTACAGGAAAGAGAAAATTATGAAAAACAAAGTTTGATTTACCACAACACAGTGTTTTAGACCATTAAGTTGCTGTATTTAAAATGAAATATAGGAATGTCGAAATTTCACCTATGAAATCATTTACAAGAATTTAAGTTCTGTACAAATGCTGTGAATTGCTGAAAATAATCCACGTGATACTTGGATGTAATGTTAGCATGTTGATAACTCTTGAAAATAATTTAGATGTTAGTTGGCTGGATGATAACGCCTGAAAATAACCAATGAGATAGATGGATGTACTGTTGACCTGTTGATAACGCCTGAAAAAAATCCACGTGTTAGATGAATGTACTGTTGATTTGTTGATAACGCCTGAAAATAATCCACGTGGTAGATGGAACGACTCTTGGCTTGTTGATAACGCCTAAAAATAATCCACGTGATTGATGGAGGTACTGTTGGTTTGTTGATAACGCCTTAATATAATCCACGTGATATTTGGATATACTGTTGGTTTATTGATAACGCCTGAAAATAATCCACGTGATTGATGAAGGTACTGTTGGCTTGTTGATAACGCCTCAGTATAATCCACATGATAGATGGATGTACTGTTGGCTTGATGATAACGCCTGAAAAAAAATCCACGTGATTGATGGATGCATTGTTAGTTTGTTGATAACACCTGAAAATAATCCACGTGCTAGATGGACGTACTCTTGGCTTGTTGATAACGCTTGAAAATAATCCACGTAATAGAAAGATGTACTGTTAGCTTATTGATAGCGCCTGAAAATAATCCACGTGATCGAGGAATGTACAGTTGGCTTGTTGATAATGCCTGAAAAAATCCACATGATATATGGATGTACTGTTGGCTTGTTGATAACACCTGAAAATAATTCACGTGATAGATGGATGTACTATTGGCTTGTTGATAACGCCTTAGTATATATAATCCACATGATAGATGGATGTACGGTTGGCTTGTTGATAACGCCTGAAAATAATCCACGTGATTGATGGATGTATTGTTAGTTTGTTGATAACGCCTGAAAATAATCCACGTAAAAGATGGGTGTACTCCTGGCTTTTTGATAACGCCTGAACATAATCCACGTGATCGAGGAATGTACTGTTGGCTTGTTGATAACGCCTGAAAATAATCCACGTGATAAATGAATGTACTGTTGGCTTGTTGATAACGCCTGAAAATCAACGTGATAGATGGATGTACTATAGGCTTTTTGATAACACCGGAAAACAATCCACGTGATAGATGGATGTACTATTGGCTTGTTGATAACGCCTAAAATAATCCACGTGATAGATGGATGTACTGTTGACCTGTTGATAACGCCTGAAGATAATCCACGTGATAGATGGACGTACTGTTGGCTTGTTGATAACGCCTGAAAATAATCCACGTGATAGATGGATATACTGTTGACCTGTTGATAACGTCTGAAAATAGTCCACGTGATAGATGGACGTACTGTTGACCTGCTGATAACGCCTGAAAATAATCCACGTGATAGATAGATGCACTGTTCACCTGTTGATAACTTCTGAAAATAGTCCACGTGATAGATGGATGTATTGTTGACCTGTTGATAACGCCTGGAATAATCCACGTAATAGATGGAAGTACTGTTGATGTGTTGTTAACGCCCGAAAATAATCCACGTGATAGATGTATGTACTCTTGGCTTGTTGTTAATGCTTGAAAATAATCCACGTAATAGAAAGATGTACTGTTAGCTTATTGATAGCGGCTGAACATAATCCACGTGATACATGGATGTACTATTGGCTCATTGATAACGCCTGAAAATAATTCACGTGATAGATGGATGTACTATTGGCTTGTTGACAACGCCTGAAAATCAACGTGATAGATGGATGTACTATTGGCTTGTTGATAACGCCTGAAAATAATCCACGTGATAATTGGATGTACTGTTGACCTGTTGATAACGCCTGAAAATAATGCACGTGATAGACGGGTGTACTACTGGCTCATTGATAATACCTGAACATAATCCACGTGATAGATGGATGTACTGTTGACCTGTTGATAACGCCTGAAAATAATCCACGTGATAGATGGACGTACTGTTGACTTGTTTATAGCACGTGAAAATAATCCACGTGATAGATGGACGTACTGTTGACCTATTGATAACACCTGAAAATAATCCACGTGATAGATGGATGTACTGTTGACCTGTTGATAACGCCTGAAAATCAACGTGATAGATGGATGTACTATTGGCTTGTTAATAACGCCTGAAAACAATCTACGTGATCGATGGATGTACTGCTGGCTTGTTGATAACGCCTGAAAATAATCCACGTGATAGATGGATGTACTATTGACCTGTAGATAACGCCTGAAAATAATCCACGTGATAGATGGATGTACAGTTGACCTGTTGATAACGAATGACAATAATCCACGTAATTGATGGATGTACTGTTGACCTGTTGATAACGCCTGAAAATAATCCACGTGATAGATGCATGTATTAGTAACCTGTTGATAACACCTGAAAATAATGCGCGTGATGCATGTATGTACTCTTGGCTCATTGTTAACGCCTGAACATAATCCACGTGATAGATGGATGTACTACTGACTTGTTGATAACGTCTAAAAATAATCCACGTGTTAGATGGATGTACTGTTGGGTTGTTCATAACGCCTGAAAATAATCCACATAATAGATGGATGTACTGTTGGCTTGTTGAATAACGCCTGAAAATCCACGTGATAGATGGGTGCACTATTGGCTTGTTGATAACGCCTGAAAATAATCCACGTGATAGATGGATGTACTGTTGGTTTGTTGATAACGCCTGAACATAATCCACCTGATCGACAAATGTACAGTTGACCTGTTGATAACGCCTGAAAATAATCAACTTGATAGATGGATGTACCGTTGACCTGTTGATAACGAATGACAATAATCCACGTAATTGATGGATGTACTGTTGACCTGTTGATAACGCCTGAAAATTATCCACGTGATAGATGCATGTATTAGTAACCTGTTGATAAGACCTGAAAATAATGCACGTGATGCATGTATGTACTCTTGGCTCATTGTTAACGCCTGAACATAATCCACGTGATAGATGGATGTACTGTTGGCTTGTTGATAAAGCCTGAAAATAATCCACGTGATAGATGGATGTACTACTGACTTGTTGATAACGTCTAAAATTATTCCACGTGTTAGATGGATGTACTGTTGGGTTGTTCATAACGCCTGAAAATAATCCACATAATAGATGGATGTACTGTTGGCTTGTTGAATAACGCCTGAAAATCCACGTGATAGATGGATGTACTTTTGACCTGTTGAAAACGCCTGAAAATAATCCACGTGATAGATGGATGTACAGTTCACCTGTTGATAATAATCCACGTTATAGATGGATGTACTTTTGACCTGTTGAAAACACCTGAAAATAATCCACGTGATAGATGGATGTACTGTTGACCTGTTGATAACGCCTGAAAATCAACGTGATAGATGGATGTACTATTGGCTTGTTAATAACGCCTGAAAACAATCTACGTGATCGATGGATGTACTGCTGGCTTGTTGATAACGCCTGAAAATAATCCACGTGATAGATGCATGTATTAGTAACCTGTTGATAACACCTGAAAATAATGCGCGTGATGCATGTATGTACTCTTGGCTCATTGTTAACGCCTGAACATAATCCACGTGATAGATGGATGTACTACTGACTTGTTGATAACGTCTAAAAATAATCCACGTGTTAGATGGATGTACTGTTGGGTTGTTCATAACGCCTGAAAATAATCCACATAATAGATGGATGTACTGTTGGCTTGTTGAATAACGCCTGAAAATCCACGTGATAGATGGGTGCACTATTGGCTTGTTGATAACGCCTGAAAATAATCCACGTGATAGATGGATGTACTGTTGGTTTGTTGATAACGCCTGAACATAATCCACCTGATCGACAAATGTACAGTTGACCTGTTGATAACGCCTGAAAATAATCAACTTGATAGATGGATGTACCGTTGACCTGTTGATAACGAATGACAATAATCCACGTAATTGATGGATGTACTGTTGACCTGTTGATAACGCCTGAAAATTATCCACGTGATAGATGCATGTATTAGTAACCTGTTGATAAGACCTGAAAATAATGCACGTGATGCATGTATGTACTCTTGGCTCATTGTTAACGCCTGAACATAATCCACGTGATAGATGGATGTACTGTTGGCTTGTTGATAAAGCCTGAAAATAATCCACGTGATAGATGGATGTACTACTGACTTGTTGATAACGTCTAAAAATAATCCACGTGTTAGATGGATGTACTGTTGGGTTGTTCATAACGCCTGAAAATAATCCACATAATAGATGGATGTACTGTTGGCTTGTTGAATAACGCCTGAAAATCCACGTGATAGATGGGTGCACTATTGGCTTGTTGATAACGCCTGAAAATAATCCACGTGATAGATGGATGTACTGTTGGTTTGTTGATAACGCCTGAACATAATCCACCTGATCGACAAATGTACAGTTGACCTGTTGATAACGCCTGAAAATAATCAACTTGATAGATGGATGTACTGTTGACCTGTTGATAACGCCTGAAAATAATCAACTTGATAGATGGATGTACTGTTGACCTGTTGATAACGCCTGAAAATAATCAACTCGATAGATGGATGTACTGTTGGCTTATTGATAACGCCTGAAAATAATCCACGTGATAGACGGATATACTGTTGACATGTTGATAATGCCTGAAAATAATCCACGTGATAGATGGATATACTGTTGACATGTTTATAACGCCTGAAAATAATCCACGTGATAGATGGATGTACTTTTGACCTGTTGAAAACGCCTGAAAATAATCCACGTGATAGATGGATGTACTTTTGACCTGTTGAAAATGCCTGAAAATAATCCCCATGATAAATGGATGTACTTTTGACCTGTTGAAAACGCCTGAAAATAATCCACGTGATAGATGGATGTACAGTTCACCTGTTGATAATAATCCACGTTATAGATGGATGTACTTTTGACCTGTTGAAAACACCTGAAAATAATCCACGTGATAGATGGATGTACTGTTGACCTGTTGATAACGCCTAAAATAATCCACGTGATAGATGGATGTACTGTTGACCTGTTGAAAACGCCTGAAAATAATCCACGTGATAGACGGACGTACTTTTGACCTGTTGAAAACGCCTGAAAATAATCCACGTGATAGATGGATGTACTGTTGACCTGTTGATAACACCTGAAAATAATCCACGTGATAGATGGATGTACTGTTGACCTGTTGATATCTGAAATTAATGCACGTGATAGATAAATGTAATGTTGACCTGTTGATAACGCTTTTAAATATTGCACGTGATAGATGGATGTACTGTTGACCTGATGATAACGCCTGAAAATACTCCACGTGATAGATGGATGTACTGTTGATCTGTTGATAACGCCTGAAAATATTGCACGTGATAGATGGATGTACTGTTGACCTGTTGATAACGCCTGAAAATAATCCACGTGATAGATGTCCTAATGTTGACGTGTTGATAATGCTTGAAAATAATGTCAGGTTTAAAGTATTATTTAGATCTGATACGATACTAAATGGCTGACGAAGTAGACTCAGCAAAAGTGGACTTTTAGAAGCAATAATAGAAACAGTAATTAAACCACGTTTATTATCATCCTGAAAATACTGTTGCTCACTATTGTCTATAAACTGTGGGAAGAAATTAAGTGAGGCAAAAAGAAAAGAAAATACGCAGAATTGAAAGAATAATTAAATGAGACACTATCGACATGCTTGAATATGAAAATATACAAGGTTGGACATAAACATAACTTAATAATGCTATATGAACTCCCAAAATAAGTTTACTCTGAAAATGTGAAGCGAAAGCAGGAGATTACATACACATCCTTTCAGATGAATCTTTAAAGAAGGAAAGACAGGAGATTACATACATATCCTTTCAGGTGAATCTTAAAGAAAGAGATATAGTCTCTTAAGGGAAAGAGTTTTTTCTACAATAATAATGTTTCTGTCGGCTGTAAAGGAAAAGACTCAGTACTTTTCAACTTACTCCGACAAAAACAGCATATGTAGTGGAGAGGTTTAACAGAACCCTAAAGACAGGAATATGGACATATTTTATTAGAAATAGAACCAGAAAATGAGCTCACATTTGTTTTTAAAAAAACAAAAGGTATTTGAGTTAAATATAATAACGCACATCACTTATATACCGACATGTTTCAGCTGAAGTGACCAAGAGAAAACAGATCAAAAGTACGGATCAATCTACTCAGGTACCTGATAACCTGAGAAAAGATCAAAAGTACGAATCAATCTACTCAGGTACCTGACAACCTTAGAAAAGATCAAAAGTACGGATCAATCTACTCAGGTACCTGACAACCTGAGAAAAGATCAAAAGTACGAATCAATCTACTGAGGTACCTGACAACCTGAGAAAAGATCAAAAGTACGGATCAATCTATACAGGTACCTGACAACGTATAATTAATATCTCATACTTAATAAACTGGAGAAAGAGTCGGAAATATAAATCAATATTTGCCAAGGCGTACTGTTCTAACTTTACCGAGAAATTATTCGAGATCAGGCAAATAATATTGTCAGAATTTAGTATGCAGTGTTGCATATATGGGGGATGGGAATCTCGTCGATATATTCTTAACATGTCACCATAACAACAATATTAAAACACCTATGTCTGTTATGTAATTTTCCTACTGTATATTCTTTTAAGCTATGATTGACAACTGTTTACCTCAAAGTTACTATTTGGTCTAAAGCAGTGTCTGCCCTCATTACTTCCATAAGGTTCACCTCCGGACCATTTCTAGTTCTGATTCTCGCTACCAAATTTCTAAAGCTTTGTAGAAGATTTTGTTTCGTATATCTCTCCACAATGAAGTCGTGTTTGTGTGAGGTAATTGTTATCTGATAGATATTTCCTTCAATTTGACTTCCTTATTTAATATCTTAACAGCATGATATTGTCCTTCAAAACCATTAGCAAGATCACAGTATTACCATCTTTTCATGGGAATAATGAATCTACATCTCTATTTTCATACGCAGAATTTTCAATTTGTTTCAGTTCAAAATCTTCATCACCTTCAGTCACGTTTCGGTGATTTAAATATTAAAAGAACTGGGTTTCATGGACAGCAAATATATATTCACATATCAAAAAAAAAAGAAATGTAGAAACAGGAATTGAAGATATAATTGATAATATAAAAATTTTTTTAAAAAACAAACTCAATGTTTAAAATGCCAAAGCTGCTAAATGTTGAAACCATTCTTATGTTGTAATGTATAGTGTGACATCATTAATTAACAGATTTCTTAGGATCAACAACTTGAATAGATTACAAATTGAAACGAATGATGACTACAATATATCGTACAGAATTATATACTTAGAATTAGATACTTAGAATTAGTTACTTAGAATTGGATACTTAAAATTAGTTACTTAGAATTGGATACATAAAATTAGTTACTTAGAATTAGATACTTAAAATTAGTTACTTAGAATTAGATACTTGCCTGGATTTTATCATTATGCTAGTGTTGACTCCATCTAAACTATGAACTGGTTAGTTAATATTCAGACATTTGGATTTCAACAAATCGAAAGCAATGGAAGAAAATGTTAAAGAAATGCTTGACGAATAAGAGAACAAAGGTTATGATATAGCTCAGTTTTTATCGATATATAAATACCATTTGCAAAACATGCTTGAAAATGTGCACACTGCTTGCTTTGTTATCGATGACTTGTGCATTTAATCACACTTGTTTCAGGAGCATCTGTTGGCCATGCATGTGGAAGTGGATTAGACATAATCTTTCAATATCCCAACAATGATGATTTTAACCAACTTGCATCCCTTTCCTTTTGACTTTCAATATGTTTTCCAAGCCATTCTAGATTGTCTAAACCTGTTTTCGCCTGCTATAATGTATATTAGAGTGGACAGATTTTCTCTTTTGATTATGTTCATATAAATCAGAAGACGTACATGGAATAACGCGACCTCTGTCTAGATGACCTTCCTTAATACAATCGAGGTTTGCAAAGTTAAGCCATCAATGTTAAATAATATTACACAAATTATTTTCAATATTGCAGATTTTCTTTTTCTCAGTCTCGTAAAAATTCTTCATTAAACAATCTGTGACATCCTACAGTTCTCACCATTGTAGTATCTTTGTCTGATAAATTCATTATAGTGATCGTTGGTCTCAAAACTCATGGTTTTATTCTGTTTTCTAAATTCCATTTCTTTGCATGTGCTCTACTGTATACATTATGACATGGATTATGTTAACTGCTGTCAGTTAAATCTTTCTCCTCACCTTAAACTCATTTTAAAGTTCATCTCTACTCAAATACATTTAAATTTATATTTCATATCTGGTAAGTAACAAATTAAGTCATCTTGCAGTTTACCATAAAACACTGGCATTGTCCTTAGTAAACATACCAACATTCCTTGTCAAATAAATAGAAGGTAGAGAATACAAAAACATATTGTCAACAAAGAAACTGAAAAGGGAACTACACAAAAGATAAGGAATTACATGGATATTAATTTAAAAATCAAAATAAAAAAACGTTAACATAATTCAAAACAAAAAGTCTAAAAAAGTCACATGATTCTCAAATTACATTGTGTGAAAGAAATGAAAACAATCAAAGACGGACAACAGCAAACTGGGGCAAAAAGAGGCTGGAAGTAACAATAAATAATAAATCAAAGCACATCAGTATAAGAGAACCAGTCAGCATATAGGGCAGGTCAATATGAGGTAAAACCAATATCAAAAATTCGTTGGCAATCTAGACTTTCATCGTGACATTCCGTGGGTTAACTTTTGCATGGCATAAATAACAAGATGCCGTGTGGCTTCGACACAACGTTTACTGTGTTGTTTCTTTGAAACACATTGCCAAAGGCGACGCTTTTTTGCACAATAAATATGGAAGAGAAGGAAACGCATAAATTCTGTGCACTATGCAACACTTTAATCTGCTCTCACAGTTGCATAAAAAAACAACTTTTATTGATTTCAAAAGGTTCACCATACAAATGGATACTGGAATAAATTGCAAAGTTAATCATTCCATCTCAATAACAGTCAAATTCACAATAGACAAGTTGATTGTGCATGGACTTTTATCTGACAAAAAATTTAACACTCTAATCACAATCTGACAAAAATTTTAACGCTATGGTAACAATGGGACAAAATTTGTAAAACTTCAGTCACAATCTGAAATTTTTTTAACACTTTAGTCACATATGTATAATAAAGAATACAATGTTAACTTTTCTCTCAAAATAAATAACGAGATATGAAGCGAAACAACTAAACAACTACAATCAAACAAATAGCCCCAATACTAACAAGATTTTCTATGCAGCATTTATGCTTTGCTCTGTTGTAAACAGCGTAGTTTTGGAAAAGCTATTGAATTTAACAAATGGTCCAACATTAGCAATTGATATCGATAAAAATTTTATTCTAATCATTCCAGTTTCTTTTAACCAGTCACGACAGACTATCAGAACCTTTTACCTGACAATGTTTACATAGTAAATTAACAACTTTAAGAGACAAACCTCTTTGTCCGTGACAACGGCAGAAAGTGAGAGCGAGCTATATAGTATAATATATCCACTCTCTGTAAAAGACTTTACTTTTCAAATCCAATTGATAAGAAAACGAAAAACTATCCATTTTGATGCAGATAATAATTTTTTGTGGTATTACAATGTTTTAGCTGAACCCAAATAAGCTGTTTTATTACACGACTAAAACCTCTATTTTAGCGCATGGTGGTTATCACATAACTCATTATATACCCGAATAGAGTCAACGGTGTTGATGTTGAATGTTAGAAACATCTCAAATTTAAAATCACTCAGAGTGCCTATTAACAGAGACGGAGAAGCGACAAAGACAAAAGAGGACATTTAAATAAAAAGCTAAACTAATGCTGGGGATTATATTACTTTATAATTTTTGCAGTGTACCAAGCCAGGAATATCCTAACGGTATTGAAATAAATACTTTGGGGAAACCAATTACTCTTTCAAAGTGATAGATTAATCTTTTGAAAAAATATTGTCAATATTAAAAGACATAAATGTTGCTGGACTTTTAAGTTTGATCATCACCATAAAATCGAATCAAACTAATGAATCGGTATTTTTTCTACAAACAACTTCTCGAACCATAATAACAGAAGTTCTTTAATGATCCTGATGCAAAGAAGAAACTTAAAAACATAAACAAATGCAACGAAAACTTAATAATTTATACCAACAAAACAATAGCCAGGTAAACTACGAACACACTTTCACTGCACCTCAGATGGGGGATGGAATGTTCACAGCCTACAATGTTACTTTTGATGAAAGGCTTTGACGTTTTTGCATCTAATGATTCTTTTGCATCACAATATACAGTAAAGTTGTCTAAACAACCCATAACAAGAAGGACACAATACAGCACAGACTTAATACCACAATCCAACCCATTAGTGCATTGCAAAATCGCATTAAACGAGAACGAACGTTGCAAGTTGATATACCAAACAGCCATAATATCATGATTGTGCCCGATTCGCCTGATTTGATATACGCCTCATTTGATATACGCCTCATTTGATATACGCCTCATTTGATATACGCCTCATTTCATATAAAGAAAAACAAAAGGGGGGGGACTAATAATGCAGTAGTACACCATTTGGCTGGAATGTTTGTGAAAGACATTTCAATTTCATACAGAAGTAATGATCTTTCGAAATTAAAATATTAAATAAATCATTTTCACGACATTTTAAGATTTGTGGTTACCTATTTCGGATTAAATAACCCATCCAGAATTAAAAATATAGGAAACTAAGATATAACACTATTAATGCAAAATACTAGTATAGATGCTGTGCAGTTTTTTTGCATGTCTATCAAGCAAGGTAACCGCCAACGTATTCAAACGTAACAACAGTTTACATAATCCACAAAATATTTGTCTGATGAACAAACAACACGCTGAAATTAGTAACGCCAGTGTAAACAAATTGTACACTGACTTTCTTTGTATTAAGCTATATCTCAGAAGTACATATGATAACAGAATATACAGTAGCGTTCTTAAATTAGTCATTGTACATTAATGGATCTCCTTTCAATTCAAGAGAAACAAAACTGATGACGATCACAAAATGTATACTTATTTTGTGCCCGATTGTTAACATTGAAAACAATCAGGTCAAATCAAATCATTTTTATGTGTATACACATATATTTAATAGAACATCGTCACACTATTTTTACTAAATTTGATAAGAGACTGAATGTAACAACTTTTTTAACATTTGTCCAATTTTCCTTTTGAAAAAAGACTTATAATAAAAAGCGATTATTAAATCATGCAAATGTGATGCTGATAAATTCAAATGATACACTAGACAAGATTGGTAGCGAGTAGGTCACCCTAGGGACAATGGGAACCTAATGTTAAATTTGGAGTTGTTGGCACTCTGGTGATAATGGGAGTTCTTCAAATGCTCAATTTAACATAGGGAATATATAGCGGCGATGTATTCGGTCTGTCTAGGGACAATAGGAGATGAACAGGGGTGACGTCAGGGTAATGGACACTGGCAACAATGTTGAACGTTGAACAATGTGACTAGAATACGCGCTACTCTAGGGACAAATAGAGACATAGACATATAGACGTGGTTAGAGACATAGACATATCACACAAACCGATTTATGAACATAAATTTATCACACACAAAAATCGATTAAAACATTTTTAAGCAAGAGAAAATCTTTTCGAGGCAATTGATTATCCCTGAAAAGAGCCTTTGGGTTTTTTCTTCTTCTTCTAATTTCTGTCTTGTCTTTTTCTTTGTCCACCAGCAACTTATCTTCTCCACTACATTTTGTCTTCTTTTTCTTCCCATTCTCGTTCTCCTTCTCTTCCTCCTCTTCTTTCCTATTCTTATTCTCCTCTTTTTTTTCAAGATTATCACTGCAAGCTCATGATTAGCTCATTTTTCTCATTTTTACTCTTTATCCTTCGTTTCTTTTTTTCCTTTTTGAAACGTTCTTTTTGGTCTTTCTTTAGCTCTTCTCAAATTGCTGATTTCCATTTTTACACGATGTGGGTTAAAACAACCTTGCTCTACTCTCACCAACATTTCCGCCACCATTCCCATATCGTCTAATACCTTCTGCAACATATTTATTTTCTCTTCGTTGTTCCTGACCATTTTTTAAAGGTTGAGCATAGCATAGCAGTTTTAAGTCGCGTATTGCTCGATGGCTTCTGCAACTACTTACGATCCCTAACATGGACCGCAGTCCCTTTACGAAGGCGCTTGGCCCCAGAGCTATGCCTTTTCCTGATCCCTGGCTGAATGAGAGACCGTAAAATGACCTTAATCATTCTCAGAATGCACGCCACCACAACCGGACGACACAAAACAACAGACATATGTCTCAAGCATGCACGTGAAGGAAACAATCCCGTCACCTTTTATCAAATTCATATACCAAACAATTGACAGTGATATGAGTGCTAACCTAAAATAACTTTTTTTTTTACAAAACAATACACTAATACCAAACTTTTTGTGTTTAGGGATAAGTGGGGGTGTTAAGTAAAGAACCCACACAGAAATGTACACGTGCATACACATACACACACACTATTTTTCTTTAACCGCAAGTGCTTTTTGTTAAGAAAAAATACATGTACACACATGCAAACGTAGGTGTGAACACATACACACAAACGCTATTTATTTGTTTAAGGACAAGTGTTTTTTGTTAAGGAAAAAACATACAAATGTATGTGTGCACATATACACACAAACACACAAACTAGTTTTTGTGCTTAGGGACAATGGTTGTTTGTTAAGGAAAATACAAGCACATACACACACAAACGTACTCGTGCACATAGATACAAGCACACAAACGTACGCTTGCATACATAAACAAACAAACATAAACACAAAAACACAAATAAATACACACACAATCATATGATTGGCAACTTGGTTAATCTCTATTGCGCGAACTGTTTTTCAAAAGGTAATAAATTTCCAAGGTATCCATTTTGTTTTGGGTTTTCTATTCCTGGTGTCACAGGGGATAATAAGTCATCAATACAATCCTGACATTTTGCTGGAAAATCTCTGTCAAATTAACGGTTCTTGGCTTAGTCAACGTACTCTGTGGAAAGAGAGCTTCGTTGCGATGGATCTATAGATCAATCAATGGAGGGGATGAATGGTCACGCGAATCTTTACACCACAGATGCAACACTGCTTCTTCCAAGATGAGACCCCAAGAGTCATCCAGATACTCATCAAATTTGTATTCTTAACTCATCAATAGACCTTTATCGTGTTGAATTTGACTGGCATGATAGTTCTGACATCCATAGCAATCTTTCTTGGTCATTGGCTAATTTTATCGGACAGGTGCATAGCAAATCAGGAAACTAAATAGTCTTCTTGTTCTTACCATCTAAACATTACCATGTTTTCTTCGTCTTTGTCTTTGGGATCTGCTTCTACAATATAATCCCATTCCATTTCCAAATAGTCTCCATCAGTCAATGAGAGATAAGAGTCTTCCATAACTTCTAATAATCTAGAATGACTTCTCTCAAACTGTTGATTTCTAAAGTATTGTTAAATTCGGCATAAAAGATGACTTTCGCCGTCTCGGTTAGAGTTTCTGCAAACTGAAGTTCCACACGTAGTTGACCGGATTTTAATGGGTGGAAATACCCTCGTCGCTGCCTTGGTCTGCAGTGAAATCAACGGCCCACAAAGAGTAGCCTCCTGCATAATCGTCGTACGAAATACCGTATTTGGTGTTGGTCACTAGTTGTCCCGTTTCTTCGTACAGGAACAAGTACTATCTCACGTAATTATCTGCAAAGTTAGGTTCGAAGGATCTGGTGCGCAAGCTTTTGACATTGCAACTGACTTCGATCTTGGACACTGCATTGCTTAACTCAAATGGATTGGCAGTGACGGCTGCGTTGAGGATTTCGGAATTCAGCAGCAATGGTGAAAGTTTTCGCTTTCACTAGTCGTATCGGATACTTGGCGTTCATTCAGCTCAAAGTGTGACTGATGTCATTTCCCACTTTAGGTAATACTTCCACGCGTTGCGCGTAGAATCTTGCTTTTTGGATGATGGTTTTGAACTTGTTGGCAAGCCATCAAACGGAAAACGGTACTGCTACGATTCAGTCTCAAGCGGAGATCAATTCAGTAAATACGTTTCTTGCTATCACATGTCCAAATGCAAATTATCCATCAATTCAAAACTACGTCCTTGCAGGAGTTTCTTTCGACGATAGTTAAAGACCACATTGTGATAATCGTCAGATGATGTTATGGCTCTGTCGGTCAACTTTTCCTCACCTGCTGTGTCAGGTTTCCATACGACACAAGCATCCAGGGTAAATATAAATGCTGTTGCTGACTAGTTTGTTGTTCAAGTACAAGGCGACTTCGCTAAACAAGGAATGCAAGAAATTGTTGACGGGAGCTACTCTAGCATCGGCTTCCGGAGTGCTGTCGTCCAGTTTGATCACTCTGACTTTCAAGGTCAAGCAACTCCTATCCTATCGATGAATCTTCGGGCTGGCCTTTGATTTCAAATTCGATGCGGGTTGAGGCCGTCAAAGATGAGACGTAATGAAATTGTATCCATTGGTATTTTTGCATCGTCAGCATAGTGGGTGGCATGGCAAATAGATCCAGTTCCGACTTAGAACAGTCGCAAGACTCTCATTTCATCATTTTTCCTCTCTGTTATTTAATAAGAAACAACGTCTAATTCTCGGACGGTTCCTCTTTTCTTGGTCCTTCTAGTTCTGTGGGTTTGGGGTCCTCTGGAGGGTTGTCATAGTCGTCTCTTTCTGCATTGTCCTTGTTGTGGTGTCTGGTAAGCAGGAATGCCTAACAGGGCATTTATAGGAGTTTCTCGTCGATTCAGCATGTCTTTAACTGTTTGAAGCACTACATTTTTGCCTGCTCTCCGAAAAGCTTCTTTTGAATTTTGTTTATCAATGATGATATTTTGGAGAAATTATTTACCTTGCATCAAAGCAGCATCCTTCAAGGCGTAGAATCCTCCTGTCACCATCGATTTGCAAATGTGGGGCTACCGAATGAAACATCGATTTCAGCATATCACCTAAATCATGTCCTTGATGTCGAGCGGCTAATCGGTACACAGGATATATGACTTGCAAGTCCTTAGCGAATCGTTTTTGAAAATGGAGTTTAACATTAACTTTTCCTTCGGTGAATGGAATATTTTGTTCCAGATCTCCTTTTATACTAATGATGACACTGTCGAAATACGACTTACTGACAGGAAAATAGTGAGGATGTACAAATTCGCAGTGAATGTCATAGGTGTTTCCACCTTCCTCGTCAACTCTATTGTATTCGAGGATGACACTTCGTTTTGTTTTCTCCAAGGCGTTGCCAAACAGCGCACTAAATTAGGAAGGAATCGGTGCACCAGATGTTGACCACTAAAATAACAGCCTTCAGAAATTTTCAACAAACAGATGTACCGTGGAGTATCTGGGAACACTGGTCGTTTTATAGAGGTATCTATAGTTTCGTATTCCTTCAAGTATTGTTGCACTTGGTCATTCAGACATTAGACCTCAAAAGTGTTTTGAATTTCAGTTATGATTTTGATTTATGTAGGGTGAATCATTTCGACCAATGCCACTTGATCCAATTGGATGACTTGAGGTCATTTGGTGGTGAAACAGCATAAAGTCTTGTGGGGAACACATCCATGGAACTGTCAATGGGTAAAGTTGGTTATTCTTAATTCCAGAGTTTTGCTGTCCGAAGGGTCATTTGAGATCAGAGGAATTTCTGAAATAGTAGTGTTGTTGTTATTGTGACTGTTGCGGTGGTGACTGACGTTGGTTGCAAGACTCTCGTTGTTACAGTTAAGAGTATTTCTGGGAAGGATTGGAGAGAAGGTAACCGATGCAACTGCTCAGTAAAATGGTCCACACTAGTTTGTCTCCTTGTCAAAATGGCAATGGCAGCACCGATGACATAATACACCACAAACATTTGGCAGAAAAAGACGATTTGTATTTTCGGCACATGTTCTCCATACCACACCAACAAGGGTTGCTTTTGTAGATCTTGCACAGAAGAACTCAGTGAAGTAGTAGTCACTTTGGTGGTCATGGCTGTGTTAAAGGGCATGATGGTCACTTCTTTTTACAGTCGATGCCATGTGAAGCATTGATCCAAGAGACAAAACTATGCAGATATCCTTTCCAATGTACTTTGACTTCTTTGACAAGACGTTTTCCCATTTTTCGGATTCTTTGATCAAGAATGCTTTCTATATCGTACACTTCGTCTTCTGTTTTGTTTACTCGTTGTAACTCAGGCAAGTAGAACGTTCTTTTTAACACTTCCTCGTTCATGTCTTCCAATTTTCAAATGACAGTGTGACGGCCACGCACTCGTCCAGTGACACGAAGCAATTCGGTGGTCCAGTTGGGTAAGTAACCTTTGTCGAAAGTGTATTTGGTTTTGCCAATGCGCACTCAATCTCCCGTGGTCAACACTTCACCTTTCTTGGAGACAACCACAATCGGGAAGGTACCAAACAGGCGCTTAAAGACGGTCACATTCTTGTCAGGGGTCACTTCTAGGGTCATGGGGACACATCTGATGCTCCGATGGCAAGATTGGTTGTACGCTTGGACAAGCTGAGGTAAGACGACGATGTACTTGAGAGTGTGTTGATGCGTAAAATATTTACACACGCGTTCTTTCAAGGTGCGTTGAAAACGTTCCACGACGCTGGTTTTGGTTTCTGGATTCTAGGTGGGCAAAAATGAATGTGTCATTTCCTTGGTTCTTTTTGGAAAGCTTAGTTCAGAAATTCGGTGCCTTTGTCGATTTTCCATCGAAGAGGATGACAACCACTTTGATTCAACACCAGTTTTAGGGTTCGCACTAACTCAGTGCTCGATCTGGAAGTCAATGGCTTGACCCAGGCAAATATGAAAAAGCCTTCGATGACACAAAACATATTTATAGACACGATTGAAGGTGGCCAAATTAGAGACATCGACTAAATTGGCTTGCAACTGATGATCTATTCCCTCCACTCAAGTGCGATTTCTGGAAACTTTTAGTCGAATGGGTTTGTGGAAGGTGCATATGGCTTGTACTTGTAAACATCGTTGCACTGGAGGTAAACGGACACTTTTCAGTAGGGTTTTGTCAGTACGATACAGTTTCTGAACTCCTCCGTATCTATCGGGATGGGATGGATAGTCTAATATGCTGGCTAAGAAATTCTCCATCATAACTTTTTACATAAGTCAACCACTGTTCAGGGATGTTACTCTTTTCTTCGTGTGGTATTTTCTTGAACTGTAATGCTTTGCGTGTCAGATTCTTGTGTAACTTCTGACTTCACCTTTCTTTTCTCTTCTGAGGAAGAAGGGGTTGCCATCTTTATAATCCAACCAATTCTGAATGTTAGTGGTGTTAACTTGAGTACTGTTTCTTTTGGAGTTGACGCTCTTCTCATTTTTCTGTCTTGGTCACTGGGGATGGAGGAGGTGGTGGTGATGGAGTTTTCATCAGGGTCTTAAAATCTTTCAGAGTTGGTCAAGCTGTTTTGTCTATCGCTTTTCTGTGAAAGAGTTAAAGTCATTGCAAGACTTGACCGTACCGTTGCGATAAATCGCTGCTATGCATCAACGTTTGCAATTCGTGCTGTAACTGGGACATCTCGATCAAATGATGACAGGGAGGTAAATGCGGAGACCATAGTTCTTGCCAGTGATGGAATTCCATCTATCGTTTGCAAGGCACTAATATCAGTTTTCGTCCTTCCATTAAATTCCAAAGGACACGTCTGTGATCTTTTCACCCCAGATACCCCTTTCATCTACTTGATCCTTTTTATCTTTGAGCCATTTGTGAAGCAGTAGTTCCCACGAGTCTTATAATCAGTGGTGCCAATGTAACTTTTAGAGTAGGTGCTAACAACAGATGCACAAATCCTCCGCGTTGTACCAACATCATTTTCTATCGGACCATTTGGCGAAGAAAGTGTCGATGCTTCGCTAAGCGTTCTTTCTGATGTTGAGACAAAGGCTTCGTTTCTTTCAAGACATTCAGACAACATTCGAGCAAGGTATCGATGACGTATTTGGAGGTGGTCTGAATGATTTATTTTCGCATAAGTCGATGGACTTGGGACAGGACGGACAACACGTTCCTGTGTTTGGCTATACGAGGAGGCAGTCATTTCCTTTTCTTTCTATAGCGGGTAGAAGAGGGATGGCTTCTGGGGTAGTGGTGATACCTTTGTTTGTTCTTGGGCACATACAAAAAATTCACGACGTCGATGACTTGGCATACACCCCTTTATCTTATTTTTGGAGTAAGTCGAATGGTTCGTAACCAGTCTTTTTGAGAAACTCTTTGACTATCACTTCCTCATAAATGTGACGACTCATTTTCTATATCGCCAAAGAATCCTCACTTTGGATGCTCCTCTTTTTCATTGGACGATGGGGCCTTTTTCGGGGTCGACGTCGACGTTTGGCTAAGCGTTTTCTCAGATGACTGTTCTTTTCCTTTTCCTTTTTGGACAGAAGAACGACGATAGTGGTGATGTACACTTTTTTATAGGACATCTTTTGGTTTAGGAGCAAAAAAATACATTGAAGTGCATTGTTTGACATATGCTCTAGGGGATGTATTTTTGGATAATGTTTGATAGACCAGACTGTTTGGAGCATATGTTCTCTACCACTACAGCACGATAAAATGCTCCCCTTTTGCTGCTTCTCTTTTTCTTTGGACGATGGGGTCTTTTCTGGTGTAGACGTCGATGCTTTTCTAAGCTTCTTTTCGGACGTGGGGTCAAACGACGAGACTGTCCTTTTCTTTTTCATTTTTTGACAAGAGAATGATGATGGTGGTTGCACTTCTTTTAGGTGATATCTCTTGGCTTTCAGGAACACAAAAACACCGATACCTATCCTGTTCTAACACTGTCGCATTTATTCGTTGCGCACAGAAGGTAGCGCACCTATATAGGGAATGTGACGTTACCGTTAACTCTTCGGAATGGAATACCGACTCCGCACTGTAACTGAATTTTGTAACGCGTGTTAGGATTGGTGAAAAAAACAACTCAATCCGTTTCGATCCGCTCTTCCACTATAAACAACCGCGGTTTACCTCATTCCATTCTCCTGTTCTCGTCACAAGATGTGGACTAACGTAGCATCATCTACCTTCCTATAGTCGATGTTGTTCAATCCGGACTATACCATTTTATGTTAAATCATCATGGGCAATTACCCAGATGACTGTACAGCCTTTTGGAAACAAAGAATCAATGTGGAGTGACAAAGCAGTCTGAAGAGACTCTTAATCTACGGTCCAGAGATCAGGCGAAGTCTCTATGTCTATATCTCTATTTGTCCCTAGAGTAGCACGTATTCAGATCAGCTCCTTCCCACACAATTCCGCTCGACTGAGGTCAACCACTTGCAACATTGTTGCCAGTGTCCAGTACCGTGACATCACCGCTGTTCAATTCATATTGGCCCTAGACATACCCAATACATTGCTGCTATATATTCATTATGTTAAATTCCCCATTTTAAATTCTTGTTATCTCCAGAGTGCAAACGACTAAATTTCGCATTAAGTCCCCCCACATTGTCCCTAGGGTGCCCCCACTCACTGCTAAGATCAACTGGTTAATATGTACCAAAGTATACATACTTATTTAATAAATGATTATGACAACACTGAAGACACGAACAAGGAAGCAACTAAACAAATCAAACTAACTTTCAGTGGTAGACATTTTGAATATTATTGTGGGTGATCGTTAAAAGGTACAACAATTATATCAAAGATTTTTAGTTTAAAAAAAATATATATTTGTTTGTTATGGTTAGTATACAACACATACCAGTGGGATGTAAAGGAAATCAACCTTGGTCCTCTTTTTTTTTTTTACATGCCAAACGAGAGTTCTTGGTAATTCACGAGAATTCAAGCTGTTGTGAAACACGATATACTGGAAAATCGGTCAATAACACATACTCGCGGCATAAGACGATTTATAACCTTGGTCAGCCTTTTCGCATGGTAAACAAAAGTTGCAGGCAAGTCTGGAAACTTTTATCAATTGTAAAATTAGAAAACAGGAAAATCAGTCAATAAATGTACAACATATGCCACCACCATGTGTGTTAATCAATGATATTTAAATAGATTAATAAACAAGTTCCCTACACGATGTGGTAGTTTTTAATCTGTAATATCTAGCAGGCCCTGCAATGTTCGCGTACCTCTTAATCGATATGATGATAAAGAAAAGATGCGGGTTCTTGAATATTTATTTTTTTCAATATTCGTTTAGTTTGTTGTTAGATCTTAGCTATTTTACAATTAGTAGGTGCTTCTGGGTCAGATTTACTATCTACTACTGTCTACTACCAAGTCACCGCAGCACCTGTCTCTTGTTTGTTTTGTTGTGGTATGACTAATGGTACTAATATTAGTACTACTGTCTCCTTTAGTCGCCTCGTACGACGAATAGAGGAGATCGGGTCTTCAGTACATTCCGCAGCAGCCGGGTAACATAGTGCATGGGCCATTTAAAAGAGTTTTTATTGTCCTTGACCTTAGTAAAAGATACAAAGCCAACGTTCTCGCCACGATAAAAAGTAGAATGGCGTATTTACCTCCCTTGCTCTTCAATCGACATTTTATCCTTTAACAGCTGAAATTAAAAGAAAACTTTTTTATGATAAGAAACTAAAAGATAGAAATTAACCTATCCGAAACGTCTGCAGCGTTGTAGTAGTAAGGTAGTACGTTAAGAGCTCGCAATGCTAATACTTCATTTCGAGGAAGTCTCTTTACAACAACCACCTTCACACAAAGGTCTCTAAACAGTAAACCCAACTTACCTTGAATTTAATATCTAATTTAAAATGTTTAAGTTTAAATAAAGCTTAGAGTGTTTGATGTATATAACGAATCGATGAAATCATGTGTAGAATACATTTGAGCATGCCAACCGGCGAGACTGAAAGAAGCCTTACAATTTGACTGTACATAATCAACTTATTGCTAATATCGTCTCGTCAACAGTACGAGAAGAGTGGGCTGTTTGGCATCTAACGGTATTGAGGAAATGAGAGCTAAATGAATTTTTAAGAAGCTCCATCTGCATTGATAATGGAAGGAAAGACGAAACCGGACCAACGACTAATGAAAGAGCAAAGCCTCAAAATACGAAAAGCATTCGCCGGCATTATATTATATTATATATTTACTTTAAATATTAATGATATTGATTTTGATATATTAAATAAATCTTTGCATTTAATTTATTTTTGTGTTAAAAGCTTTCCAAATATTTGACAACAATGTAATATGCAGTCATGCTCTGCATTAGAAAATATGACAATATCTTGTAGTTTGCAAAATAATAACCATCAAACATTAACTGTATTAATTATTTTATGTAAGTAGAACATTAGCTGACTTAAAAAGAAGATTAATTAAACCATATTTCACAGTCCGCTCCAACGATTACCTCCGTTCTGGTGATCATATCCACCCCATTATAAGTTTTTATTTACTTCAAAACAGATAAATCTATGATATATACGCCAAAAACACGTAAAAATATTCTAGTTTCTCTCAACCGTAATCTCACTCATGCGTTTACTATTTTATATTTTAAGTTCTGCCCGATTCGCTGTTTATAATAATCAAGTAAAATTGTGCATGACCAAGTAACGTCGTTTCATGAAATGTGCTAAAAAGTGGTCAAAAGTAAATAATTCGTATAAAAAATAGCTCAAATCAAATTATTTTTGCTTTTTATTAATATTATAACAATTACATATTATAATGTCGGTATGTACACCGATATATACACCGAAAGCGTAAATATTGTGTACTTCGGTATAAATCGGTTTTGAGCGTATTTTGGTGTTTTTAGTAAATAGGATGGAAGCCCATATTAATACGAGTTTCCGTTTATAACGAGTGGGACGATTTTTGTTACGGTGACTAACACGATTTTCAAGATGGCTGTCATCCTAGATGTCAACTTGACACCATTTGGGACCAACATGACATTACAAGAATTTTTATGATGGAAGACATGTTAATATGGCCACACATCAATGTGAAATAGAGATAACTCGATTCTCGAGATGGCCACCATTCGGTGTATTTGACCTGCTAGCCATTGTAAGAAATCTTATCTTGGAAACCCTATATCGATATGAACATCCATTTAGGAGGGACAACGATAAACAGATTTTGAATATGGCTGCCATTTTTGACATTTTTTTATGAGCGCAAACGTCGAAAGCCCCTTTTGTATAGTAAATACATAAAGGACACAGATCAATTGCAAAACATGCTAACAAGAACCAGTGATGGAGGTCAAGGGATGGTAATTATATACTGGTATCAAGGAACGTCCTATTCGACTGGGTAAACTTTTTCAGTCCAGCGATGCATTATCAGGCATTTTTATGTTTTAAAGCACTTTCTAAGCTTATGACTGATTCTTTATCTCCATTTCTTAGCATATAAATATATGCCTAATAGGGCCTGATCAGGTTAAGCGCTGGGGAGAAGGGTTCCAGAATTTCCAAAGGCACCGATTTTCCGGGAATGGGCACCAAAGCAAAACTCAATGTGTCTATTTAATTCAAAGTGTGCATAATATCGAAAACAAAAGTGTTCAAGGATAAACGATGATCAAATTTCAAGTGGCAAATGATTTTTTTTAAGACCCGATGAGTTGGTAAAGTCTGGAAGCCCGGACTTTTCCACCTTAACTCGATCCGACCTAATTAATTAAAAATATTGGTTCGTTTGATCATGTGTTTATTTTTTGTTTGTTTTTTTTTATGTGTTAGTGGGGGGTAGTGTCTTGAAAGTGGGCGAAGTACATTTACAACACACATTTAGATTCTGGGATCAAGATTGGTGACTTAGGACATATGTTTATGTAACAAGACTATACAGTGACGGTAGGTAAGGTACATCAATTGATGTTCTGATTTGAACATGAACTAGACATCACTATAAACTGCCACACTGCATACATCGTAGCGATATGACTAAAACTGAAATTTTTTTTTAAAGCTACGTTAAAAATCCAAAACACACAAACACACACAGAACGCAGAAACTGTTCTTAATGCGGATATAGATAGGACAGTCATTTTCCTCTTTAACACCGTATTTTTAATACCTTACCAACGAACACGTTGCAATGTGCATCTATGAGTTAAAATACTATTTATAGCTTTAAAGAGAGTATAATGATATTTGTTTATAATAGTCATCAGAAGAATACCCAGGCACCAACAGACGTGTGATCTTTTCTTACCTTTCGTCGCGACACACCCTTCAAAGCTATGTTCGATTAAGATGTTCTCAATATCCACGGATGATATGAGTCGAGTCAAAATGTAGCACTAAAGATTCACTGATCGGTGAGAGCTCAAAATATTGACATCAGACCAAAAAGAATGAAATATGAAATTTCCATACATTATAATTTTTAGACCAAAAAAAAAAAAGAAAAGACAAGACAGAAAATTTACGAGTCTTCCAATGCTTTTTTGTTCATGTTCTTATTGTACGCTAGAAATATGCATCCGGAATGACGTTTATGTTTAAAAGATTTTACAACAGTTTTAACAGTTTTTTTTTAAAAAACAAATCAATCAAGCGTTCTGTTACGTTTTAAGAACAGAGCAAATAAATGTGGACAGAGGAGACTGTAAGTACATATGAATGGGCATAAAATAAAATCACACAGGTTCTGACCAAGTTTAATAATGGTTAAGATCTAGCACAATGGTATTATACCATCGCGGATACTTACTCTGTCTAAAATTTTCACAAATACACCCTCTTGAAATTCACACACACACACACACACACACACACACACACACACACACACACAGATACATACATACATACATACATACATACATACATACATACATACATACATACATACATACATACATACATACATACATACATACATACATACATACATACATACATACATACATACATACACGGGGGTGTATTTAAAAATATTACAGCATAACTTAAATTAAATTATTAATAATAAATTATTGATAATAATATGTAACTGTCATTGTTTTACTGATCACGTGACAATGGGTGAATCTGTTAATTCATTTCACTATTTAATATTTTTCTTACATTATTCTGCAATTTCCTAATTATTGTTTTATATTTGTTTTTAAACATTTTTTTTCGTTTACATATTGAAATCGGAGTTGTATTATTATATGTATGTATGTTCATCAACAATTTTTTCTAGCCATGGTTTTTAAAGTGTATGAAACATATCTGTAACTATAATTACGGTTGAAAATTATATTACCCGTGTCTGTGTATTTGATATGTTCTCGTCAAATAAATTATCCTCTCCCGAAAAACAAAACTGAATTAAATTTTGATTTGCGATTCTCTTTGCTTTATATGGCAGTTAAAAATTTCCCGTCAGCCAAATGATTTTTTTCTGGTTGTATTTTACGGGGGGTGGGGGTGTCTTTAGAAATCTCCTAAACAATGTTAATGTTTGTTCTTGAGTTTTTGTTCCTTTTTATCTCCGTGACTCCACTGGCAGACAATAGCTGTTAAGGTCTGGTGAAAGTCTGTAGATGGCGATGGTCCAGTACGCTTGAGAGGGTTGTTATTCGCCATATGATTTGTATTCTTTATATATATATATATATATATATATATATATATATATATATATATATATATATATATATATATATATATATATATATATATATATATATATATATATATATGATGTGTCGAATTTTGAAAACTCTTAGAAGCTTTGGTTAAAGGAAGTTTATCAAAGTCAACTTAATTAAAGTAGAAAGGGCTAGAGATAGTTAGATGTTTATTTTCATTTCATCTCTGAACGTCGAAAGGGAAATTCCTTCTAGCCGACGTAACATGACCGAGTCAGATGCTATGGTACAAGAGAATGACGTAAGACCCTTTCCCAAAATCGACGGGTTAAAGGGCGGGAGCTGGCTATAGATGATTGTTCAAAGTAATGTTAATTACGGCATGATTAGTTGTTTAGTTGTCTTGTCAATCCAAAAATTCTACGGAAAAGGTTTAGGAAACAGTTTATTCCGATTGGTTAATATGGATTTATGGGCGTAACTCTGTAAGAAATTAAAGATTTTGCTTTAGGAAAATTCTTTAGTCATCAATCTTGGAAAAAGAGTGGTCGAGACTCCGGGGAGAGCGTATAAGACGTTATTTCGTGATTTGGCAGTAAAGCGGGAGTTTTGTCTCAGCGAGTAGGCAAACTCTACATTCTGAATTCGTAAAAAGTACGTTTTCATTATAGAGTAAGGGGCCAGATAGTTGTCTCAGTTAGGAGACGGACTATACGTAAGGTTCGTGGAAAAGAATAAAGAAACGGCAAAAGGTACGCAATCGTAGTTTCCCGATTTTAATATGTTATTTCATTTGTTGATCTATTTCAAATGTATTCTTGATATGATGTATATATGTATGATTTCATTTTGCAGGATTTTAGTGAAATGCTAGTCATGACATTTTATTCTTTGATTTTCTAATTATCAATTCATTTGGAGAATTGGCAAGATTTAATGTAATTAAAATTTCATTAGATTAGTTGAAAAGATTGCATGTAATTGAATCTTGAATACATAGGAGTGATTAGGAATGTAAATGAATTAAGCTTAAGGAATGATGGGTAATGTTTCATAGTTTATGGATTAATTCTGTTTAGAATGAGTATGACCTAACATTACATGTATACCATATACTCGTTTGTAATATTTAATTGATCACTTAAGTGTATATCTATATGCTAGTTTGTAATATTTAATTGGTCGAGTAAACTATTTTAGAATAGTTAGATCTGAGGGTCTAAGCCATATGTAACTTAAAACTGCTAGATTGGTAGAGTAAGCAATCGAGTGGGGGTTACATACGGGTTCATACGGCTGAGTTGAATTTAATTGACCATCCCTATCGTGACCCGAATTAAGGCCAGGACAAGCATTGACTGACTACGTAAACAGAGAGTTAGGTATCGTTCCTGCAGCAGAATTTGTGCCTTTTGTTTTCTGAGCCGAATTAATGTAAAAATATAAATATACGTGGGAATGTGACCTATTGTCTATTGCGAGACATTTTATTTATTGAAGGAAACAGCTTTCCTGGATTCACATGAGAAATCCCTGAACAATCACAGGACCAGAACAAGTTCTACGCAGAAATCTAAGTCCAGAGATGATTGTTAAGTCAGAGTTCGACTGACAAGAGTCCAAGACGAAACAGCTAGACAAAGATCGGCAGAGCAGGGACGAACAGAAGTCTTGATGCCCGCATAAAATAGGTGATGAAGTCTCTCATCGTTGCACTCAAAGGTCACATCTCATTGGCAATGAAGATAGTATATTAACGTGGAAAGTAATTTTACATTTAAAGAAATTTGTATTGTCTTTTTATTTGAGTACATGTTAGTACCATTTTCCTTCTTTTGTAACCAAGTCATTGATTTCTTTTCATTTTTAAATTCTGTTGATAAAGTGATTAAATTTTATATTTGTTCATTGAAAGGGGGCTCGTGTTTATTTTTTTCAATATACTTGTTCAGTGATCTGCATTCTTCTTACTATCTATCCACACTGGGTAAACTACACCGCGGAGGTCATTCCCTAGCAAAGCAACGAACCGTAGTGAAAGAGGTTGGTGTGTTTTGAACGCCGCCAATTTGTCACAATATATATATATATATATATATATATATATATATATATATATATATATATATATATATATATATATATATATATAAGGATCGCTCTGTATAGATATTCACAGCTGTAATGAAACCATCTATGTCAGGCCTCACACTTAAGGTCTCACTGGATAGTTTCGTATTTTGACCCCCCCTAATTTTTAAGATAGAAGGCATGAGCCTGACTATCACAACCCTAGCATTTATAAATTCACACATAAGCTAAATTTGTAATGTGGTTTACATTTACTTTGAGTTAGGTTTGTAAATGGGTTGCCTTGTTGGCGACTGCCTGTCACAGTTAGACTAGCACTGGAGATCAAATGCGTAACTTGGTCTGCAAATGTGCATACGACTTGGCTTACGTTTTTACAGGTGTCTGCTTCAGAGGTAAATATCTAAAAATCTACATGGTTGAGGGGTGATGAAAAGTATGTTAATTTGTTATAGTATTAGTGAACTTTCAAGATCAATAAGGTATATACTGACTCTGTTAGCCTTCTTCTCACAGGAACAGGTTGAAAATACATGTAGCTCTTTTCTGTCAGAAATGAATGTAAAAAAGAGGGGTTGGTGGTAGTATAGGTTCAGTATCAAAACCACCAGTTGCATAAGGAATTAACCTTAATACCTTAGTCAAAATCTTAAAAACACCCTTTCGACAAAAATCATTAGTTAGTTTGTTATTTGTATCTTTATTGTAAAATAATGATCATTTTTCTGCAATAGGTCAATGTCGGATGAAAATTTGCCAAAACAACTGCCCGGTGAGACCTAACAAAATTAGTTATGGCGTCATTGCATTCTCCACCTGGCCAACTTGATTCTCTGACTAATGGGGACAAGGAATTGTAACTGAAGTTGGTGAACATATTTCGAGAAAAATATTAAAAAAGACAGTAGACGTTTTTAACATAATGCAAATTTACTACATACAAAATAATTAACTGATTTATTGCTGTCGAAAATAAAATGAACCAATGAATATGTAACACGTATTAACAAGATATGCTTAATATAAACAAAATCAGAATTGTCGAAATTGTTAAATATGCACCATTCAAAATAAAGCATAACAAATTAAAACGAAGGCTTTGCTAATTATACTTTTTTAATCATTACAAAAGCACTCCGTGAAAGTTAATGTATCCATCCAAGACAACTAATTCTTCTTTCTATTTATTTATATCAATATGTTGTGAAGTGAATATTAAACAGCCGTCCAAATATTCGGAGGTTAATTTGTTTTCTAAGACTTTTAGTCGAAACTAAGAAATTAAGTCCAATTTTTATTATTTTGTTGTTTTTTTTTCTGTTTTTATTATACTGATAATGTTATAACATCAGTTGATTAAAAGAAAAAAAGAAAACTAAATTAAAATATGCTTAAGATGTAACTCTTGTCAAACTCATTTAAAAATTTCATCAATTTCTGTTATTATAAACTAAAATTGTTCACATGATTTATCATTGATTTTGCCGAAAGTATGTCCTATGGCGTGTAAATAATTACCTTCCAACAGCATCATGCACCCTTAATACGCAACTGATTATCTATCTATATGTGGTCCTATGAAGTACCGAAACCGCAGTATCTATCCATCTGCGGTCATAAGCAGTAACAAAATCACGTTACATGTCTATCTGTGATAATACTTAGTACCAAAATTACCTAGATTTCAGTAAGGTGCTTATCACAAATATTGTTTAATAGCTTTCTACACACACACACACACACACACACACACACACACACACACACACACACACACACACATTGGCATACAGGGTTCCCGGTATTTACTAAGTTTTTAAAAATATGTTAACATTAGCTTTATATGTACTTAGTCTCGTACAGACGTAACAAAAAAAAGTGAAACCAACTAGCTTTGTAAATTGTAACAAAATTATTTATTTCCCCAGAAAACAAGGTTAAAATATGAAATAGGACTTTCTGTTTGTGAATATAATCCAAAAATTAATCCTAGAATTTAAAAATATAAGTCCTATCACTAATTTTTCTAATTTGAATCCAGGTTCGAATCTTGATGAAGTTCCAATATGGACGGCAATGGCGTCAGATGCGGCCGTTGTACTAATGGCTACAGTTCCTCGTTGAATCACAATTTATAATGTTCCATTTAGAATTCCAGAATAAATTTTCACTGAATGTTTTTTTTTTCCAAAATTTTATTTAAAAAAGAGCACTTGTTTTGTTTTCTAGAGAATTTGAATTATTAAATCACAAAATGTAGATGAACTTCAGAATAAGCTGGCATCAACAGTTAAAAACACATTGAGCTCTAAGGTGTAGCAATACGACTGAAAAATTTACAACAAAATGGCTGTTTTAAGCGCCAATTTTAATTCACATGGTGGCTCACGTGCTCACTAAATTGGAAAGTCGCAGAAAGCCCATAAGACAATTGATACGTACGCCATGGACAGATTTGGTCGTACCTAACAAATCTTACTATAAGATTTTAATACAAATAGTAAAGATTTGTTTACAGGAGAGTTAACACGTTGGCCGAACATGACCTTGGTAATTGCCAATGATTTTTATTCAATGTTTATAAACGTTTCAACCAATGTGAACCAAAAAAAGTGGTAAAGCAAATGTTACGTTCTAATTAGGTCAGGTTAATTTTCCGAAAAAAAAAATTCAAATTCAATGAAAATTATCACTCCAATAAATTATTATGAAACAAAAATAATTAAAAAGAACTTAAACGAACACACAAGCAATTTAATTACGTATTCGTAACACCTGTACTTATCAATTTGATATCTATTGTGATATTCAGCTTTTCAGACGAGGAAAAAAAAAACTAACTTGCCGAGACTAAAAGTAGTATTAAATTTCCGAAATCAACATGGAACCTTATAAAATCTTTTCCTGTTTGAATAAACATATTGGTCCCGCTTTCATGACTTCTAAATGACTTTGCTGGTTTGTGAGTACGTTTTGGAGAAATTCTTTTCTTTTCTTCGAGTCAAAGCTGCATCTTTTGAATCCTTTATTGAGCATATTCAGTTTCAAGATGTGTGCTACTGTACAAAAAAGCAGATTTTAAGATATATCCTAAACCCTGTCATCGATATTAAGCTACTCCTTAGTACACGGCATACAATTTGTACAATGGGCTAAAGAATCATTTTCGAAGATGTAGTTCACGGTGACCTTTCTCCAAGTTCTGCTTTGATAGTAATATAGACACTGCCGGTACAAGATTTACTAACAAGAAGACAACGAGGATGTGGAAGCTCTCAGTGAATCTGATACGTGTTTCCTTCTTTATCGTAAGCTGATATGGCAGAATATACTTTAAAACGAATGACTCGCCGAAACGGAGCAGCTGTGTTTTCTACGACAACATACTCGACGAAAACCGAGTACTCAGTATCAAATTCAGTCTTTCATTCAATTCAGCAGGAAACGTAAAATACATGTACAAGTGATTGTTGTTATGAAAACTGTACGAATGCCACACAGTGTTTCTGTTTCCACCTCGAGAAGGAAATAAAATGGGAGAAAATCTGATACCATTTTGTTCCATGTATAGTACATTTAAGGTCAGCAACTCTAGATCGGTATTCACTGGCGAGCTTTCTCCAGCGCATTACCCAGCTTCATCTTTTAGAAATGGTTCCCATAAGATGTTGAGCAATCAAATAAAATCATGGAGGAATTCTAAGAGAATATAATTCAGCTGGTGATGGAGTTTTGGATTCGCAAATGAGAAGTTCATTTTTGTCTAAGTATTCTTGAATTTATTCGTAGAATATTTTAACGACGAAAATAGGTCGATCTTCTACCAAATTGTTGACGTCTGTATATATTCAGAATCTACCTTCTGAGCTGTGAGAAATAATTTACAACAATTTTGTACAGATTCAAATCAAACGCAAAAACTATTGCATCCTAAATGACATGGAATTTTTAAATATTGGTGTAGGCGTATTACAAGAAGACTGATTACTTTGAAAAACTCCAGTTGTTTAGATATTGATTAACTGCGAAGACATTATTTGCAATTTTGCCCATTTCCACTGAAAAAATATAATTTATGCTCCTCAAAACTATTCCAAGCTTTGATAAAATAATTGATTCCATAAGACAATATTCCTTTGACTTTTAGATGGTAGGTACTGTGTGCTTTCGTTTGCCAACATAATGTCTATGGTAAATTTATAAACAATACATGCATAAACACAATAACCATTAAGACATCAAATATTTAGATTTAACAATGCAAGCGTTGTCAGTCATTCTAAAATAGTCAGTAGCTACTGCATGTCTTTTTTGCTGTTATTTGGACTCAGAGTATTTGTGAATCATCTTCTTCAGCAAATGATTGAAATTTACTTTGACTAGGTTAAACTTTTCTCCCTATATACAGAACAGCCTCTATCTTAGATAGCACATTCATTTATATGCCAATTTGTGGAAGACTGAGGAGTCACAAGAGATCAGCCATCTGTGCTTTGAGTTAAAGTCACATGACTTCTGAGTACTCATCTCGAGATAAAAGTCAAGCAATAGCTGTTATGACATTGGACTCCAGAATATATACATCGTCAAAGAAAATTGAACTGTGAGCTAAAAAGAAAGAGAGACCAAACGAAACATAGATACCTGTTCTTAATGTCAGGAAAAGGGTATTGGTTTTCCGAGTGACCCAAGTAGAAAAAAGAAGGAGAAGGAACATTCAGAAAGAGATACGTACCCATTCCTGTAAAGAAATTCAAAAAGATAAGACGTGGAGGAGAAACAGCAGAGAAAAAGACCCTATATCATTTTTTAAAAAAAAATCGAAAAGGGAAAGACAGTAAACAAAACGGATTTTTAGGTGTTATGCAATTTCATTATGATTCTGATTCCAAAAGCATATACGAAAGAAAACCTAAATGTATTTTTGTTTTAATCTTTTTAAAAATTATTATATACTTTTTTCTCCGTTACCTTTACATTGTCAGATCCGTGCAGTATTCTATCACACTGAATACGTACGATACGTGTGCCTAAAAATATTATAGTTTATCAGGAACACATTTATAAACAAACCATGCACATTTATGTAGTAGAAATTAGGTTTCAATTTATTAGATTTGTTTGTGGAAGAACTAAAACAGCTGCTTCTTTTATTTGAAAGTCGAGATGATAAGTAAACAATGGGAACGAGTTTTCAAACAAGCAAGCGAATGAGGGTAAGGGATATCGCATAGCTAGCAGAGGCGCAACATTTTATAAGTGAAAGTACTAAATCCATGGGGAAACAATGCAAAAGATGGTTTGGGTACAAAATTAAGGGCCTCAGAGCTAATAAGCCAAGACGGCGAATAATTCTTATTTCCGCGGGCTGAATTGATTGTCAAACACCAGCTAAGATTAGCCCTAACAATATTTTCCGCGTTAACATTGTGGATACAATGTTTCGGATTTAGGCTAGCAATATATACCATAATATATCTGAATTACATGAGCTATGTCATGAGTTCTAAAGTTTGGTGACACGTTTCAAAACTGTACTGTAATTTCGACTATATCTCAAATGCAATAACATTCTCCATACTGCACTTAAAATGAAATGAATGTAATATTCCATAACGTCTTTTATACAATTACAATTGAAAG
Source organism: Potamilus streckersoni (assembly GCA_016746295.1). Classification (NCBI taxonomy): domain Eukaryota; kingdom Metazoa; phylum Mollusca; class Bivalvia; order Unionida; family Unionidae; genus Potamilus; species Potamilus streckersoni. The sequence goes on from JAEAOA010000779.1 coordinate 282,445, forward strand.
AGTTCATATTTTCCCCACATTCAATGAAAGAACAGAAACACAGATGCATCTGAGTGAAAACTTGTTCCTCCCTGTTCAAATCACAGACATGCGTATTTTGTGTGGAATTGAAACAGTTATTAAATCGTTGTTCATAACCAGCAGAACTGAGTAGAATAAAAAAGCATAAAAATCAATAAACCATCACAGACATGCGTATTTTGTGTGGAATTGAAACAGTTATTAAATCCTTGTTCATAACCAGCAGAACTGAGTAGAATAAAAAAGCATAAAAATCAATAAACCACAAAACCCCCACAAAACACCCTCTACCCCCTTCCCAACAACTACCAAATCCATTCATTTCAGACCAACTAGAAAAGCTGTTGCATTGCGCATTCATTTACAATATGATTCTATATTTTAATTAAAAGTAGACCAAAACGACATTTCTGTTTGAAAAGAATTAAAATTTAAAAAATGGGTATATAATAAAACGATTACTGCATTTTTATTTGAAAACTTTAATTTCTTTTCTCGGATGGATACTTCACTCCCACAGGTCGTGCAGTATACATCCGAGAGAAAAAAAAAACAACAACTCGTTCATATTTTCCCATACAAATGCAGTAACTTATAAGTGATGGATAAGATACTAAAATACACTTTTACAAACAAAGGCGTCTTGGTTACTAAATATGGGGTGCTGGATAGCAGATCACTAGTGTTTTGGTCACCATATCGTTTTAGTTAGTTATTAGGTGTGGGGTATTGATCACTCAGATGAGCTTAAAGTTTGAAATGTTGTAAACATATATCTCTCAACTGTTACAAATAAATTATTAAAATTTTGATTTCTTTTATTATGTTGGTCAGATATATTTCTATCTTTGCTGAATTCAGCATTTTTGTTATCATTTTATCTGTAAAAGTTACATTTGTAAATTTGTCACTTTAAAACTGACTTTTTGGTAATTTTGAAACATTTTTGGGGGAAAGTTTCTCTTATAATCTCCTCTAAATTCTGTATTTCAATTTTTTCTGGGTTTGTTTTAGCCTTCACGTGTGGATTTCGAAATTTTTTCATATACTTTTAGTCTTTGCCTTAAATTTCGTTTTACATTTTGTCACGATATCTTTCAATCTTCACGATAATCCAGTCGAGTTTACGGAATTTCAGTCATATAAAATTTCGTAATTTTGTTTCTCATTTAAGTCTACGCCAAAATGTTAATAAATAATGCGAGATACTTTTCACTCATCGCGAAATTATGTTACAGTCTAAACCAAAAATAAAACTAAATCCAGTAATATTTTGACAGTCAGGCTTCACTAACGTCCGGTACAGTTTTGGAAGTTTAGTAATGTACTGCTTTTTAGTCCGGGACCAGACATCCCACCACCCAGGAAAGAGGCCATTGTCACCCCCATTCCCAAAGCAGGTAAGGACCCACACCTACCGGCATCCTTATCAACGCGATATGCAAACTGATGGAAACAATGGTGAACAACCGCATTAAACACCACCTAACTGGTGATCACGATCTCTCAGAAAACCAAGGCGGATTCAGGAATAACCGTTCCACACTGGACCAACTGATACCGCTTTAAGTCGACATCAAATTAGCGTTAAATGCCCCACGAAGATCCAACAGACACCTAATTGCTATATTCCTGGACCTGGAAAAGGCCTTTGACTTAGTCTGGACCCATGGGCTCATATGGAGACTGAACCGATACGGCATCACAGGACACATGCACCAGTTGGTAGCAAACTTTCTCACAAACCGAAAAATAGAGGTACGTATCGGAAACCACCTCTCGACAATTCAGGCACTGAACAACGGTACCCCACAAGGCGGCGTCCTCAACTCGACACTTTTCAACATCATTGTTGACGGCCTCTTGAACTACATAGAGGACTCTATCCCAATCTCCCAATTTGCGGACGACAGTGGTATATGGATGGCTGGTAATCCTAGGAAGGCAGCCCACCTCACCCAACTACAACAGGTGTTGGACTCCATCACCCAATGGGGAAAATACATGGGGTTTAAAAACATCTACTGTAAAAAAAACGTTGAAATGCTTTTCTCACACCCTCGAACAAGGAAGATTCCATACCCACTTCTATATCTGCAGCAGCACCCCATCACATTCGTATCCCAAACCACCTACCTGGGTATGCTGATCGATGACAACCTCACCTGGCAGCATCACATTCCACAGCTAGCACAACGTTGTAAAATGGACATAAACCTCCTATACCACCCATCTGGCACCAGCTTGGGAGCATTGGCAGGACACGCTACTCATGCTGTAAAAAGTCATCATCCGGGCAAAACTGGAGTACGGCTGCCAAGTCTATGACTAGGCCAAAACATGCTTCTTTGGGAAGCTAGATATCATCCAATACCGAGCCTTGAAAGCATGTACCAGAATGCTACCCCACACCTCCCTAGAAGAACTCCTGGTATTCACCGGTAAACCTCCGCTCCCCTTGCGAAGGAAAGAAGAGATCCTACGATATGCCGTCCGGGTACACAAGGACGGATACGCGGTACAACTATAGTCCGAAAATACATCCCCTTTGGTTTGTACCCCCCCCCTAGCAATTTAAATAACTAAAAAATATAATGTGATAAAAAGTGCACAGAACTAAATCAACTGAATCGTTGATTTATACTTTCTAACCTGACTGTCACCAGAATGGCACTAATACTTGCATCCCCTTGCACCTTCCATGCTTAACCGACTTTCAATACTAACAAGGCACCATATTCCGTACACTACGGGGTAGTTTATTTCCTTCCGACAACATAATGACCTAATTGATCCTATTCGGTAACTGCCGGATAATTCCGTAAATTGCAATAACATTAACTTTGGAATTTATATTCCTTTGCTAAAGTGAACATATTAATGAAACAGCTTGGTAAATCCACGTGAAAGGCAATTTTTTGTCATTCTTTTCCTTTGCTTGATTCGACACTGTAAATATCGAAAGCAGACGACATATGTATGTACATATTTAGTCGCGCATGTGCCCCTTTGCTGAAAATGGACTGGTCCAGAAACTGGAAATGGTTCTCAAGTTGTTGTTGTTGTTGTTGTTGTTGTTGGACTTAACGCCATTTTTCAGCACACGATAGGCTATTCATGGCGGCCAGTATTAATGGTGGAGGAAGAAACCGGGAAATCACCGGAAAGAACCACCGACCCACGAGAAGCTACTGGCAAGCTTTCTCACATATCCACATTCGCCGAATCCTAGACTCGAACTCACACAGACAGAGGTGAGATGGCAGTGATCCGTAACGGACAGCGCTTTAGACCACTCGGCCACTCGGGGCCCCGGTTCTCAAGTATGTCAAGCAGTCTATTACATTGAAAACTTCCATTAAGCATGAAACGCGCAGGCGATGACGGTGTTATGGCAATTCTTCTCACATTCAGGTTAGAAAATATAAATCAATGAATTAATTGACTAAGTTCCGTGCCCTTTTATCAAATTAAATGTTTCCGTTATTAAAATCGGTGTGGGAGGGGTACAAATCAAGAGGGGATGTATTTTCGGACTATAGCCATTCAACGCTGAAATATCACTTTCTCTCCTAAACTGGTCCCAAATCAACCAGCAGCGCAGAAAATACATGCCCTTCCCGAAGAAGGGCATGTATTACTACAACTACCTTGCCTAGAGGCGGATAAGCACGGGATCATAGACCCTAACCCCTGGAAGAATAGTGTCCCCAACATTAACTTTGCGCTGAGGGCAACGGAGAAGAAACAAACAAACCCATGGAAACTCCTACATGCTGAACCATCAATACCAACACCACATCAAGATCTATACGGATGGATCCAAATCTAAGGAACTTAACGGGACAGTAGCTGAGATGGTAATCCCAACACAACACATTACAGTCCGACGACGGCTACCTGATGGGTGCTTCATATAGTCTGCTGAGTTTTGGACAATCCAACAGTCTAAAAAGTGGATAAAGACGAAGTCTGACACCCACTACCTCATCGTCACAGACCTCCTTAGTGTGCTCAACTCACTGGCGACAGGGACAACTAAAACCAGACAGAATATGCTCGAGAAGACACTACTAACACTCCCGGACCTGACGGCCACGAACAAACAGATTGACTTTCTCTGGGTTCCTTCCCACTTTCTCTGGGTTCCTTCCCATATACATCTTACAGGAAACGACCAAGCAGACGCGCAAACTAAGCTCAGCCTACAAGACCAGGGCATAGCCCCCTCCCAGGCATACAGCATTGGCGAGATCTACAGTGCCATAACACTGGCTATTAATCAACAATGGCAACACCAATGGAAATCCACCACAAATGGAGTCAACTACACCAAAACCAACAAACAATCAGTAGAGGTTACAAAAATTACACAACAGACGGGACCATCGAGTCATTATCATGATCTTAACTGTGAAACACAGCCGTCAACGCAACTGCCCCACATGCATGCAACTGGAAACATTAGAACACATACTTAACGACTGCTTCACCTACAATTGCCAAAGGAACAGCCAACAAGCATACCAAACCAAAATCTGAGCACCAACCACTTACCCGGAATACCTCCAAGCCAATAACAATAATAATCTAGAGTGCATCTACAGCAACATTATTACATGCCTCAAGGAAATCAACAAACACCAGTATATCTAAACAACTAGGGTCAACAATAACAACCCAGAGCAACATCAATAACCCCTGGCTCACGCAAAAGCGCGTCCACACACATGCACAAGCATAAGCACACACACACACGCACACACACACAATTCTAATTCTCATAAGAGGTAAGAGGGGAAAATGGAAAGAAAGGTAAAGATATACGACAGAAGTAACACGTGACTCAAACTGATCAGACGGATTTACACAATAGGACGAGTCTAGCCACAGGGTAGCCACAGACATATTTGATATCCTCGCCAGGAAATCAACAATGGCAGAGACAAACAACCAGAGCTAACCAGAAGAGACTGACAAGAACCAAACACTCTTCCAAATCCACCAGGCATCACCTGCCACATAGAAATGATTTAGCCAATTGCCAACAATTGCCTCTTAGACAAGATCTACAAGCGCCTAAATAAACAGCATATAAGGGGTAATCTAGGCCATCCTACTAGCTACCCAGCAAAACCCATACCCCCGCACACACACAATCACACGCACACCTCGACCTGCACACAGGTCGAAGACAAATCAAGGAAAGTGACAGCTAGGCATACCTCCCCCTGCTGATCCGCAATCTCCAGCTCCCAAGACGGTAGCATATCCGGGCTCTGGTACAGCACAGGCAGATCTGCCCACTGACCCAAAACTTCGCCCGCACATACCGGACCAACTCAAAGGCAAAGGACAGTCAGACAGTTCTGTCCGCTATCCCACAAACCCGTAGCCCCGCACATACACACACAAGGACACATTAGCTGGGAATAAACTAACAGACACCAGTAGCACACACTAGCACTAGCCTGGATGGATCCAGATAATAGATATAGCACCGACTCAAGGAAAGGGACAGTCCTGGACACACTTTCTCCCCCTGCGGTCCCATAACAACATCCCCTGGACACAAACAAGCACACAGTCCCGGCCTTACGGCAAACTGACATATCAAATACAACGCAGTCTTCACTTTGGCAATGGAAGACCACCAGGAAAATATGATCCTTCAGGACGGCGGTCTATTTCATAAACCATATACACCTAAGCGAAGGTAAAATTGCTATGGATGGGCCACATCTAACCGATTATCAACGATTTAGGACCATATTAGAACACCAAGTACGCAAAATTCCAACAAAATTATTTATTCCAAATTATCAACTCAAATATTCGGTAAATTGAACAGGTGGTTCACACAACATTGGTATTGGGACCCCTGTAGGAACAACTGGGAACAATTTGACGGTCGCCTGCCCTGCTGATATAAAGTAGGGTGGACTTTTTCTTTGGTACATTGGATGGGCGCGCTGAGCCCGTGGCGGGAGACCTAGATGAGAGTCTGCCCTTGAGAGCGGGGCATGTGCGTCAGATTGATAACGTGGCACTAATTCCAGAAGGCCCAGCTCTAGGGCAAGTGCCCTCTTCAAGGGACTGTCGTCCAGCCCTGTGCCATAACCAGGTCGCAAAAGTACTCGGTTTTATAAGCGACTATAAACCCAGTCGAAGTCCGGGGCCATTTTAATTAATGTTCTACGTTTTTTTTTTTTTTATTGTTTCTTTGACTTTACTGAATTCCACAGGTGTTATATTTTTATGTTAACCACCCACACCACTCAAGCCCTGATTCATGGGCGGATACTGCTAATTTTCTTAGAGAGAGAGAGAGAGAGAGAGAGAGAGAGAGAGAGAGAGAGAGAGAGAGAGAGAGAGAGAGAGAGAGAGAGAGAGAGAGAGAGAGAGAGAGAGAGAGAGAGAGATGGGTCGTCACGGGATTTTCTTAGTCATGATTTTTGTAAATTTAAAAAAAATGTTTCTTTTCAAATTTTTCATTTTTTAAAATACTTTTAAAGAATTCTAATAATTTAATGAGTATAAAAGGTTATTTTCCTATAAAGCACATCATTACTATGTTGTTGCAAATTTGAGGGCCTCATTGTTATTTATTTTTTAACAATTAAATGTACTTATCCCTACAATACCCTCCGCCCAATTCAGTGGGCTGTCCACAATCCTGATAGCTAAACTTATAAGCTGATATCAACACTCCGGTGGCCTAGTGGTTAAAGCGTCCACCTCGGCTGAGGGAGGTCGCGGGTTCAAACCCAGGCCAAGTCATACCAAATACTTAATACAAATGGTATTAACACCTGCCTCACTTGGGGCTCAGCATTAAGAGGTAAGTATTAGGAATTGTCGGCCTGGTGTTAGGATAATGGAATTGGGTGGGACAACATGCTACATGTCTTTGGCATGGCGGCCCAATGCTCAACATCAGTATAAACTGCCACTGCAGACATCGTAGCGATATGACTGAAAAATTGTTAAATCTACGTTAAAAATTTAAATCACACACACACACGCACGCACGCATGCACACACCAGAGTCGTTTTGGGAGCCTTAGGTACAAGCTCTAACATTAAAAATAACCAGAAATGCACCTCAGTCTCTCAGTCTCAGATAGAGAGTATTGCAATGAATTTCCATCTGCATGTGTCATTTTGTTAAATTTATTAATATAGTACTAAAGTACCACAACAGCCCTCACCGAAATTTTTAGGCTGCCGCGTAGTCCTAGGCACGTGCCTCGCGTGCCTACGCCTTAAAACGGCTGTCACACACACACACACACACACACCACACACACACACGGGTCCGAGTGGTCAAAAGCGCTTACCGTTACGGTTCACTGCCATCTCACTTCTGTCTGCTAGGGTTCAAGTCTTGGATTTCGCCAATGTGGGTATGTGAGAAAGCTTTCCGGGGTTTCCTCGGGTTCTTCCTACCCATTTATAATGGCCGTCATGTAAAGCCTATTTTGTGCTGAAAAATGGCGTTAAACCCTATATAAACAATACACACAAGCCAATAAAGAAAGTTGACTGCTAATGCTACATATATTGTTTATATCCGTTTTATAACTTGTGCAGCATTGTGACTTGGTAATCATTTAAGACTGCTGATTTATGTATTGCTTTGTAAACAAATTAGATTTTACATTATTTATCACAGTTCACTCCTTCTCGCAAAGTACCGTCTTGAACTGAATCACGTGACCATCGTGTACATTACCGCCATATTCGTTGTTTTAGGAGTGATGTTCAGGAGCTAGGAAACAGTTTAACCGTGTACTTACCCCTGTTTGGATTTTTTTTTCCCCCGCTACAGTATCTACAAGGCGGAAAGGAACGTAAGTTAAACAAAGGAACATATGTATCCCATAAATGTGAAAACTGGAATATATACCAACTATTTTTTAATGAAATTTTTGTTTAAGTTGTTTCTGTTAGAAGTTCGGAAACTGTTAAATACGAAATTAAAGTTGTAACAGGTGTTCAATAATGGGAGCACGTTTGTCCCAGTTGTGAGTTAAACTATTTGGACTTTATTGTGTATAAGAGATGTTCTAGTTTGTTATTTTCCCGTTTCTCTTTCTGTATTGATTACGTATGAAGGCTGAGGTGTCTGACAGCTGGCGGGTTGTTTTTATTTCTTGAAGCTTGAACTTCGAACCACTCTACTGAAGATAAGATGTCGCTGTGTGTTCACTCGTTTATGACAGTTGGATCAAAATCTGCTTCCATTTGTATGTAATAAGTTCATTTTACACCACACACGCACACACACACACACACGTCCGAGTTCCCTCTGACCCTTGACACCACATATTTGATATTTGTTTTTTTTTTTTTACGGGTCAGAGGAAACTCGGACTAACACACACAAGTGACCTTAGGCTTTATGTTTGTTTTGTTTTTTAATATACAAGACAGTTGTAAGCTCAATGTCCCAGGACATTTTGCATGCAGGAGACAAAAATAGGTAAGATAGTCTTGCCTCTCCGTAGATTAAAGTTGTGGACTGCCTGCCAGAACTGCTTAAGATGTCAGGGTCATTGTGGGAAGGTCTTAAATCCATGTTACATGAATGGCAAAATGCCCTTTTAAACTCAATTCAGAGGTAATCAGTTTTCATTAAAGTTGCAGCAAAACTATTATTTCTGTTTGTTTCTTTTGTTTTTGTTTTTCTTAAATTGTAGTCAGTTCATCTTCCTGTGATGGATTGTAGCTAGTCAGCTGCATGGCTATTTTGATTATGTTACTGCATACAGTATCAAGGCCAGATATCAGCATAAGGGGATTATGATATAACTGCAATGTTAGGGTGGGTTTTTGTCAATATGAAATAAGATTTGTCTATGTAACAATTGATTTCATTGCAATTTTTTATCCAAGTTTGTGACTTTCTGTCATGGTGCCTTTGATTGTTGTTGTTGTTGTTGGGCTTAATGCCATTTTTTAGCACACCATAGGCTATTCATGGTGTCCAGTATTAATGGTGGAGGAAGAAACTGGGAGATCACCGGAAAGAACCACCAACACAGGAGAAGCTACTGGCAAGCTTTCTCACATATCCACATTATATCCACATTCGCTGAACCTTTTGAATTTCTCCACTCTAAACCAAAGACTGTATATACCATTTTTGTATCTGCCGAAAATGTTAGTGCCAAAAATATTGTCAGATTTTTTGTCGCCAATATGTAAAACAATCGCAATTTGCGACATTGGCAAAGCCCAAAGAGATCACTGTTTTTGATTATATTTCCAGTTGTTACCGTATAAATATTGTCTGCAAATTTGAAAAAAACAGACTTGGACAAAATACCATTTGCAAAAATAGACAATTATTTTGGGGTTAAATGAAAAAATGATGAAATTATTTTAATGAAATTCAGAATTGTGTTAAAGTTGCTAGAATTTAGATAGTTTAGATATGACAGTAGCCAGGGGTAAGAAAGTATGTTATACCTGGCTTTGTGGAGACTGCAAATTTTGCTGGTGGGTCTGCAAATTTTTGCTGGTGGGGTTCCTTTTTTTACTAAATTAGAAGTCCTGAACTCCTAGTTTAAAATCGTGATCTCTGCCGCATTTTTAAGTGAGACTGGGCTGAACTGCACAAAAACATACAAACCTTAGCATAAAGTAGGATAAGTTGGGGGTTTGAAGTAAAAATTTGACAGGATATGAAAATGATGGGTCTATTAGGAAAACAAAAACAAAAACCTCCACTTTTACCCCTCTACACATGCATGAGTGAAATAGTCAGTGGAAAATGATGTTTTTAACACAACTAGGCATCAGGTCAAATGGAAATAACTTAGATGCAAATTTACTTGGATGTATTCAGAAGCAGTTCCTAAAATGTGTTTTCTACTCATATTTAGGCGAAAATGACAAAAATCTCCAATGATTTATTAGTTAAAAACCATTTTTATGGCATAACAATGATTTTTAAAAATATTGTTCTGATAAAACTCTGGAAAAGCTTTGATTACCTTCTTGATTTATATAGACTGATCCAGTGGCCTAGTAGTTAGGGCATCCATCTTAGATGTAGGAGGTGATGGGTTTGATCCCTGGCTGATTCATACCAAAGACTTAAAACAATGGTACTAACAGCTGCCTCCCTTGGCACTCAGCATTAAGAGGTTAGTGTTAGGACTGGTCAAAATAATGACTGGGTGGGACATGCAGCAGGATGCTCCAGTGACATCACTATAAATTGCTGACATAAATGCAATATGATTAAAAAATTGTTAAAGCTACTTAAAAATCCAAATCACATCACATGGTGATTTATATTGCATCATCACCAATTTAATTAAACACTGTTGCAACAATTGCATGTGCTTAAAATACCTTTCAATAGAAGGTGGTTTTTTTGAAGTGTGCTGGAGAAGCCTTTTCACAAGATAATTGCAATGGCAATGATTACCAGTAAATTAGTCCCAGTGGCTTTGTATCTGTCTTCTGAAGCTATCCTTTTGTTATTGTGCCTGTTGGTTATGGCTGAACATAATCTGACAATGGTGGAGTATTGTGGGATTATGATGAGGTACATCATGAGGATGCATTATAGGGAGAAATTTTCACTGTCCTGAACCTTAAAGGTGAGGTCTTTCAGAACCCTCCAAACCAATGCCACATGAGCTCCTTAGTAATGTCTAATCCAGCTATATTCCATAAACACCTTTAGTCCTTTTTAATTACTTCTGATTACACATGGGATAATCCATGAAGACAAACTTGAAAGACTGAAGTTAACTGGATTTGTTGAAAATCCAAGTAATTTTATTTGTTTTGTGCAGCTTTAGTTCCTTATTGATCCATTAATAACTCTTTTCAGTTTTCTACTGATCACATATAGTACAAACCATTGATTTCTTCTAGGCAATTTGCAGTTAAGGTGCCACCCTTCATAAGTCAGTTCACAGTCAGTGATCACATATGGTCTTTAATGTAAATATACTACATTAGAAGCAAAGTGTGAAGAGAAACTGTTCAGAAACTTTTTGTCAGTAATTTTGAGTATACAGGAGATTTGAGTTAGTGATGAAAGGGATGAGAAATAGTCCTCATCTCTCAGGAGATAAACCTTCATGGATGCAAGATTAATGTATGATTTTATATCTATATTTATTATGTTCATAGCTTTGTACATTGTAGAATCTGGCCCGCTTTTTGATATACTGCCTTTTCACTGATTAACAGTTAATTTGTTATGATTAGGCTGTAAAAAACAGTATCAAATATACTACTTTAGTTACATCAGAATGCTACATGAAAAAAATTGTAGTCAGATCAAGGCTTTATCTTGGGATATTTTTAACTGTACCTCCTCATTGAAGCTCAGGTATTGTTACTCACCAATTAATTGTCAATATCACCTGAGCTGAGCTGACTCTTTGACAGAAATGATACATTTTTGATTCATAACCTTCATAGGTGCTACTATAACCCCACAGACATTGTTATTTATCTGTCACATCTGGATAAACTGTCAGAATCCAGTGCTCTCCAAAGCCAACCCATGAGCAGGTTTTTGAGGTAATATTGACTCCATTTTCTTCCAATTTTTTTGTAGAATTATCATTTTGCCCAATGGACCCCTACATACTTTCCAGTTTATCAGTTATTTGCAGATAAGACCAGTGTTCATGCATCTACAAGTTGGCAGTCTGTCCAAGTGAATTTATACAAAATTTTGTAAATGGTCAAGGATTTCCCCTCTCTAAAACCATCATTTTAAAAAGCTGAGAATTTCCCAATTTTAGGACAGGTTTAGGATGACAGAAAGGTATGGTAATTTTCATGCATTATGTTGAATTTTATACAGTTTGCCAGAATGAATACAGCGTGAATATTGTATGGTATAGTTTCTATGTTAATCGAGCTAATATAAGGCATTCATACTGCATGACCATTTGTCTACCCAATTTGACAACAGTTAGCTAAGGAGAGGAAAGTCACTTTTCCATGCAGATCCAGTATTATGTACTGTGTAGAACAATAACTGAATAATTTTCATTTTTTGATGACTGACATAGATGACTTGAAAGTACAAATTAAATCTACAGAATTAAAAACAATTTTATACCAACGAGTAATTTGTTCATCATATCAAGGAAATAATAAATCCAATTGAGTGGTATCAATAGGTCATAAACCTTTGAAGAGATAGACATAGTTGTATTATAAAACTTTAGCTAAGAAAGATATATTAGAAAATGTAAAGGCCAACATAAAATTGTTTTCCAGTTTTCTGACCAACCCAAATGTTTTTCAGCTGACCCATGTGAGATTTTCTGACCAGTCATTGTTTCTTTTAATTCATAGACAGTAGCCCATCATGCTAATTAAGATGCTTATTGGTTCTCCAATTATTTTCAAGTGCCTGCTTGACATAGATAAGAAAGGATGAGTCATTAATGTCTTCCTTTGTGTGATTTTTTCCTCATCATGGCAAGCTTCAGACTGACTTAAGTTGTTCAAGCCAAATGTAAATGAATGAATTATATGGGGAGTGTACATCTGACTTGTCCAGTATTGTGTTGTTGAGTAATACTGAATAGGTCTTTTTCTCAAAGGAATAAAATTAACTTGTGCATCTATGGTTCACTAGTGGTACATGGAGAAGAAACAATTTAGTAAAAGTTTTTTTTTCAAACTGACTCAGTGTTGTTTGAAACTAGAAACCTATTAATTTTTGAGACCACCACAAAGATTCAAGCCTAGAATATAAGAAATTTCCTTGAAGCTAGAAGGACTAGTAGATTGAGATATTTGCTACTGCGGAATTTGTTATATTCCTTCTTACAAACACTGATTCACAGAAACTGAAACTTTAGTAATTGTCTGACTTTTGCAAACTAATAGTCTATAGTAAATTCACTAACCTCTGGCTGGTGGACTGCTGCTAATTTCTAGCCCTGAAAGAGGAATAGATTGATGCAGGACTTAGTATATCAATCAGTCTGTAAGGCCAAAACAGTTTGGTCTTAAGTGATTAGGACTATAGATTGGACTTGTATATAATCCAAGTTTACAAGTTTATATGGGGTATGGGTTGAATAGATTGATGAATAGATTGATTCGACTTAATATATCAATCACTCTGTAAGGGAAACAGTTTGGTCTTCAGTGATTAGGACCATAGATTGGACTTGTATATGATCCAAGTTTAGATGGGGTATGGGTTGAATTGATAGTTAAAAATGGAAAAGAACTATTTATTCTGATAAGCATCCAGCTTATTAAATTCAACCAAATAAAAAATTTTGTGCAGTGTATAAAATTCAATGCTGTTGTTTTACAACTTGGCAGGTGTGATGCTGTTTAAATGTTAACAGAATACAAAATGCAGTCAGGATGACATGACATTTCCATAGGAGTGTGAAAAAATGTAATTGCCAGAGGTTGTCATCAGGATGCAATGAATAATAAAGGTTTTAAGAATACATGAAAGAATATTTCTTAGAAAGGCCAAATTGATGTATGAAGTATCCGGAAAACCATTCCTGTCTATCTAAGCAATATCTTTCACCAAAGAGATGATCATGGTACTCTAAATTTAAGGTTCATGTTTAGTAAAAATTACATTATACCAGTGCCAATTAAAGAAGGAATTGTTTAAAAATTGTTTTCAATATACTGTTCCACTGGTTATGGAACAACATTCCCAATGTCATAAGGAAAAAACTCCTTGCATTTCTTCTTTTCATGATCAGTGTCTCAAATGGATGAAATCTCAAGAAAATTGAACAGTTCTGCTTTATGTAATTTTGCATCATTTTCACAGTTGAATCTTTCAATACAGGATGATATTTTATATTGTATATATGATTGTTTTCATGGATGCCTGAACATATGTTCCAGGCTTGATGCTTTGACTTTTAAAATCACATAATTATTTAGTGTCCAGCCAGATTCTTCACATGTTGAATATACTGAATATATTGTACATAACAGATAGAAGGCCTCAGGGTAGATTAGTTCTGTAATTAATTGAGTTACCAACTCTAAGTAAAGTTTTTATTATTATTATTATTATTATTATTATTATTATTATTATTATTATTATTATTATTATTATTATTAAGATCATTACTGACATCATGTTCTCCCCATTCACCCCAATCACCTTGCTCAAATGTCTGGTATTTATGTGTAAAGAGTGTATATTCATTCAGTACAAAATGAGGGAAATACTAATTGAATGTTTGATTAATTGATTTCTATTTTTATACCCTAATCTATCAGGATTGAAACCACATAGCATGTGATATATAAGACCATTATAAACAGACAAAATGCACCATATTAAATGAGAACTCTCCCTATCTCAGATCAGACAGCACCATCAGCATGTGTATTCATGTATAGTTTCATGCTTGTGAAACTTAGTAGACATATTTGGATAGTCATTTAGATATGCTTATTGCTTTCATGCTTCTTCAAGGTTAGTACATGTTTTTGGAATGCTTTTGCCATCCTTGGTTTAAATCTTGCCATCAAAGATTTTATACCTTATCTGGGACATGGAGTTTCTTGGAACATTTAGACTTCCCTTTCAAAAGTAGGATAAAGTTGTGGCAACAAATGATTTATTTCCTTAGAATAAATTTTTTTTAAAAGGAATTTGCAGTCTTATGAATTCAATCTAAAATAGTCATAAAAGTTTCATATCAAGTTCATGAATGTTACATATAAATTACTAGTGCTGTTGTGAATGACTTCAGTCTTGAATATACTGATTTGCCAGTAGCCTTGAATGTACTAATGTGCCATCAGTCTTGATATAGCATAATGATATAATCCAGAATGTCCTTGAATGAATACACAATTCCAAAATAGTTATTTTGACCTGAAATCAATGGGCACTTGAATTTCAATGAATAATTTAATAAATCCTCTTAAATTTTGTGTGAACCCAACTAAAAGATAAGAATGAATACTTCTGATGTAAACAACCTTAATTTGAAAACCTAAATCACAATAATAGTACCAGGATGAAGGTCAAAAGTTCATTTCCATAACATTACAGGTTGTAAACAAGGTCAGATCTTTGGATAGACCAGGAATTTTCATGGGAAAGACCAATGTCCTGAACTCAGATCCAGATAAATATGTTTTTTAAAAAAAATGACAATCAATTACAGGCAAATCTTACCATCAATTATGGATGGAGGTCTGTTGCACAATACAAATTACATGTAACTATAAATGACAATGGTGACAATCCTCTAAAATTGTTTTACACAATATACTTGAGAATCAATCATCCACTGATTATTTTTTTGGTACTGATGACTTGATCCTGTTCACTCTGGTTGACTTTAATGTGCAATCAAAAAATCATAAACAAGTTGTGGTATGTCCTAACATTAACATGTGTTGGACCTAAAACATGGATGTACTATATTTCTTTGCCTGTGAAGTCATTGTCAAGTAATGAGCACTTCAGTACTTTTTTTTATTGAAATGACTGCTTTGCATGTGGTTGTAAGGAACTCATGCAAATGAGCCCAAAATGAGCCATGTCTCTGAGATACAATGTTAATATACTGTAAAAAAAATCTATCAACATGTTTGCTTCATAGTAACAGAATGCAAATCTTATGTGTGAAAATGTCAGCTGAACATTAAAAATTTTATGCTTACACTTTGACATGGTAAATAGTACTTATACAAACCTGTCAAACTTTAGAATAATAAACATGTGTGTTTTCTGAGAAGCTGAGCTTTAAAATTTACCTCAATATTGTTAACTCTGGTATTGAGTTGCCCTTACCCATGTATAACCAGCTAACTGTGAGGAGTAGAGCCTTCAGGCAGTAAGTAACAAGCCTAGTTGGTAACATATCTTTTGGTTGCTGGAAGAATGAATAGTGTGTAGTCTTGACCTAGTTGCCTTTGAATTAAGTTTTGTCACTTTTATTATTCATCATTTAAGAAAGAAACAGTCTGTAAAATTTACATAGTAACCTAAGTATGATAGTTTCAATCTATCCCCAACAGTGATTTGGAAAAGATATGCAACCAGGTGATACTGACCTTCGAGCAATTTGAGTATGATCAGTCACTTGATAAAATTTGTTTTATCAGTGTAACAGAGCAGCTAATGGAATTTCACATAAATTTTTGACTGTTTCTAAGAACAATTGCATTTATTAATAGTCATTTTTAATTTTAATTTGTTTGTGTAATTAAATTGTTGTATTTCACATTAGGGGGTTCATGTTCTATTTGATATCTTTGTTGATTTGTTTCTATCCATTAATTTTATATTTCATTTTATTGTTTACTTGAACTGGGCAATAACACTAGTTGATGTCTTCTAGATAACTAACCAAAACACCTAAGGAGTGGTGATCTTACAGGATTCCCCCACCTCTGACAAGATATTTATTTGACAGTTGAATGAATAAATAAATAAAAGGAATACATAAATAAAATGTAGTTTGACACAATAATATCCAGTGACCATGTCCAGTTGCTCAGATTATGTCAGGGGTGGTCAGACAGGTAGTCTGCACACATGGGAATAACAAATTATGATTTCAGATTACTTATCTGTAACCTATGAAGCACATGGTACTGTAGGTTGCATTTTCCATAGTATACAGTACTCTTTAGTTCAACTCAGTGCTATTTTTCTTCAATGTAGTACATGGACATTGTTTACTGGGTGTATGAGGTCAGCCATGATTGTGTTAACAGCAGTGTATGTCACCCATGACATTGTTTACTGTATGGTATAACTGATATTGTTTACTGTAATGTATGACTTCAATTCTGACAATGGCTACAGCAGTGTATGATGTCAAGCCTGACATTGTTTACTGTACTGTATGACTGACATTGTTTACTACATAGTATGACTTCAATTCTGATAATGGCTACAGCAGTGTATAATGTATATCCTGACATTGTTTACTGCACTGTATGACTGACATGGTTTACTATAGAATATGACTTCAAATGGCTACAGCAGTGTATGATGTCAAGCCTGACATTAACTAAAGCAGTGTGTTATGTTGAACCTGAAATTGTTTAATGGAAAACATATTGAACCTGATACTGTTAGCTTTTGGAAATCAGTGGTACCATTATGTGTATTACCATTCAGTTGACTCCAGGAATACAGGCAAACTTTCAAAAATATTTCACAATTGGTAGACAATATTGGTACTCTTAGATAAATTAAAATCAATTGCTTTATACAGTACTATGTAACTGTAGTGCCTTTTTACTGATTTCATTTATGGGAAGAGTGAGGATAGCTGAAGAATGTAGAAGTTGGTTAACATGCTTTTACATTTCTTTACTGATACAAGCATGTCTAATCAGATTTGGACAAGTGTTGTCAGACATTTGTTTTGTTAAAGGAAATATACTTTAAGATAGCCAGCTTTGGTATTTGGGTACCATCACTCTTCAACATTAATGAGATGGTTATCCATTAAAAAATAATGGGCTGTGAATTTCTGTTGCAGGCTACCATGGTACATCTTTTGGTACCTCATGGGCATACCACATATATACATAATTTGCCTTCCTCTTTAAGTGCCAGTCAAAACCTTGAATTGGTGATCATCTCTGGCAGATGCAGGGATAAAAGGAAGTCTGATCTATCTATTCATTTCAGTGGATGCTGTTACATACATGTATATGTAATTTTTATTAGTTTTAAATTTCAGGAAAATTCAGTAGATATCGTTTTGACCAGATGAAACAATCAGTAGTTTGAAACTATATATATATATTGCTGGCCTATATTCTTAGCCAGTTTCAACTCTGTAGTAAATATTTTTATGGTTTTTGAATTTTATAGTAAGATTTGTTCAGTTCCATCAAATTCAGACATGACAGCTGACATATAATGTTACTATGTTGCTTGAAAGAAAGTGATTATGTGACCTATCAGGTGATAATTTTTCTGTTTTAGTTAGGGTCAGAATTGATGTCTCATAGTGACTTTTAGTATGTCATAAAATTCATACCTTTGGGCTCAAGGTATTTTTGTTGTTGCCAGTTTGAATTGAATTCTTTATTAAAAATAATCATCCTGGAAAATAGTTGTGCTCATCAGGTTCTTGAACAAAGAGATTGACTGAAAATTATTGTGAATTCTAAAGCTGAAATGCCTTCCATCTTGGAACTTCATTGGGATTCAAACTTTGGTTCAATTAGAACTTCTTAGTGATAGGACTTGTATTTATAATTATTGGATTAACTTTTGTAGTTGATTCATAAACTCTAAGTCATTTTTCATATTTTTACTTAGTTTTCTATTTTGTTAGATTTTACAAAGCTTGTTGACTTCATTTTTTTTTTTTTTTACTTTTGTACAAGTTCAGACATGTAACAGTACAACTCCAATACTGTTCAGGGTTCGATTCCAGGCCGGAGTCATACCAAAGACTTACAAAAATGGTACTAACAGCTGCCTCACTTGGTGCTCAGCCTTAAGATGTTAGTGTTAGGACTGGTTGGCCTTGTGTCTGGATAATGTGAATTGGTGGGACAAAATTATACATGTCTTTGGCATGATAACCCTGTGCTAGACATCACTATAAACTGCCACACTGCAGACATTGTAGCAATATGACTGAAAAATTGTTAAAGCTATGTTAAAAATCCAAATCACATACATCACGTCACATCTTTTTAACAGAGGGAGTGGTTATGCTGTTTTCTATTTACATTATTTGAATGTTATTCGTCTGTTCATCCATCCATCATTCACACTTACATTAAGTCTGATAGTGAACTAGTTCCAAAAGAGTATTTAATGGGTGATAAAAAAAGGTTAGTTTATCAGCTCAGTCATTTTTTTGGCTGTAACTTGGGTATAGATTACATTTTACACGTATGTTATTTTAAGGTATTGTGTATACTGATATACTGCCACAAATAACGTACCATGAATAACAATGCTGAAGTAAAGAACTTGGTTTAATTCATTTGAAATTTTAAGACATCTACAGATGACAGATGAATTTTCACATGCACTGGCACCAGCATATGGTTTAGGAATGTGAGTGTTTAAATAAGTAGTAAAATATAATTACCAAATTACTGCATGGAATTATTATTGGTACCATGTGGTTCTCTTATCACTGAGGTTTTTTTTTATTGATATAGTTGTTTTCCTCTTTTGTTTTAAATGCAGATGCAATTGGTTTTAAAAATTTTGACATTGCTTTGAAGTTTGATTGTAATCATTCTTATCTGGTATGCTTCTGTTATGACAATGACTTTCCATATTACATTGTGAAAGTGCCTCCATTTGAATGCATCCATTTTGCCAGAGTTATTGCCCTTACCTGCTTGCACCACTCATTCACAGTTGTTCTCTGACCCCACTGGAAGAGTTTCTGACTCTGAAATTGGTTTGGACTCCAGATTTTGTGCTGCATAAATACCTTTAGGTTAGTTACAGCACATGAGTCTGCAGTTTTATCAATAAAGCAGACAAAATTTCTGACTACATGACCGAAATGGTGAAAATAAAGGTTTAATTCGCTGGATTGGATTCATGCAATGTGCAATGGTCATCCGATAGTGACAAGAAGGTATGTTACTATTTTTTTTTTTTTAATGGATATGTGTAGTTTTTCAGTCTTGTGTGATTCTGAAGGGATAAAAGACTATGAGAAATAGATTGAGAGGTCGATTTGCATTCCTTTATTATTGTATAATACTATTAAGATGATTTCATGTAGTCAGAAATATAATTGTGCTTTATTGATAAAAATGCAGACCCCTGTGGTTACAGTATGCTATGTAAAGATCATACAGAAAAAGCATATTCAAGTAGAGAGGGCATAATATCTATGACCTATCTGACACATTTGGCACCACTGCTACCCAAATCTGTGGCAGAATTTGTGTACTTTTTTAGTTTTGCATAATGTATAGTTTTGCTTAAAGGTAAATAGCTTGCATACTTATCTTTTAAGATAAACAAAATCTCCAATCTGGCTAATGGTACGTGCATGTACTTTTAGACTTTGGAAAATCTTGTCTAAGTCTTGGTTCTTTACTGATATTATTATCTGCCTTGCATTGTGTAGTAGGCAAGCTCACTAGTTTGTAGGTATTTACTTGTAAGTCCATCTTCAAACTGCATAGACCCAGATCTTCGACTGCATTATGCTATGCAGCTTGTTAGAAGAACAAATAAAGGTACCTGATTTGCTGGCACATTATTTAATGACGACAGACCAGTGTCATTTGCAAGTTGACTTGGCTTAAGGAAGTATAGATGGTACAATAGTCTTATACAACAGAGCATAATCATAACCTGTAGTCATTGTGAGTGACAGGTGCCAATTGATCCAAGAGATGTCAACTAGAGATTGAACCAGAGCTTTAATTCCCATATACAAACCAAGCAAATTGATTGGCAGCTCAGAAATGTGTGGTTTCCTGTTGGCTTTAAAGTCTTAAAATTTAGGAGTTCCATGTGAGTAGACTACTAAAAAGTCTTAAAATTTAGGAGTTCCATGTGAGTAGACTACTAATTTGTTAACATTGCAGCTCTATTAACTCATTAACCCCTGGCTTTGTTAACAGGGCAGGAGGTGGAAGCCTACTTCTGAGCTCTGTAGCATCAATGTCATGTACACACAATAGCCCATTTCATAATGATTTAACCATTTGCTCCATAATTATCCAAAAAAAACTCCCTCCTGAGTCACTTTATACTCCAGCCAATCAAATGCTGGTAGGCATCTGTACCTAACAAAATGGCATTCATTGTTGTTTAGATCTAACAGATTAAAACAAATTAAGAAATGCCCGATAAATGCTTGCGCCTTCTGCAGCTTTACCTTAAAAAAATATTCAAGATTTGTTATACTGATAAATGCTTGCGCCTTCTGCAGCTTTACCTTAAAAAAATATTCAAGATTTGTTATACTGCGGATTAAATGCGAAAAATTCCTTTTATTAGTAATCGAAACTCATTTATGAAATACAGTGTTATGGGAAAAAAAGGGATTAAATTTTTAACATCTACACTGTTTCCATACTCGCATGGATGTATCCATATGTAAACAGCTCATATCTATTCTCTCGTATGGCTATAAAATCCAGAAAACAAGACAGGATTGTTCCAATATTAAATTTCGTTAATATCTGTGGCATCATCGCTGTTGAATAGGCATTTTCAACTCTATAAACGAAGCTGAAGTAATTAGAACACTTGATGCTAATGCTGAATTGTCAGCTTCGTTTTGACCACTAGTCTGGTCCCCTGCTTAGTATGCTCCCTGCGTTTTGACCACTAGTCTGGTCCCCTGCTTAGTATGCTCCCTGCGATGCACTCCGCTGTACTATACTAGGGAGCATACTAAGCAGGGGACCAGACTATTTGCCTACCAGCTATCAATTGGATATTGAGGTCAGTTGACCACTCACCACGTTATCAAATTTTCGAGCAAATTTTCGAGGCAAATTACGAAGTTAGCCAAAGTCTCCATGAAATGGTCTGTAAAGTGGGTGGTATTATAGAAAGGTAGACAGATCTAGCATTACATGATAGCAAATAATATGGATGTTCGACTTGCACTACTAAATAAAGAGGAAAAAAACTTCAATTTTTGGACCTGAGTTTATCCAGCCGAAATTTGCTCTAGGTTGGATTCCAGTTTTGCATCCAGAGTTTAGATCTTTTGACCTCAGGTCTAAGATGGAGCAGTCCTAACTGCACACAGACAGGTGAACCTTTGCAAAATGTAGGATAAGATGGGCATTTAGAATAAAGAACAGTCTTTACATGAAAATGATGAAGAAAAAAGAAGTCCAAGTTTTACCATTCTGCTAATGCTCAGGCTAAATAGCCAATGAAAAATGATGTTTTGAACACAAATCTGCATTAGGTTAACCAAAAATTTCTTAGAGGTCAATGTATTGGGATATAGTGAGAAATAGTCCCCAAAATGGGTTTCCTAGTTGCATTTCAGGCAAAAATGATAAAAACCTCCAGGGTTATGGAGTTAAGTAAACAGATCTCTGTTCAGGAAACAGGTTGTTGGACTTTGCTTGGATAATTTTGTTGAATGCATGCCATGTGTATTTATTTTGATTTGTCAACAATGCAGCCACCATAATTGCAAGATCTTTGTACCAGACAGGCTGCCAGTGATTTTAGCAGATCCCTATCCATGCATTCTGTTGTTGAAATCTGAACACATGAACACCATCAATATTAGACTTGCTACATTCTTTCCTATTGCATTGTTATAATTAGGGCTGGTAGGTATTTTTGCTTTGTAATATATATATATATATATATATATATATATATATATATATATATATATATATATATATATATATATATATATATATATATATATATATATATAAGGGCATAACCGACTTTTGATCCAGAAATCAGATTCCACCAGATAGTATGAACTTCCGAGTCGTCGAACAAGGTAGGAATGACTGATTTGGATAATAAATATAAAGATGAATTTCTGTAGGGCATTTCATGGCTGCAACGGAGTTACTGATCATAGTGCTTGAAATTACCTCCCTTAGTTCCAATGTGCATACCCACAACAAAATTTCCAGTTCCGGATAGTTCAGAATCTTAGCTGTACTACAGATCATTACGGTTAAACCAATGAATAAATTATATTTAACATATATTGTTCATACCAGGAGAATAATTATAGTTTATAATGTTTCAGTGCATTTTACAAAAATAAAAATAAATTCATGGATTCTTTGTGGCTTTGAACTTTCGTTGCATTTTGCTATAGTCCAGCCATATCCATCCCCTTGTGATGTCGGTGTGATGTGCAAAACACGGTTTAAAAGGTTAATTTGAATAACCTTTTAATTTAGCATTTCCAATTAACTTAATCTCATCTGGAATTGGAAAAATTTCATGCGGATTTTTCCGGAATCGGAATTTAGTAGAAAAATGCTAATTGGTTATGCCCTAATATATATAAAGCACTTAAAGTATTGGGCTTAACCAGAAGATCAATTAGTTGCACATAGTGGTTTCATTGAGAACTAAAGATGTGGATTATAGAGCAGTCTTCTCCAACACTTGAATTTTCTCAGGGCACAGCAATTGGTTCTGATTCACACCTGTTCAAATCTGACTTTCAGCAAAACAAGACCTGAATGGGACTTCTATAATAGTTTAAATATAACATTGGGAGCACCCCACCCCAACCATAAGGCCATAGAACACAATTAATTTTACTATATAGTCTCTACATTTGTTTCTCAGTACTGAACTTTCCACTGTGCGACAATCAATACAAATCATAGGTTAATCTAAAATACCTTTAAGTTCAAAGATGACTTTATGGTGAAATTCTTGTCAAGGGTTGACCTGCATTTTTCTGAGAGGCTGAATTGTAAACAAAACACCATGCAAAGGAACTCAGATTTCACTTCTGGATCATCACCATGACCTTATTACTCAATGTGTACTGTCTCAGAAATACACACAGACTACCACACCATAAGCTTACATTCTAAAGAATAAACAATTTTCTTTAAATCCTTATCAAGAATGCCAAAATCTAACTCTTGTATCACCACCAAATGGAGACCAGAAAAAGTGATCTAAAAATAGACTGAGACTACATTCCTGGGTACTGAACAGGATTTTATTAATTGTGTACTGATGCCATAACAAATCCTCACACCCAAGAACTCTCAGAGGCAGTGGAATGGTCTGGCTGGGTATTAGTTAGACAAAGGATAAAGAATACGTCTAGGTAATTTAGCATTTTGCCTGAAGATAAAGGCTGCTGTGTTTACATGTTTAAATGGCTTAGTTTATTATACTGCCTGTAAACATTTACAAAATTAGTAACTGTGTCAATAAACTTGTATGTGACTGTAAGTGATGAAGGAACTTTTATTCCAACTTGTGTATATATATATATATCTGCTGAAGTGGGATTTTTTGTTAATTCCTTCACATATATGGCATCCCTAGTCAAACACAGAAATTGATGAGATGAGAAACTGTTTTTGTGCATATTATACCATGTTGCACATATTGATTTAATGATATTGCTGAGCAAATTTCATTAAATTGCATTATTTACTATTGAACAGCATCATACTTTTTTATTAAAGAAAAATATTATTAAAAGATTGTAAGCCACTGTTAATTTGTTTTGTAGTCTACAGTAGCATTCCAGGTGTATGTCTGGTTGCATTATCATTGTGGATCCTGCTGCACAAAAACATCCCAGGTTTATGTCTGGTTGCCTGTTTTTGTTTAATCATCTAACAATAGGAAACAATATCACAGTTGTACAGATGTTTTAATGTTTTGTTCAAAATGAATCATAGCTTCAGTAAAATGATGCTGGTAATGAAGACAATTAACTTCAAGACTGCATATATACACCACTTCCTTGATAACTCGCGCACAATGTGGTCCACAAACAGAGACTATACTATGAGCGAGGGTGGGAGTTACTGAGGGACCTCCAAAAGTTGAAAATAATTTGCTTATCCATCAAGAAAACATATGGGGATCTAGGTTAGGGAACTGGACCTTTTAATGACTGAATGCTCATATTACAATCACATTGATAATAATTTTTAATAATGTACATTTTCTAATGAAGTTTGCATTTCTGATTAAAAAACTATTATTTACAAAATGTCCAACATATGAAAGATCTTCTCAACTGGTTTCAATAACCATCATAATTATGTGAAAACTTGTATTACATCACTGCTTTTTGTTTTCTTGATGAGTCTGCATTTCATAATGGAATTTAATAGTATCCTGTGAAATTAGGAGTCAGAAGAGCAGGGAACTAGACAAACAGTCAATAAACCACCAAACAAAATTTCTTTTTTTCAAAAAGAAACAAAATTTATTTTGTGAGACAATCATCTGTGTCAAATCCTAATTTTTGTATTATTCAATCAGTACAGTATTGATGTCATGATTTAATTAGAAGTAATAATGAAACTTCTTGTCATCCTTGAGGATAATTCTTATGTGCCAGTTCAAGAATTCAGTGAAACTCACCTGCCCACTATGGTCTGTATCTGCAAAACCAAGCTCTTTATTTTACAAAGTATTCATTTCTCTTGATTGCCTTGCTATCTTTGATCACAGTTACCAGTAAGTCTGTTAATTTAATTTGTATTTATTTATTAAATTGCTGCATCTATTTGGTGTGATATTTTCAGTGATTGAAATTTTCTTGCAGATTATTAATTGCAGTGTACAAAAAAAAATGTTAAAATTGTGTGACTTGTTTTTAAATTTGATATTTCATAATTTTGATTAAAATTTCTGGTCCTAGCTACCGTTTTGACGATAAAATGAACAATATATCAAAGTTTTCATTACTAATTTTGATCAAACCACTCAGGTGGCCTAGTGGTTAGAGCATCCATCTTGGATGCTGGAGTTTGTGGGTTCAATTCGAGGCCAAGTCATACCAAAGACTTACAAAAATGTTACTGACAGCTGCTTCACTTGGTGCTCAGCATTAAGAGGTTTGTGTTAGGACTGGTTGGCCTGGTGCCAGGATAATATGACTTGGTGGGACAAAATGCTACATGTCTGTGGCATGATACCCCAGTGCTAGACATCGCTATAAACTGCCACACTGCCATCATAGCAATATGACTGAAAAATTGTTAAAGTTACGTTAAAAATTATAATCATATCACATCACTAATTTTGAAAGTGATTTTCTTCAGGTTCAATAAATATTGATTAAGTTTGTGGGTAGTTTCTAGTTTAAAAATGGTATCCATTCCTGACCCCACCTTATAAGCAGGTTTTAAGCAGGTTCGTGGGCATGAGTTATCAAGGGAGTGGTGTATATATAAATAGTAGTTACAAACCACCGAATTCTGTCTTAGGTGGTAAAATGAAACAATCACAAATTGATCAAAAAGCAGCATACACATTAGAGCTGTTCTCCTTCAGTAAGATTAAGGGGTAAATAGTAATGCAAGGTTGAGTTTCTAATGTTTTGATTATATGACATTTTTGTGATATTTGTAAACATGGATATGTTTTGACATTTTGGCAAACAAAGCTGCCTTACTGAAGAGGATGGTATGTACTAATAACACAGTCATATTTAGGTATGTACTAATAACACAGTCAAATTTTAACAAACCCCTAACATGGACCTTGAACCAGTTGGCATAAGATCTGTTTATTGAACATATACCTCTTATGGGGAAAATTTTGACATGGCTCTACTTGTGTGTGTGTGTGGCTTGGATTTTTAAAGTAGCTTTAACAGTTTATCAGTCATATCTCAATGATGTTTGCAGTGACAGCTTATAGTGACGCTCATAACTTGGGGCATTTATAAGTCTTTGGTACAACTTGTCTGGTGGGGTGGGCTCAAACCCATGACCTCCTGCATCAGAGGCAGACACCTCTTAGGCCACCAGAGTGGTTTGAATGTTGTTTTTTTTAAAAACTGTATTTAAAACTTCATTGTGATGATGTTGATATAATATACTTGTACTAGTGATGAATGGACCATTTTTTCTATATTTTATATCATAGAAAAATGTTTTATTACTCTATCATCAATAAGTGTATTATTCTGATTTGGTGTGCAAATAATATATTCATCTATTACAGCTATAATTGATATTTTATGCATAAATTTTGTCATACATTTATTCTCTAATCTTAATGTAATCAGAACTGTAGATGAGAATTTAATAAATGGTGTACTTCACTCCTTTTTTTTAAACTAATGGAGTTTTTACAAATTTGATGGAGTACTTTATTAAGATCAGAAAGTGCAATGTTTTGCCACCCAGCTGAGTTTGTTTTGTAATCATGCAGTATTTATTGCATAAAACGCCTTAATGATGAAAAGTAATTCAGGATGCACTTGATTTTATGACTATTTGAGTGTTCTCATAGTGATCAAGTATTATCATTTCATGTGTGAACAGAACATCTGGAACTTGAAGCTAAGTTTATATTGAATGAATGTCAATAACAGCATAGAATGTGCTTATGGCAGGAGCATATTATTGTATAGTGTATAATACACAGTTTAATGTTTAAATTAAGTGTAGGTCTCTTGTCTTTTGAATGCATTATGGTTTTTTTTGGTATTTGGAATGGAGTTTCTGTATTACTATGGTTTTCCTGTGATACTGTGGTGTTCCTGTATTACTATTGTATTATTGTATTGTAAGTGATTGAGACAATGTTTGTTGTTGTGCCTTTTTGGGACTTGCTTATTCACTCCAGGTGAATAATACATTTCCATACAGGTAATAATACATTTCCGATGGATTGTCTCTACTTTGTCATTTTCTCTGTATGCCTTATGTTAACATCTCTATCCACCTGTTATCCTTGTTGGTTGTAATTAAAATCCAATCATTCATCCTAACAAGAGGGGTTAACCATTGCAAGCTACCAATTTATGGCAAGGCTAGCCCATATGTCAGTCTTAATGGTTATGTGCCATGCTGACCATGTCAGAATATACTGCAAAATTACCTTCAATATTTTTGCACCTTTAGAACATGCAATGCTTCAGAGTTCATAGTGCTATGATATATCTAGGTATAAAGTGACATCATATCAATGACATGCATTGTAAAGATAACTTTTTTTTGATCTGCACATTAAAAATTGATATTGTATTCTGATTGTACAGATATGGTGGAAGTTGTTGCACTTTAGAAGGAAAGTGCATTGTATTATCACAATTTCAGTTTAAAACAGGAGCTGATGTCAAAGATATGTGGCTTTTAGAAACAAGACAACAGCATCTAAGTAAATATGGTTCACCAGAAAGCCACCAGTGCACCTGGGCAAGATAGGAATTACAGCATATCCAGGTACAGTACCAACAGTCCTAAGTTTTACTTAATTACAGCATCAAATGGGGAAGTTTGTTACCACCCTATGCCTGCCAGTGAAATTGCGGTACTCATGATTGACAGGTGATTGGAAACCAGTATTCCACACAAGTTTTCTCTATCAGGCCAAGGCCTGACCCCTCCACCACAAAACATTGCTTGTGAGAGCCATTAAAAAACTAATAATTACTTCATGCTGGGAAATCTTTATTGAGGTAGATGCAGGTGTTTGCTTGGTAAAAGAGGTTTGTGTTTTTTTTTAAAGCTTTTGAGTCCAGTAACCTGGTGACACCAATAATCAGTTTTACTGTATTAAGATGCATAGTTGCAAATTGGGGATATAAATGTGTATAGTCATTGTACTGTAATAGATGAATCACTGCAAATTGAAAATATAATACACCTGTATAGTCTTTGTAATGTATTAAAATGGACTGCTGCAAATTGGGAATATACATGTGTATAGTCTTTGTACTGTATTAAAATGGATCGATGCAAATTGGGAATATACTTGTGTATAGTCATTGTACTGTATTAAAATGGATTGCTGCAAATTGGGAATATAAATGTGTATAGTCATTGTACTGTAATAAGATGGATCACTGCAAATTGGGAATATACATGTGTATAGTCTTTGTACTGTATTAAAATGGATTGCTGCAAATTGGGAATATACATGTGTATAGTCTTTGTACTGTATTAAAATGGATTGCTGCAAATTGGGAATATACATGTGTATAGTCTTTGTACTGTATTAAAATGGATTGCTGCAAATTGGGAATATACATGTGTATAGTCTTTGTACTGTATTAAAATGGATTGCTGCAAATTGGGAATATACATGTGTATAGTCATTGCAAATTGGGAATATACATGTGTATAGTCATTGCAAATTGGGAATATACATGTGTATAGTCATTGCAAATTGGGAATATACATGTGTATAGTCTTTGTACTGTATTAAAATGGATTGCTGCAAATTGGGAATATACATGTGTATAGTCATTGCAAATTGGGAATATACTTGTGTATAGTCATTGCAAATTGGGAATATACATGTGTATAGTCATTGCAAATTGGGAATATACATATATAATTATTGTCAGTGCATTGTATTAAGATGGATTGCTGCAAATTGGGAATATACATGTGTATAGTCATTGCAAATTGGGAATATACATGTGTATAGTCTTTGTACTGTATTAAAATGGATTGCTGTAAATTGGGAATATACATGTGTATAGTCATTGCAAATTGGGAATATACATATATAATTATTGTCAGTGCATTGTATTAAAATGGATTGCTGCAAATTGGGAATATACATGTGTATAGTCTTTGTACTGTATTAAAATGGATTGCTGCAAATTGGGAATGTACATGTGTATAGTCTTTGTACTGTATTAAAATGGATTGCTGCAAATTGGGAATATACATGTGTATAGTCATTGCAAATTGGGAATATACATATATAATTATTGTCAGTGCATTGTATTAAGATGGATTGCTGCATATTGGGAATATAAAGGTGCATTTATAGTCATATTGTATTAAGATGGATTGCTGCATAATGGGTATTTACAAATGTAATTATAGTTATTTATTTATACTGTATTAAGATGGATTGCTGCATGTTGAGAATATACATGTAATTATAGTTAGTTTTTCAGTATTAAGATGGATTGCTGCAAATTGAAAGTATACATACATAATTCATTACCCCAAAAAATTAAAATATTAAGATGGACAGCAAATTGGGAATATACACATTATTATAGTCATTACAGTTTATTAAAACATACTTCAAATTGGGAATATACACATATAATTATAGTCATTACAGTGTATTAAAACACTGCAAATTGGGATATATATACATATATAATTAAAGTCATTACAGCTATTAAAACAGACTGCAAATTGGGAATATACATATAATTATAGTCATTACAGTGTAATAAAACAGACTGCAAATTGGGAATATACACATATAATTATATTCATTACAGTGTATTAAACAAGACTGCAAATTGGGAATATACACATATAATTAGTCATTACAGTGTATTAAAACAGACTGCAAATTGGGAATATACACATATAATTATAGTCATTACAGTGCATTAAAACAGACTGCAAATTGGGCATAGATGTAATTATAGCCAATGAATCTTATCTTACAAATAGTTTAGCAAGGGCTAGCCATAATTGATAACCAAACTAAGAGATCTCCAGGACAATGTTTGCTATC
The DNA here is from genome assembly GCA_016746295.1 of Potamilus streckersoni. Classification (NCBI taxonomy): domain Eukaryota; kingdom Metazoa; phylum Mollusca; class Bivalvia; order Unionida; family Unionidae; genus Potamilus; species Potamilus streckersoni. The sequence goes on from JAEAOA010000779.1 coordinate 312,596, forward strand.
CCTCTGGAAAGCTGCTAGCTACAAGTATGGTAAATACAGTCCAGAGTATAACCTGAAGTGTTATTGTACTTAGAGGGACTTTTACATTTTGATTACAATAAGCCATATATAAATTGGCTGCCAGCTGTCAAAATAAGCCATGATACAAAGGTTTTGCAGGGATATACATGTACCATATTCCTTGGCAATTCTTTCAATGTACAGCTTAGAAATAATTTGAGGAAATTTCATTATGTTTAACTTCAAGCCATAAGTGCACTCCATTGATAATACAAAACAATGTTGCATTACATGTGTATACATATTAGAAAAGTTAGCTTCCTATGTCTATGTAGAAAAAATTCAGACCTATATTGTGGAAAATTCCAGGAAAATCATGATGTTCTGGTTGATTTTTTTGAAGCAGCCATTTACAACATGAGGCATCTGGGGATAAAAAAAAATACATAAAAAAGAAAATTTTGGGTCAAGTTTTTACCCAAAGAGGACTGCATGCTTATGAAGTCTTGTGCTAGTATTATATTAAATATGATATATGTAGCATGTTGAAAATATACCTACAGTCTTCTTGCATTAAATATTAATATGCTGATATTTTTCTTTGATAATATAAAAGATGTTAAAGCTTAAACTCTCCTTAGATTTAATAAAAGTAATTCCAGGACATTATTTTCACAAAATCTACATGTCAAGTACATGTACTGTACATTGTGAACTGTTGAGACAATTGTAAAAATTAGAGCATTGGAGCAGAAATATAAGGTTCTGACAGGTGGGACTCTCAGTACATGCACAGAGCACAAGGTTCTGGGAGGAGGGACTCTAAATATGTGAACATAGCACAAGGTTCTGGCAGGAGGACTCACAATACATGCACAAAAGACTGGGGAAGTTAAAACTACTAAAATCTATGTAATCATTTATCCTTGATCAAGACAAAGAGCATGGATGCCTATTTGACTTGTATATGTGATCCAAATTTGAACTTGAAATACAAATTTAGGGTTTTCCTTATCAGCCGGGAGCTGGGTGAATTGCCTGGCTATTTTTACTCTTTAAAAAAAAACTATTCCCATTGGTGGAGGTACCCCATTCCTCTTGCCTTCTTTGGAAACTCACCCTCCAACTTGAAATCTAATGGAGAGCCCGGTAAGTTTTTATCATCAAAGTCCATTTATGGAGTAAGATCCATTTATGTGTTACTTGTATTGGTGATCCAAATTTGCTTTTATTTGCTTTTATGATCAGTGTTTTGAACTATCAATAAGGATTGACACCCATGCATATTTAATAATTTGATGTGATTGGTTAAGTATATTACCACTCAGAGTTTGATTACCATTAGAGTACAGTTCTATCTTAAAAATGTTGCACAAATTTTGAATGTCAGCAGGTTAGGTGATCTCCCATCTGATTGGATGACCTTTTTACCACTCTTGAAGCCAAATTTTTATCTGTTGGCTTTATTATCAAGATGGTCTGCATGACCTTGGGTTTTTGCAAGAAGCTGCATATTAATTAATTATGTCTTTATCTTCAGAAAAAAATGTTGTCAACTTATAATAAGGACATTGTGGAGATATTTTTCATAAGATGTATTCTTTCAATACCTCATGATTAGGCCTGCTGAATGAAATGGTCAGTGGTTGTGTAAAGTACAATATCAGGACCAGATGGGTCTCTTGTTCCTCCGTGTATGCTACTTTGGAAATCAATGCAGTAAATGGGTCTCTTGTTCCTCCATGTATGCTACTTTGGAAATCTATACCGTAGACGGATCTCGTTCCTCCATGTATCCTACTTTGGAAATCAATGCAGTAGATGGGTCTCTTGTTCCTCCATGTATGCTACTTTGGAAATCTATACCGTAGACGGATCTCGTTCCTCCATGTATCCTACTTTGGAAATCAATGCAGTAGATGGGTCTCTTGTTCCTCCATGTATGCTACTTTAGAAATCAATGCAGTAGATGGGTCTCTTGTTCCTCCATGTATGCTACTTTGGAAATCAATGCAGTAGATGGGTCTCTTGTTCCTCCATGTATGCTACTTTAGAAATCAATGCAGTAGACGGATCTCGTTCCTCCATGTATGCTACTTTGGAAATCAATGCAGTATATGGGTCTCTCGTTCCTCCATGTATCCTACTTTGGAAATCAATGCAGTATATGGGTCTCTCGTTCCTCCATGTATCCTACTTTGGAAATCAATGCAGTAGATGGGTCTCTTGTTCCTCCATGTATGCTACTTTGGAAATCAATGCAGTAGATGGGTCTCTGTTTCCTCCATGTATGCTACTTTGGAAATCAATGCAGTAGATGGGTCTCTTGTTCCTCCATGTATGCTACTTTAGAAATCAATGCAGTAGTGTTTTCTCTTCCTAACACTTTCTACCAATGATCATGAGGCATATGCTTAGGATTAGACTTAATAATGTAATAACCAGAGATTTCTGTTTGGCAGTGAAATTGATCCTATCATGCCTTTTCAGTGCCAGGGGTTGAGATGCACTTAAAAGTTAGTCAAAAATCTGAACTATTAAGATCTTTTATCTTTATTTTCTTGGGTCTGTTTTATGTGCCCTATAGGCAATATATTGACCATGATAGTGTAACAACTCTACTCAGAGCCAAGTACACCCTGAATTTCTCTTAGTCACTAAAAGTGTTTGTGAAATGTTCAAAAAATACCCACAGAAGTTAACAAAAAATGTAATGTGTTCCAAACCATAAACTATCTACTTTATGTAATTCTCATCTTCAGCTAGGATTTATTTGAATGCACATGATTATGATTCTTCTATGAAATTGGAATTGAATGGAGATATGTGTTACTTCAGCAATCTGCTCTTCCTTTCATCCTTTCTTCTTTTCTTTCAACCTTTCCTCAATTAATTAGGTGATTACAAAAGAAACACAACTTTTGATTTGACATGTACATTTCCCTAACAGTGACATATTGATAGAAAGTTATAACACAGTTATGGTAACCTATATTTGTTTCATGAAAAATATCCTTGTCTAGCTCAGAGAACCTTTGATTTACATTTTAAATCAATTGGAAATTATCTGAAGAGCAAAGACAATGGAAAAATAATAATAATAAAACAAAAGCAACAACAATAATGGGTTTGGTTTGGTGTCTTCTGGCACAGTAACACAAGTAGGTTATTTAGTCCTGAGGCATTTGGAGTGAGGACACCATGTTTGTTGGTCCCATGGATGGATTCAAACCTGCACCCATTTGGTCAGAGTCCTGCATGTTAACCACTGAGCCACCTTGACTCCTAATAATAATAATTGTTGTTATGGTTCTGTCCTCCCCAGAGTTTGTAAACAGCAACCAAAGGTAAACGACTTTGGGTATATCTGCCATTTGATTTCCAAAGTAGTACACAGAGGAACAAGAGACTCATCTACTGCATTGATTTCCAAAGTGTGCAATGTTTATGAGCAATGCCTGTCTATCAATGATGGTAATGCTACACATTCAAATTCCACATCTCTGCAATGAGGACCATTTAGTAGGATTTTTATTTTTATTTTTTTACTTAAAATCAACAGGCCATTGTCAAAATTACATGTACTATCTACATATCCAGCCAAGCTGCCTATTGTTTCTGTTATTTCTAAGATCATGTTTGTAGATGCTCAGTGTGGTGGATCTTATCAGCAATGCAAACTTCTGTAACTAAAGTTGAAATCTATTTATCCCATTGTTTTGGTTGATAGATTGTGTTGCTAATGGAGAAGCTTCATTTTATCACAGGGAAAATATGTCTTTTGAAATACAAGACTTGTACATGTGTGTTGGAAAAAAGGTCGATTATTTTACACAATAGTATGTAACATTTGCTTGGTGTGAAATTTAAGAGCAGTAGGTTTATCAGGTTTCTGTGATTTGTGGCTGTTTCAAGGCTGGCATTTTTGTGAGAGTGATAACCTGAGACTTTATTGTTACTATTAACAAAGTGCTTTGGCAAATTTTGTTAATATAATTTGTCAGGTCATACTTTTATAACCTGTAAAATGACTAGTTTTTTAAGAGGAAATTTGCAGGATTTAAAGAGCACAGTTTTTAAATCCAATGCAGCACTCTCAATACAATGATGTTTTTGTTTTAATTCTCCATAAAAGTGGACCACCTTGTGTGTGATGTCACCCTATATCAAAATATTTTATATCTTGTATGTGATGTCATCCAATATTGAAATATTTTTTTATACATATATTGCTATTTCCTGAAGAAATGGGACCCTTAACCACAGCCACCATATATTAGTTTTTTTATGCATGTAGCTATTTTATAATGATATCAGTCCCATGATCACAACCACCTTATCCTGAAATGATTGTTTTATATTGAGTGCCTTTCAGTGAGGGATACCTACAATCTGTATCTGATCCCATTAGATTTGATAGGATAGACCCCACAGTCAAATGAATTGGGATTACATTTTTGTCCTAAAACAGTTTGATTCTTCCCTGAAGGTATGTATCATATCTTTTGAACTTATCCCCATCTCTTTTATAGGAAATTGTATAGGTATTTTAGGTATGCAGCTTAATTCCTATACTGAGCCAGACTGGTTTGGGACGTCAATTTTTACAGCTGATTTAAAATTGGGTGTGGTCATATCCTAATAAGGTGGTATAATTTTAATTCATAAGAAAAAACTGAGCTACTGTTTACCTGTTTATGAGTTGAGTGCAACTGTAAACTACAGGTACCCATATCTGCCATTGTATTATGCACCTGCAGATATAGGTCTGTGCAATTTGTTGTGAGTATATCAGTAGAACAAACAAGTTAGACTCAGATCTGCCTGCATGTTATACGACAGCAGATCAGAGTCAGTGTTGTTTACATTTGGACTCCAGTTATAAGCAAGTATATATGGTATATTACCTACTAGGTTTAGAGTTTGATATATTCTGCTTACTTGGTTCTTTGCCATATTCAGTCCAGTATTCCTTAATGACTTCTTGGCACCATACAAGTTAAATGAAGAGACATTAAGCAGATGTTATGTAGTTTTAACTATCAGTCGTAGTAGAACATTAATGTATACCCATATTCTATATAATGCAGTGATGGGTTCAGTGTGTGGTGTCATGATTGTAGTATTGAAATGGAAAGGTCACTTACAATTTTAAAGTGGTTTCTACTGTGAAATATCACCTTAATTGTTGTGATTACTGCCTGTAGTTGTATGCTGACAATTTAAACTACATGGACAGGATGTTAATAGTATGCATATAAAGAAAATATTTCAGATAGTTGCTTTGCCATGGGATGACATTGACATTTTTTCAGTTATTTGTCTGTAGTGATTCCAAATGATAGCTTTTAGTGGAGTGATATAATTGGATAAAGTTAAAAGAAGGCTGTTTCCTATTGATGTTAATAACAAGAAAATGGAATTCAAACAGTGTAAGCCCAGAGGTTGTTATAATCAGAGGTTGTTTAATTGAGGGACCATTGCAAATGATTTTGTTTTAACATGTATTATCAGGTATGTACCACAACAGTGTTTCAGCTTTTGATTTGGGGAATTCTGGGCTAACAAATAATAAAAGAAAGAATGGGATAATATTTCATTTTTAAGATTTCAGTTGCAGTTGTAAGCCTTGAATCAGAATCATAACTGTTACACTGAGAGGGAAAAAAACCCAACAGATTTTTGGGGTTGTTCCATGCCTACCTTTAGATTTTGCAATATCTCATGATTTTTGAAGAGAGCTCCTGATTATTTCTTTATATCTGTGATTTTCATGTCTCCTAAAATAATCCTACATAAATAGATATATTGTATACAATCCACAGAAGCCATGTTGTTTTGTGACAAAATAATTGTTACACTGCAAAGAATTTGCTGCTTCACTCAGTATATGGTTACATTTAAATATTAGTCACATACATTTATGAATATATTTTTTTAATCCAAAAAACATTACTAAATTCAGAAAATAAACCAGAACAAAAAATAAACAACTACAATAAAATTGTCAGCAAGTAAAAATTCAGTTTAAAGGAATGATCACTGTGAATACTCTTATCTATCATCACCAAAGAAACTTGCATAAATAAACACCTGGCATTACTGTATGGTATATATGATCATTAATTACCATACAATAAAGAATGAATGAAAATACATACCACACAGCATGTGTACCCTCCACAATAATTCAGAATAAGTGTTTTATAGCAAAAATGTTAAATGCCATACAAGTTGACAGTAAGGAAATAAAAATAGGGGGAAATAGTTACCACAGGTATGGTTGCTTCATACTGCATATTTAGGTGCTGGTGATAACACACAGTAGGATGTCATTTCTTTGAAGTATATTGGAAAACCAGTCCTTTTCACAAGACAGTTGCAATGATAGGTATTAACTGTTAATTAGTCACATTGGCTTTCTTGCTTGTCTACTTAAGCCAAACCTTTAGGTATTGTGCAGTTTGGCATACATGCTTAATGAAACTGTAACCTCACTCAAACAAACTTTGTTTTTATTTTTTCAACATGTGTTGGTTGTCTCTTTCTTGTAGAGAAACTCCTTTTGTAGTTATACACAAATTATTTTTAAAAGTCTGAGCTCAAAACAGTCACACTTTGCATTTCTCTTACATGATACTAGTGACAACACTGTTTTTCCACATAAATTTTCACTGTTCTGCCTGAATTTTCCTCAACATGCCGACACAGCACTCAGGGTTTGCATTACTGTGCAGCAAGCTGAGTGCTGTCATAGAGAGCTTTGGGAATCTGGATTTCTTCAAGGGTGTGGAAACTCTGCTCATGTCTACCCAGAAGACATCCAATGTTGTTTCTCCCTGGATGAAACTGGGCAGGTTTGAGGCCGGAGAGAGCTGGAAGTTCCAGAACTCATCTTCAAGTACACTGTTTGTCAGTTGCTGTAACCAATCTGTCACTCAGCTGAAGCACAGCTTCTACAGAAATCTCCAATCTCCTCTCAGGATTCAGGTATCCAAGGGTCTTCAGGGTCAGGTCATTAAATGGAAACTCGGCTAGCATCTTTGTTGTAACTTCTCATAGAAGGACCTTACATTCCTAAAGAAGCTCAGCTAAGTTGGAGAAATGTCTGGGTTGTTGTGAATGAAACTTCTGGCTTCCATACCCACTGTTAACGTGGAGATATCATGCTGGTTTTCTTGTGACCTCCATAATGCTGGCTGATGAAGTAATAACACTTGTCTTCGCAAACTTTCCCATGAATTTACATAGAATTCCTTCCATCTCAATATAGAGGTATCCCGCCATTGGATCACCAGTCAGGAACATAATGTTAAAGTCATTCATTGCTTCCATGATGTATTGACGAAAGTAGTACATCAGTTTTATCTGTGGGTTTTTAAGGTTCAATACAGTTCTGTTCACTCTACTCCCCGTCTTCTCAGCATCTTCATGGCTCTTGAAATATGGCTGACAAGCTGGCCTCTGTTAAAGGAAGTGTGCAATGCATCACTAGAGTGACAGCCACCTTGTGCTACAATATTTGACCAGTTTGTAATTATCAGTGTTGGTAAACTCTAAGAATTCTTTATACACCAGTACACTTGGAATTGTAAGTGAAGTAATAGTAGGTGTCACCAGAAGTTCTTCAACTGGGACAGCCAATTTCTTCAAACCACACTGTGTACAGGTACTGGCCAAATGACAGATACACCCAAAGTCGATTACATTTGGTTGCTGTTCACTAATTCTGGAGAGGACAGGATTTTTCTTTCCAGCCATTACATTTGCATTGTCACTGCTAAACCTTACTAGGTTCTATCTGTTAAGATTTCTTGAAGATGGTTGAAAAGATTTTCACCAGTTCCAGTATTGAAAATAGGCATAACTAGGAATTTGGTTGTCATTGTTACTGTAGCTGTCAAACACCCTTACAAGAATTGCTACACACTTTTCATCACCACTGGCATTAGACTCATCCATCCTCATTGAGAAAAGGGTTTTCTTGATTGTCATACATTGGACCCAGTGTTAATAATGTTTCTTATCTGAGTTCTTTTGCAGTGAAATTTCTGAACAATTTGTGAGTCAGGAAACATAACTTTACACAGCTCACTAAAATGACCAGCTACCAAGAATGGTAAATTATGCTCTGCCACAAAGTTAGCAAACAGAACCTCTGCTTTAGTGACACTGTCTACTGATGTTGGTGCATTCATCTGCCTTACTTTTGACACATTATGTGATGAGTTCTCATTTGCAATGTATTGCATACTTTTCAGGTGCCTTGTAAGATCATTTTTTCCCCCACTAGAAATGTTCAGATTTGTGTTGCAAGCTGTGCAGTACACAAAGCTTCCTCCCTTTTCACTATGTTTCTTACATTTAAATTCACCTATTTAAGCACTGTTGAATTTGCAAACATCTTTTTTTTGAAGGCGTTATTTCCATAGAATCTGTAAACAGATATTTTGACATGGCACCCAAAGTTTTTAAATGACCCCCGAAGTAGTTGTAGGAATATGCATCAATTTTTTATGTGTTTGGTGATTCATTTGCTTACTACCTAATGTACAACAGCAAAGGCCAATCATATTCCCATTTTGATGTGCCTCGAGCCTTAATGCCCCATGTGAACAGAAGTCAGAAAATATAATTCTCAATGAGGACGACTTACATCCAATGTTTATTTCTCAAATTGTTGTTTTAGCTGGAAATAGGCAGTTTTTTTTTTTAGTTTCTGGGAGATCTAGTCAGCAAATTGATATATCAAAAGATGGGTTAAAAAATCACAAGACTCCTGAACAATTTGGGATATTTGGTATGTATGTTTTGGCCACAGCTTACCAGAATATGAAAAGAGAATTTCCTGGGGAAAACAATGGAGAAATGTGTGTGGGTCCTTTGTAAATTTCATGCATATTGAATCCAGAATATCAGTCAATATTCAGTGCCATGAAAAACCTCTTGATTTTAGGTCACAATTTTCCCTATTTGTTGATTCCATCTGTTCTTGGGGTTTGAAAAGATGACAGGTGTGTCAGAATGCCAAGTTGGCTCAATTGCCAGTTGATATATTTGTATAAATAAGATAGCACACCCATGGAGCTTACATATTATTCAACACATGTTATATATATATATATATATATCATAACAAATGTGTAAACTTCAACAATTATCCTCAGATCAGTTTGGCTTGAGTATGAACTGATTATTTTATGACCAGAAGTGAGACCGATACTATGATTGCAATATGCCTCAACAAGAATTAGAATGGTTGGTGGTCCATTGGTATCAACTAATATTAAACTCTCGTCTGGTTCTAAGTTAGGTTTTGTATCAGGACATTTGAATACTGGTAATATGCTTAAATTTGGTTGGAGAACATTGCTGATGAAAGTTTCTAGTTCAACTGGTCATTGACCAGTCAGGTCAAGACATAAGCCACATCAAATTAGCTATATCCCCCAACTCTAGCAATGTATGAATGCTGTCAGTTTTGTATTTATGACAGACTAAGCATTTTAAATATTTGTAGCTTTATAATGTAAATAAAATTCAGAATAAATTAGGGCTTATTAAACTTAAATTCACTGCATCTAAAGGTATTGAGAAAGCACCAGGGTAGTCCAGTCAAGGTTTGTGATGCAGAAATGTTTCAGATGTCTATTGAATGCACAATCAGCCGTGTAGTATCTGTTAACTGTGTATCCGTAGGATTAAGTGTGTATGCATATTCAAGTTTGGGGAGAAAGTTTACACAGGGTTTCATTATTGATATATTTCATAAGCCTCTTTAGTAATGTGGTAAGCTCTTACTAAGTAAGGTGAGTGAAATCAAGGCAACTTCAGCCTCTTGTTTTATGGTTCTTTTGTGTTAGAAACATCTATGGGTAATATGGGAGTCATTTTAGATTTTGTAGGCGTAGACCTGAAAGCTAATGAACATCTAAAATAATATAACCCCAAACCAATTTTAAACTAATATGAAAAGTCACTTGCTATAACTTGTGTATAACTAATATGACAAGTGTCTTCTTGTAACTTTGTATAACTAATATGACAAGTAGTAATAACTATGGAATAAGACAGGTGTGTTCTTTGTAGTTTATAACCATAAAAAAAATGAATATGACAGGTGTACTCTTTGGAACTCATTATTATGTAAGATAAATATGACAAATGAGTCTTTTATTAGTCATTCCTACATAAAACAACTTTTTCAGTAATCACCACACCCACCCAGATCATGGACTAAACACAGTATAAATAATCTTGGCCATCTGGGAATAACATTTTTTTAGGTTATAAATAGCTACTGCATTTTGGCAATTGATTTTGGTTTTGATTGTAACAGTTTAGTGTAACAGAAGTCAACATAGTATTGTTACAAGCCTCCAGCTAAAATCCACTAGGTTCTTTTTGTAGCTTTTGGCAGCCTGAGATAAGAATTTCTTGTTTCTACTGAATATTAAGTGGAGAGCTATCATACTTCTGTCAACATTAGTGTCCTTATATTTGAAAGTGTAGACATATATAACCTAATTCCATCTCAACCATTCCTTTCTTCCTCTATCCTTGTCACCAGCAGGGAATGAGCTAATAATAATCATCATGTTTGGGGTGGGGTACTCCCAATGTTTTATTGAATCTATTATAGAAGGTCCACCCAGGCTCTGTTTTGTAGGAAGTTGTAAAGCTCCAAGCCACCAGTCAGCAATGCTGACGGTTAGATGGTTAAATATATAAAAATGGACATTGTTAGCGGACACCTTTTTTGGGAGGTAAATATAATATTTAAATGCCTTGTAATGTTTCAGAAGTTGTTCACTATAATTTTTTTTCTATAATATCTGTTTTCTGACACAATCAAAGAAGATCTTCATTTTAAAGTAAAATTTTCAGTGTATTTGCTGTTAATTTAACTGATACAAAGTTTGCTTCATTTGGTCAGCAATTATTTAATCTGATCAGGCACTTTCACATGGATTGGTTGTCAGTGTAGACACACACCCAACACATCACCACATCAAGCAGGTGTGACAGTTAATGGCTTTGATTACAAACCATGATCCCTGCATTAAACAATGCATCAGAGAGTCAGCATGAATTAGTAAATTCATTGCCATGATGCAACAAAACAAACCCCTTTCCCCCCTACCCAAGGCATTACATACCATGGGGTTAAATATAGTTATTGTTTACAGGTAATAAACCTCTTCTAGATGATATATATTGATTGTGGGTTCAACATGTTCCTACGTCCTGTGCTCTTTTAAAGAAATCCAAATGGCTGCCCTTTATTTCCCAATACACCTGTCAAAAGAATCTCACAAGTTAACATAGTAACAATTATCACTTAGACACCCTGAAATTTCCAACATGCATCAAAATAATCTTTGAGCAGTTGATTGTTTGAGTCAGCAAACTCTTCTCATTTTGAAGCTTCTCTTGGCTAGGAGAGAACCACAACAAATTGATAACCTTTATTTTAGAAAAATACCAGAAAAATACCAACATATTAGCTTAATATAAGCTTAAATGCATTTTGTAAGGTATATTTTATTGATCACCAATTAGGCTACTAAAGGGTTAAACTGGATTGCATGATTGCTAATATGATGGTTATTTTGGAAAATACCACACAATTGTGGCTCAAATACATGTATTTGATTGGCTGCATTTTATGGTGGATGAACATATATCAAATAAACAAAATAGGTAAGTAATGCCTGTTTTTCATTCATTATCCTTTCTGTGGTGTTAGACAAAGTACTTGTTTCACTTTACTGCAGCATGTTGCAATGTGAGTTATATAATTGCAACTTCCTTATGGTTAGGAGGGGAGGCAAAAATTTGTTTTCTCCTGTTTTTATTTGGACACCTAATTAAAGAATTTGATATGTATTCAGACAACAAAAAGAGAATTATTTTTTGCCATCCAAAAACATGCACTAAATACCTTACAAATAATTGCAATTATGATGACATAATGTTCTGCAGAAATTGAGCAAATATCTTAATGACCCTTAAGCTTTATCTTTCTTTAGAATTTACCTCAAACTTTTTCCACCAACTTAACAAGTGGCTTCTACTAAATTTTCTCTTACAAGTCTGAAGTATTTTTTGGGTTGGAATTGTAACCACACCATCTTTCTCAATTCTGCTTGGATATTGCTGGGATCCAATCCAGTCAAACTTAGCAGACATGTCCCTCTCAGTCTTTCCAGTTGGGAATGCATAAAAATATGCCCTGTTCATCAAATGGATTTTTATTTGATCTTTGGACTAACCTTTAGGGGTGATAACTGCAAGGTTTTGTTTAGCTGGTGGGATCTGTTGCTTTGCCCATTCAAGATTCAAGTCTCTGGCTAGTCATGTAATCTTGCATAAGAGTTTAACACTAGCCCAAAGCAATCTGTAGACATCAAGCATATGGCTGCAGTAATATTCTTAAGACAAGTAGATTATAGCTTTTATATGACTTTATAGCTGGGCTTAGCAAACCTGATATAATAATAAATTTATTTAAAGGGGATGTCACAATTAGTCACATGGAACTAATCCTCCTTGTGGTCCATTGCATATTTATATACATGGTACAAGGTCATGGTTGCACGCACAAATAAAAAGATTTAAAATTTTTAACAAAAAAATTGATAATAAGCTTCATGGACAGAAATTTGTAAGAAAATACACCAAGGTACAATGTTTATATATATACTGTAGTAGAAAAAATAGTGAGAACAAAGTGGAAGTTTAGTGAATTTATTCTTCAGTTGTAATGTATTGTTAAATGAAATAGGTTTAACTTTTCATTAATTGATTTCGGCTGAAACTAATTACAACCTTTGGGATTCTATTCCAAATTAGTGACCTCGAATATTAAACACTTTTCGTAAAAGCTTCTTTCTTTGCTTTTGGATTATAAAGGTGGTTAGCTAAAATTGATCTTACATTGAGGTTGCTGCCTTGTTTTCAAGCAAGAAGTAGTTCATTTGAGATAAAATGGGTCATTTTGTTTTAAACTATGTGTACAAGGCTAGCCTTTCTCCCAAAAATATTTCTTAAAATCATTCATTATAGTTGGGATGTTTTCTGCATTATCTAAGACTAGTCTGCAAGTTTATTTTTGTAAGCAGGATAATTTGTAAATATTCTTGTTAGAAGCATTTCCCTAGATAACATTACAGTGGTTTAATTAAATATAGCCTTTTCAATGTATTAACTTGTATTAGCTACACATAGTTTGTTGAAAACTTTCAACATAGAATTCTTAATGCAGTTTTTTCCTAATGCCATATGATAGTAATTCTTTGCTCTGTTGATCATTTTTGTGACTTTATTACTCCATGTTTGTAATGTGATTGTTGACCAAAAGATCTGAAATAATCTTGGCTTGCTGTGGATGGATAAAAGGTTGGCTCCACATGGCTTGCTGTGGCATGTACCACATGGATAAAAGGTTGGCTCCACATGGGTTGCTGTGGCATGTACCACATGGATAAAAGGTTGGCTCCACATGGGTTGCTGTGGCATGTACCACATGGATAAAAGGTTGGATCCACAGGGGTTGCTGTGGCATGTACCACATGGATAAAAGGTTGGCTCCACAGGGGTTGCTGTGGTGTGTACCACATGGATAAAAGGTTGGCTCCTCATGGGTTGCTGTGGTGTGTACCACATGGATAAAAGGTTGGCTCCATAAAATGTATCCAGAGCATCATCCATGTCATTAAATGTAGAGATTGTTCTTTGTTAAACAAAACAGAGATCTTCCAGAAATCTGTCTTCATCACAATATTTAAATGGCTTGTAAGTTTTGGTTTTATGAGGTTTTGAATATTATTGTTTGACTTTGGGTTTTCAGGTTAGGAAACTAAGGAAGTGACTAGTAAGACCTATTCTAGGAAAATATATTTTGGTAGCATGATCTGAGTTTTTGAGTGGTCATTTTCTTTTTTGGTTGGTCCACAAATTCGGTTTATCTTAATCTGATTAGCCAAGTGGTCTAAGAGTGGCCATGTAGTCCGTTACAGACAGATCACTGCCATCTCACCTCTTTTTGAGTGGGTTGAGTCTAGGATTTAGGTATGTGAGAAAGCTTGCCAGTAGCTTCTCGTGGGTTGGTTGTTCTTTCCAGTGATTTCCTGGTTTCTTCCTCCACCATTAATACTGGCCGCCATGAATAGCCTATCGTGTGCTGAAATATAAGAGTTAAGCCCAACAACAACAACTTAATCTGATCATTCAGAAGATCCCTGTCACCTAAAATTTATACCAGTGCTTTGGTCATCAGTGACTTTAATTTGTTGCATTTCTTAATTGGAATGGCAACATATTTGATTTATTTAATTAAGTATATGTTACTTCAGTTTCATCAGATTCTAGATCATTTCACCTTTCAACTAATAAACCATTTCTTACATACATGAGAACTCCAACTCCACCCTCAGAACCTCTGTCAGGTCTGATTTAAGTATGCATAACCATCAATAAACAACAAGTTATTTGCATGATTGTCGTTTAATTTTGTTTCTTTTCAGTCAAGAATTATTGATATTAGATGATGATGATACTAAATTCCCATGGCCTAACTTGTTATTATTCATACCATGTATATTTATATGACCTTTAAATTCTAGACCTGTATCACTAAAGTAAGCATTATTAGGCAGGTCAATGAATTTGGGTCCACCATCTAATATTTATCATTTTTTGAAGCATGATGAAGTCTTTATTTAAGCCTTAACAATGAATTTCCACAGTCAATACAGCAATCAGTTGTCAATTTGGGAGATGAAAGGTTTAATTAAATAAGGTCACAAAGGAAACAACCTGGACTTCTTCACCCAGTAGAATCCAAGTTTGTCTAAGCAGAGAAATTATGTCTTGTAAACAGGGTACTATCTTTGTAGCTATGAGCCAAGCACCTGTTGCTGTGGTGGGAAGGGGGTTAAGGGGGATAATTTTGTAAAGGCATGTACATCCTACATTCTTAGTTTACTTTGTGTTTACCTATAGCTCAGTTTTTGCTGATCTCATATATCCTTTGTTAAGGTGACCCTTGGTCTTTGCCAACTCATTTTATTTTAATGCCATTTATAATGAAGAAAGAACCTAACATTTGTGCTTTTGTGCATCACTGGTGCCTGAGAGTTATTGTTGCACTTATTATAGGGTTTAATGCCATTTTTCAGCACAAGATAGGCTATACATGGCGGCCAGTATTAATGGTGGAGGAAGAACCCAGGAAAACCTCGGTTAGAACCACTGACCTATGAGGAACTACCGGCAAGCGTTCTCACATTACTGTGCTTACCTCACTTGCTTTGCTCTCATTATCCTTTTTGAAAACTTGATTTATGCCATAATCTCAGGAACATGTTTATCAGCTGTACATACTTTTATATCTGGAATCATGAAGCTTGGTGAAGGTGGTATCTTGATGGCTACAATATCATCACAAAAGTATGTCATTGTGATCTTTTTTTGGTACTTTACTGACTTTTCTTCATTTTTGTGTTTTCATTTTATTTCTCTAACCTTTGTTCATTCTAGAATCCTCAACACAGATGATGCTAAACATCTCTGTTGGTAAGTTAACCATTAAAGAAAACCATTAAAAAAAGGTCAATGTGACCTACATTTCACATGTTAATGGCATCTAACTGCAGGAATCTTGAAGAGTATCCCATCACAAATTAGGTTACTGTGACTCACATTTTATGCTTCCCTGATTTCAGTTAACTTTTATGTAGAAATATTCTTTGGTTTGTATTAACTTGTAGCAGAACTCATATTTGATATCAAAAGAAATTTGTTTGAAAAAATTGTTTTACCACTATGTCTTTTCTTCTGCCACATGGGCCAGCATTTAGCAAGTAAAGATAAATTTTGTCAGCGTTTATTTTCAACATGATGATTATTGTTTACTATGACTACTGCAGACTACCAGAAACTTCACAGCAGCATTGTACATGTAATTGTTGATTATATTCTGGTTCATTAATGTATATATGGGAGTCTTGTTGATCATTGATCTTCGTTTTTCAATAAAGCATTCTTGGGTGAAATTTCGGCATCTTAAAACTTCATTATAATTAGGTTTGTTTTTATTTATCTTTTCGTTTGGGTGTTGCTCCTTTTTTATTTTTACTGAGGCCTGCAGATGAAAAATGTCATGTTGCCTTAGTATGAATTTGCAATGGTTTAGATGTCAGTGTTGACCTTTCAACTGTAGCTGTTGGCACTTGACAATGGAAATATTTGGAAATGTTATCATGCACATGGATGCATTATGTTTGCAGATGTTGTTTATCCTTGTTTCCACAAGCATTTATTTAAAATATTTATATTGTTTAGATTTACTCTTATCAGTGTTAACAAAGGTAGATAAATTTTTGAACTTGTTCCATTTGGGAAAATCTTTGCAACACTCCACTTACAGAAAACACATGTACCACTTAAAACTGAGTCAGAAGAGAGATATATAAAACCTATTTAGAAAGTCAAAAGTGGATAGATGAGGATGAAAATACTCCTCCATGCTGTCTAGCTGATCCTAATTAAAAGTGGTTCCCCTCTGACATTCAGTATGGCAAACTTAGTAACAAGTCGGAAATCTTCATACTCAGAAATATTCAAATTGGTTTCAGCACTTGGCAGTTAAAAAGAAGAAACAGTCAGATTATGGTTTACTTGAAAAAGCTTCTTACATTAGTTCAGACACTTTGATGATCTGCTTTTATGCATCATAGAAAGTATGAAATGAATTGAGACTGCTGACCATCAGAATTGTAAACAATGGACCATAGGGTATTGTCATCAGTAGCATCAGAATTGCAAATAATGGACCATAGGGTATTGTCATCAGTAGCATCAGAATTGCAAATAATGGACCATAGGGTATTGTCATCAGTAGCATCAGAATTGTAAATAATGGACCATAGGGTATTGTCATCAGTAGCATCAGAATTGCAAATAATGGACCATAGGGTATTGTCATCAGTAGCATCAGAATTGCAAATAATGGACCATAGGGTATTGTCATCAGTAGCATCAGAATTGCAAATAATGGACCATAGGGTATTGTCATCAGTAGCATCAGAATTGCAAATAATGGACCATAGGGTATTGTCATCAGTAGCATCAGAATTGCAAGTAATGGACCATAGGGTATTGTCATCAGTAGCATCAGAATTGTAAATAATGGACCAAAGGGTATTGTCATCAGTAGCATCAGAATTGCAAATAATGGACCATAGGGTATTGTCATCAGTAGCATCAGAATTGCAAACAATGCACCATAGGGTATTGTCATCAGTAGCATCAGAATTGCAAGTAATGGACCATAGGGTATTGTCATCAGTAGCATCAGAATTGCAAGTAATGGACCATAGGGTATTGTCATCAGTAGCATCAGAATTGTAAATAATGGACCATAGGGTATTGTCATCAGTAGCATCAGAATTGCAAATAATGGACCATAGGGTATTGTCATCAGTAGCATCAGAATTGTAAATAATGGACCATAGGGTATTGTCATCAGTACCATCAGAATTGTAAATAATGGACCATAGGGTATTGTCATCAGTAGCATCAGAATTGCAAATAATGGACCATAGGGTATTGTCATCAGTAGCATCAGAATTGTAAATAATGGACCATAGGGTATTGTCATCAGTACCATCAGAATTGCAAATAATGGACCATAGGGTATTGTCATCAGTAGCATCAGAATTGTGGACCATAGGGTATTGTCATCAGTACCATCAGAATTGCAAATAATGGACCATAGGTTATTGTCATCAGTAGCATCAGAATTGCAAATAATGGACCATAGGGTATTGTCATCAGTACCATCAGAATTGCAAATAATGGACCATAGGGTATTGTCATCAGTAGCATCAGAATTGCAAATAATGGACCATAGGGTATTGTCATCAGTACCATCAGAATTGCAAATAATGGACCATAGGGTATTGTCATCAGTAGCATCAGAATTGCAAATAATGGACCATAGGGTATTGTCATCAGTAGCATCAGAATTGCAAATAATGGACCATAGGGTATTGTCATCAGTACCATCAGAATTGCAAATAATGGACCATAGGGTATTGTCATCAGTACCATCAGAATTGCAAATAATGGACCATAGGGTATTGTCATCAGTAGCATCAGAATTGTAAATAATGGACCATAGGGTATTGTCATCAGTAGCATCAGAATTGTAAATAATGGACCATAGGGTATTGTCATCAGTAGCATCAGAATTGTAAATAATGGACCATAGGTACTGATGTTGTCTTGTAATAAGGAGCACGTTTGAGTTTATCGGGGGGGGGGTTTGAGGTGTAATGTGAATTTGTCCCAAAAGCACTTATATTAATGCCTGGTTTTGTAATTGAAGAACTGTTTATTCAAGTCAACCTGAAGAATAACTTGCATATTTGCAATATAGTTTGACAAGGCATCTTTAGCAAGGACAGATGTTGTCCTTTTGTCTGTTATTTTGACCTACTCTTTTTGAGTTGCAATTTACATACCTACCTACCTACCTACCTACCTACCTACCTACCTACCTACCTACCTACCTACCTACATACATACATACATACATA
Organism: Potamilus streckersoni; assembly: GCA_016746295.1. Taxonomy (NCBI): domain Eukaryota; kingdom Metazoa; phylum Mollusca; class Bivalvia; order Unionida; family Unionidae; genus Potamilus; species Potamilus streckersoni. Next base: position 331,201 of record JAEAOA010000779.1, read on the forward strand.
CATACATACATACATACATACATACATACATACATACATACATACCTTTTACAGCCTATGGTATGACCTCATCATGGCAAAAAAAATTTTCTGGAGTCAAAACTAACAATTGATCTCTTAAATGTAGATGTATAGTATGATTTATCACACACTTTGCATAAAATGGCAACTGGGAAGCTGATCCCAGTTTTCTGTCTAGTCATAACCAGTGAAGTGGTCACTTCCATGTACTACCAAATTTGAAGATTAAAGGAACAATTTCTTTTTCTTTGCAGTTTACAGATCTGGACAAATGATCTTGAAATTTTCATTCCAATAAAGTCAAGAATAAGTGGGAGAAGCAGACATCTTTAGAGCTTGAAGTGTGACTTTTTGTATGCCTATAGCAAATAACTTATCAGTAAATGCCTAAACTGTTTTGTTTCTTCCTGGATAACCACTTTCTGTTCAAACAACTGCTTACCCTAATGCCTTGCAAAGCTGGCTTGTTACCTTTTTCAGAGTTATATGGATAAATTGAAGTAAGCCATTCTAATCTTTAGGGTCTTTTTTTTGGTACTGCCTGTTTAAATTGCAACAAATTGGAATGCTGTACATTGCTTTTATTGATATTTAAAACAACATACTGCTGTCCTAAAGTACACACCATGTGTTCAGATCTATGTGAGAGATATTTAGCATTTTCATATCAGATCATTTTCATTCTTCTTTGATGTGGTGTTTATTGGGTTGAACTTTCTCCATCCAGATCTTGGGTTAAATGTTTGTGTTTATTCTTCCCTGTCATGTTCATTATTTTGATCTTTATACATCTATACCTTAGCTTATCTTTAAATTTTTGTTGTTTGTGACATAAAAGTGAATTCATAAAAGAGTCTGCACAGAAAAGACAAACATTTATTCCACACACTCTTGTTGAATACTCAACATAACTATACTGGTCATACAATCTTTCATATTGGCTAGAAGCTGTCACCTGTGACAGAATTTGCAGGATGATTTCCTAGAGCTATATAGTAGGGAATACAACTTTTTGCAGAAGGAACACGAACAAGAAGGGAAAGGTCCTGTACCTTAAACCCACACTCAAAGCAATGATATAAACCTCATGACCTTGACCCTAAAGTCAAAGGTGCATAGGTGTTGTCTTTACTTCAAAACTTCAGCTAAAGCTATCATCTTGACCATCAGATCAAAAGGTCAGCAGGATAAATTGATTGGCTTCATGCTAACATTATAAAGTAAGAACAGGATTTAATGAGAAAAAAGTTAACAAAGCTGCTAATGCCTCCAGCACTGTAGGAACTATGGAACTTTGCATATATACATACATACATACATACATACATACATACATACATACATACATACATACATACATACATACATACATACATACATACATACATACATACATCATTCATTCATTCAGACATAGACAGACAGACAGACAGACATACATTCTTTGTGCCAACATGTAACAAGAGTCTGATGCTCTACTCCAGAAATTTAACATACCATTTCTTAAGTTTGAACTGCTGAGTTTTGAAACCATGAAACCATGTTTGACATTTCTAAACAATAACAAGTGACAGGCATTTTGGCTGTGCAAATGGGACAATTTTTATTGTGGACTGACTATGTATGTATGTATGTATGTATGTATGTATGTATGTATGTATGTATGTATGTATGTATGTATGTATGTATGTATGTATGTATGTATGTATGTATGTATGTATGTATGTATGTATGTATGTATGTATGTATGTATGTATGTATGTATGTATGTATGTATGTATGTATGTATGTATGTATGTATGTATGTATGTATGTATGTATGTATGTATGTATGTATGTATGTATGTATGTATGTATGTATGTATGTATGTATGTATGTATGTATGTATGTATGTATGTATGTATGTATGTATGTATGTATGTATGTATGTATGTATGTATGTATGTATGTATGTATGTATGTATGTATGTATGTGCATGTATGTATGTATGTATTTATGTGTGTGTATGCATGTATTATGTATGTTTGTATTTGTCTGTCTGTCAGTATGTATGCATGTGTGTGTATGTATTTATGCATGTGTGTGTATGTATATTTGTGTGTATGTATGTGTGTGTATGTATTTATTATGTGTGTGTATGTATTTATGCATGTGTGTGTATGTATGTATGTATGTATGTATGTATGTATGTATGTATGTATGTATGTATGTATGAATGATATGTATGTGTGTATGCAGAGTGCATGAGTGTATGTATGTATGTATGTATGTATGTATGTATGTATGTATGTATGTATGTATGTATGTATGTATGTATGTATGTATGTATGTGTGTGCATGTATGTATGTATGTATTTATGTGTGTGTATGCATGTATTATGTATGTTTGTATTTGTCTGTCTGTCAGTATGTATGCATGTGTGTGTATGTATTTATGCATGTGTGTGTATGTATATTTGTGTGTATGTATGTGTGTGTATGTATTTATTATGTGTGTGTATGTATTTATGCATGTGTGTGTATGTATGTGTGTATGTATATTTGTATGTATGTATGTATGTATGTATGAATGATATGTATGTGTGTATGCAGAGTGCATGCAGCGCAATGCTGGATATAAGTGCCAAATCATAGTTAAGTTAATAAAATGTAAAAATAACAAATTGTAAAAAAATGTATGTAATGAACCACACAAAAGATAAACCCTTGAAAATAAAGATAAATATAGTCCAACAAGACCAAGTCTTACATAATCTTAAATTACAATAGCACCTAATGAAATTTTAAAATTAAAAAAAAGCAGCAAAAATCTAGCAACCAATGCAAATTAAATATACATAACATTTCATAGCAAAAAAAAAATCTGTGACAAGGGTGAATGATTCATTTTATTTTAGTTATTGTTGGTTATTGTTCAGGCTAAAATATAAACCATACACATATATACATATATATAAGATAGTGAGGTAAAAGGTATAGGTTTAGCTTCATTTTCATTTAAAAGTTACATACCTGTACAGGTAATGTTTGAAATGTGCAATGATATTGGGTTTGATTTATTCAGACACTGTGCATAAAGTGGTGCTAAACAAATGAGGGATCAATACATGCTGTATAGTAGAGTGCAAGTTTGAGAAAAGTTTTTTGATCTTTTGATAGTACAACAGTAAAAGTTTTGTTTTGTGTTTTGTTTGTATCTCCCACACATAGAGCATAAACAGCAGTAATCTGACAAGAGGAAGAAATTTGCCATACATTAGCTTTGCAAGGAATATCAAAGGACACAAAGAGGATATACAAGACAAACAGGTCTTTGTCATTTACTGTACTTTGTTTACATGGCCAGGTTGATGTTTGCTGTATTACTCACCATTGATTTTACATGATACCTGGAGTTTAAATTAAAAAATAAATATTTCCTTACACTGTGTCTTGTGCTAAAGGCTGACCTGCACTATTATACACTGTATATATTGCATAACTGCCATTAAGTTGTTTGTTGGAGACATAGACTTATCATCAGTTCATATGCCAATATCAGGCTTGATAGGTGTAACAAATACTTGCAAAGAGACTACCTGTTAGGTAATTTTTATTACACTATATTTGGCCATTTCAGGCTGCTTTAATTATCTGCAGGTCTTTTTTTGCTTACTGTGCTTTTTTGTACAGCATGAATGTTTGTAAAAGATCTTATTACCTATTTCATTTCTACACTTAGATTTTAATTATTTTTGAAAGAGGAAACAATATTGCATTCCTCATGTAAAGGAAATCTTGTCTAGAAGAAGTATGTGGAGATGACTTATTAATAAATTGTTCACACTATACATACCGCATTTGCTGTTGTTTTGTTACTTGGGGTTTAACACCAACCATTTTTCAGAGCAAGAAAGGCTATACTGGTATATGGCCGCTAGTATAAGTGATAGAGGAAGAACCTGGGGAAAATCTTAGTAAGAACCATTGAGCCACTAGAAGCTACTTGCAGCTTTTTCACATATCTACATTGGCCAATCCTAAGACTGGAACCCACACAGACAGGTGAGATGGCAGTAATCAGGCCAATCCTGAGACTGGAACCCACACAGACAGGTGAGATGGCAGTGATCATTAAAGGTGAGCACTTTAGATCACTTGGCCATCTGGAGATGCAGAACAGCTGCTATTCTGACAGTGAAAAAAGAAATTGTTGACAAAATCCACTCCCTATTTATAATTAAACAAATGGAATGGGGTGGTGAGAATGCCAAGGGGCAGTGGATATGGCAGAGGATGGTGAAGACTTAAAACTGTGCAAGTTAATCAGATTGTGTTTGCTAATGTATAGAAGGCCACTGGATGTTGTAAATAAATAAATGCCTGTGAATGCTTGTTGTCTCAGATCAATTCTCAATTTTAAGAATAAAAAGGCAGAAAACTAATTATTCATAACTGCTTTACATTAAAGTAACTTGTATAGGGTAGGTATCATTTAGTATTTATTCTTTGCCACTTGTGTGCCAAAGAAAAATTATACATAGATTAATCAATTTACTGCTAGCTATGACTGAAAGAAGAAAAATGACAGATCAGAGCTGAAAAGGTCAAGGTCATTGAAAAAGAGATTTTTTTTAATGACTCTAGTTAATAGATTGTATACAGCTAACTAAAGTTTTTGGAGGTATGCATTTTAGGTATGGAAGTTGCTTGTTAATTCTGATGTCAAAGGTCAGGGTAGTTTAGCTCAAAGAAAAATTGCTTTTGTTGAAGGACTTTTCTTCTAGAAGAATTTTTTGACCAAACTTTGTTGATGTACACTTAGGATTCTAAAAGGTCAGAGGTTTCAATTTAATTTGTATGAAGATAATTGTTTTTGCATATTTTAACTTTACCTGGTTCAAACTGTGTCCCAGATAATTTCAAGTTCAATGTAAGGTTAATAGGACTAGCATTCATGACTTTACATAGAAACAGGTATTCAAATAAAGACATGTTACTTTCTTTGAATGTGTTACATACAAAAAACAAAGCAGTAAATTCTTTGCTTCAGTTGTAACCTTTTTAGGTCTGCAGAGTTAAGCCACATCATCAAAATTTGTAATTATTTGTAAAATATAAGAGCAGACATTTGGAGTTTGATGGGGTGGGGTTGGGTGGGGTGGGGGTTGACATGTCTGACCATTAAAAGCTTAAGGCCTAAATAAGTTAAGGACTCATTATTTAGATTGGGATGGGATGGGATTTTCTTTCAAGCAAGATTTTTTTGTTCCTTCTTTCAGCTGTTTTTTTTTTTCCTTTGGCTGAGAATATGAATGCAGTTAGTTCATTTTCTTACCATAAAGGAAATTTTTTTCCCCAAGTACTTTGGGTTGAGGTGTGGGGGTCTAAATTACCTTTCACCAACACACACACACACACACACTGTTCCCCAGTGGTATGATGTTAGATGTCTTCTTATGAATGCTATGCTTTTGGAAGTCACACTTAATTTGATTTCATTGTAGTAGGTGATATTTATTAACATCTTCAGTTAAATTAGTCACATATATCCTCACTTATAAGTTGAGTCAAAATGCAGACAACAAAGAGACTGATCTGCTTAATTAAAGCACATGCAGCAGATCAGGGTCTATATTGTTTGTTCTACTGATTACTCCTAACAAACAGATCAGACCCAGCTTATCTGGTGCAGGTCTGGCTGTGTGCATTTAGATTCATACTACATGAATAAGTGACTATAAATGGTATTGAATCATTTATGTTAGAACTGTCCTTTTATTTGCTAAGAATGAGGCTTATTATCAGTTAGGTATTACTTCAATGTTAATTATTCCAGAAAAATTTACACAACTGGGAAAATTATTAGCTTTTATTGTACCCATTTGCAACAGGGATATAATTTTTTGTTCCCTCCACTTGAATCTCTTGGAGAAAATCCCTGGTCCATAGAACAGAAATATCAATTACCACCTGACAATTTCAGATATTTCTTGTCAGAAATTTATTCATGGAGTGTTGTTGTATGGCTTAATGCCATTTTTCAGCACATGATAGGCTGTACATGGTGGCCAATATTAATGGTGGAAGAAGAGACCCATAAAAAGCTAATGTCAAACATTCTCACATATCCACATTTGCCAAATCCTAGACTCAAACCAATACAGACAGAGGTGAGATGGCAGTGATCTGTAATGGACAACTCTTTAGACCACTGGGCCACTCTGGGTCCCTACTTCATAGAGTGTAGGCAGTAATATAGTGTGTGTATATATATATATATATATATATATATATATATATATATATATATATATATATATATATATCATTACAACAGATTTTTAGGTGACGACAACCCTACCCCCAAGTCAGTGTCTAAGAATGGGAAATTTACATGGTTTAAATTAGGATTCTCAAACTCACTTTATCACCAAAACCTTTTCACACAGCAAAAACAGCTCATGTAAAGGTAGCCAGTAAATGATGTAACAATCAAATTTTTTATCGACAGTGGCTGGATGTAAAGAAGAAATTTTTGCATTATGATTTATTTTACAAATACTGGGTGTCATTTACAGGGCACAGGAAATAGCACCACTGGTCATATGATTGAGACCACTGGTATAAACTAATATCATTTCTGAGAAAGCAGTGTGTGATATAAAGCATTAATATTTTTTGTGACAATTCATTGATATTGTTATTGTTGTTATAGGGTTTAAGGCCATTTTTCAGCACAAGATAGTCTATACATGGCAGCCAGTATAAATGATGGAGGAAGAGCCCTGGAAAACCCTAGGAAGAACCACCAACCCATGAGAAGCTACTGGCAGGCTTTCTTACTTACCCACGTTAGCTGAGTGACAATTCATTGAAGTAAAATGTTCATATTTGATTTGTTAAATGTTTTAATATTTAGATTTAATTTTCATGTACTTTCCTTTGAAACAATAATTACAGAATTAAGACGTTAATATATACACATACACAGAAAGAAAACAGCTACTTTAATGTATTTCAAACACACATTATTTTTATTTACAACACACCTTCATTTGGTTGGTCATAAATTATGAAATTACTCATTAATGCTTTCCCCATTTATCTCTGTTTCCCTAACCGTCCTAGTCTTTTTAAAAATTTCACATGAGTGGTTTGCACCATCTCTCTTTCCCACCAAAAACAAAATGTTGAACAGCTGCTTAATTTCATTATTGCAGGTTAGTGATAGAATACACAGTATGGACTAAAAGGCATATAGTTTTAAATCTTGCTTGCATGTACTAAAATGCAAGTTTTCAAAAAGCCCAATTCTTCTACTAGATAAATAATTGTATATAAATTGCTATGCTAATTAGTGGACTGAACATTTCCCCAAACTGGAGAGGCTAATTGCCCGTGCCTGTGAAAGAGTTTCCCTAATTAAATTTGGTTTGATGCTGATGTAGAAACGTAGTTGGAAATATATCATTAGCATTTTAAGAGCAATGAATTGTTTTTTAAGCCTCCCATTGATCAGTGTTTGTCAGTGATCAAAGAACATGATGTATTCATAAAGTATTTACCTGTGATATGTATCTTTTAATTGCAGGTGATCAGTTTACTGGCAGTGAGAAAGGGGATTTTTTGACAACACCTGATGATAAATGGGTTGTGATGGTATAGACCGCTTTGTTTCAGCCTACAAAGGCATTAACTAAGGGAAAGGATTGCATTTTGTGACAGACAGACAGACATATCTGGAGTATACATATAGCAAGATGGCATCTGCAGCACTGTCTGTTCCAGGGAATGCTGGTATAGATGAAGACACCAGGGGAACATTAGAAGGTAATTTTTTCTTGAATTTCTCAAAAACTACAAGGTATTTTGCAATTCTGCTTAGTGTAATGTGGTGTGCATGCATCCATCCCACATGTTTAATGTTTTTCAAATCTTTACTTCATTTCATATAGAGGCAGTCAATGTTTGCAGTAGAATTTATGGTGTTTTTTTATACCCATTGCCACAAATGCAGTAAAGCAATATAATGTTTCTTTTGACCATTTGTTCTTTCTGTCTGTTCGCATGTATGTTCTTCAGACTATTCTCAGTCCATCAAAATTTGGTTATTTTACCATTTGATTGCTCATGCTCTTCTAGCATCGTGATGCATGCTGATACATGCCTAAGGTGGGCATAGTATCCATTCATCAAATATTGAGATTCATGGACTCGAACTAGATCAAGTTTTGCACAAACATAAACTCTTTTTCAAATGGACCACTCAGGTGGCCTTGTGGTTAGAGCATCTGCCTCAGATGTGGTAAGTCCTGGGTTTGAACTCAAGTTGAGTCATACCAAAAACTTATAAAAATTGTACTAACAGATACCTCACTTGGCACTAAGCATTAAGATGTTAGGGTTAGGACTCCGGTTGGCCGGCATTTGGATAATGTGACTGGGTGGGCATAATGCTACATGTTTGCAGCATGTTATCCCAGTGATAGATATCACTATAAACTGTCACACTGCAGCACCATAGCAATAAGACTGAAAAATTTTTAAAGCTGCATTAAAAATCCAAATTATACACTTTTTCAAAAAATTGGTGCAAGGTCATTCAGTTTTGCATATGGATTTTTCCTTTTCAGTTGTGTCAATAGTCATCAATCAGAACTTGGTAACTCTGGCCTAAATATTGTTACCAACTTTGGAAAGTAACTACTAAGGATGATAAACCCCATAATTTTGGCTCAGTTGAATAATGTTGTTGAATTTGAGAGCTGCAGTATCAATCAATAAAGCAGTTGACTTGTTATGCAGGGGCTGTAGGGTGAATACCACCATGTCCAGGTCCTCTTTGTATCCTTGTGAAATGTGCTTTGTTCCCATTTCCTTGGCATGCTATTTATGTCTCAAAAGTGCCATTCAAACAAAGCACAACATGATGCAGCCATTTAGGTCTTAAAAGTGCCATTCAAACAAAGAATAAAAATAAAAGCTTTTCATTATGTCAGTTTGCAAATAAGTTATTTATTGTAGTAGAGGGGCATTCATATTTTATGGGCACATTCTAATTTTCATATACTAAAAGAGAGGTGTGAATATTGATTGCCAACCATATTGTTACATTATGCACAAAGTATATTGAATAGGTTTTACTTTATTGTGCCAAAAACCTTGTCCATTTGGTGTGAATACAGCAAACAACAGAGTGGACAGCTGTCTGTAAGACACTATCTACATATGCACCTCACATGCCTACAGTCTACACATGCACCTTACATGCCAACTCAGTCTACACATGCCTACACAGTCTATACATGCACCTTACTTGCCAACTCAGTCTACACATGCCTACACAGGCACATTACATACCCAGTTACACATGCCTACACAGTCTACACATGCACCTTACATGCTCACTCAGTCTACACATGCCTACACAGTCTACACATGCACCTTACATGGCCACTCTGTCTACACATGCCTACACAGTCTACACATTACATTCTCAGTCTACACATGCCTACACAGTCTACACATGCACCTTACATGCCCACTCTGTTTACACATGCCTACACAGTCTACACATGCACATTACATTCTCAGTCTACTCATGCCTACAGTCTACATATTCACAATACATTCTCAGTCTGCACATGCCTACACAGTCTACACATTCACATTACATGTACACTCAGTATACACATGCACCTTACATGCCTACATGGTCTACACATGCACATTACATGCCCAGTCAACACAATCTTCACATGCACCTTTCATGTCCACTCAGTATACACATGCACTTCACATGCCCACATGGTATACACATATCTAACTTTTGCACCTCAAATGTCCACACAGTCTACTCATGCATCTCACATACCATGTGTAAAGTCATTGTTTCACCAATGCCATGTTAATTGATGTGTCAAAACTCAGAATAAAATTTGAATGTTTGCTAGTACTCCATCACCATGTGGTGTTCCTTCAGTAAATATTATCTTTGTGTTGCATGTATTCTTTCTGTATTCTATTTTTATGCCAGTAACTCCTGCTCATTTTCAGGATTTTATTTTTTAAAGGAACTCTTAGGTTACAATGCTGTATTTTCCTGCTCATTTTCAGGATTTTATTTTTTAAAGGAACTCTTAGGTTACAATGCTGTATTTCTCCATTTAGGAGTTAGGTTACACTTATATTTATTATCAGTTACACTGGTTACATAATAAGTCTTTTGTGTTAAATAAATACTTTTGGAGAGGCTCTTCCCTAGCATTCTGAAATTACATATTCCTTGTTCTTAATTAACTGTCTAAATACAAATTAGGTGTGTGTTTGTTTTTCACTTTTGTATATTGATAATTGTTCTCTTAACTAACATCACATTGTTATTGTAATGTTTGCAGTTGCTCCTTGTAAAGGTATAACAATTGAATATCATAATATTAGAAAAGACAGATGAGTTATCATTGTTTGCCTGTGCAAAGGTGAATTCATTTACTGGGGTGTAACTAGTTCTGTGTTACATGTATGTCTGACTGTCATTATTGATTGTTTTTTTCCAGGAAATCTTTTATATTAATAGCTGCTATTACTTACCTGTCACTATTGTGCAGCCTGTGGTTTTTCATGCCCCAAAAAACACATCTGTTCAATATGAATACATCCTCCCACAGAGTGGAGAATTGTCAGTTTGACACAATCTACTTGTGCACCTGGCATGTGGTCTGCATAGAATGTTTCAGGGATGCCATGCTGTATGGATGTTATGCTGGATCACCAGGACTTTCTGACTTAATAGTCTCACTTTTTCATTTATGTAGAAAGTAAAATAATTTCAGTGCACCACATTTACAAAATCAGTGCCAGTAACTTCTTTACCCATTATGAATTGCAATTTATTAAGGGAGATAGAGTTACATAGAGTATCACACTTTTTTTTTGATTTTTCGGGTTTGGGTACACCTCCTAAAATACACATCTAAGGTATGGATAAGTCCTTACTGAACAACAGCAATATAATGTTATTCTCATTGTTTCCTTCAAGATATTGTATATTAAAAATATTGTGTATTAAAAATGTCTGCACTCTTGCTCTCAACTGTTATTGCATTTGTGTCTGCATTTTATCCCTAATCAAAAGATCATCTCTATTAAAGTAAAGGACAAATACATGTAAAACAGGTCATAAATTGTTTATGACATGCACACATACAAGGGCTTAATTGGGGCACACAGCATGCAACCAGGTGAGTGTACACATTTAATTTATTTTAAAATATTGTCCTAATACATGTATCATTTTTCAGAATGTCCGAACATATGGCAGTATGGCTACAAGCAGGGCCCTTCAGACATTTAATCAGACTGCATTTCTTGCTTCAAATGCACACTAAAATCATTGTGCACGCTGCAAACTATGCACTAATAGAACCCGGAATCTAATTCTAGCCTACTGGACTTGAAGGAAACTTCCTTTCCCCATTTTGGTAGAATTTTTGGGTTTCTTTCTCACAAATCCATAAAGGCTGTGTGAGATGCTTAACTCTTCAACTCGGAAGAGTTTATAGGACTAACTTAAGTGGCCTATTTGGTCCCTTCAGAATGAGTGACTGACAGGAAGGAGATGTTGGAAACTTGTATTCAGGGTAGTGTGTTGCTCCCACCCAAGGGGGAGGTGGTGTGCCACTCACCTCATGCCCACAGTAGTAGCATGTTGCCCCCTCCCAATAGGGATCTGATGCACCACACACCTCATATCCATGAGTGTTACTCCCTGTCACTGTGGAGGTGGTGCACCACACACCTTACAATCTCGATTTCATGTTGATCTATTTCAATACAGAGGTGGGGCACAGTCATCTCACATACAGGGAAACATAGAAGGTGTGACAGCAATCCCAATATTTTAAGGGTAGCTTGTTATGTCCCTCAAATAAGTTGAGGATGAAATATTCTCCGATTATCACTCCTTGTCCTCTTGATATGTGGATAGGGTAGAGCCTGAATACTCCACTCTACCATCCTATCTTGTGGGAGTCTGGGAACAAACTAGAAAGGAAATCACATTGGTATCCATTCTCTCAAGGTGGAAACTTGCTATTAATCCTCCTCATTCTAGGACCAATTTTTCATAAAAATTTGTGCTAATGGATGAATGATATTTCTGACTGGGGTCTCGATGCATGCACCCTAGTCCTGCTTACTGTTTACTGATGATTCCTAGTTGTGGCACTCACTGAGAAGAGAACCCGAGTCTTTGGAGTCTGGCCAAATTGTCCCTCCACATCAGCAGCCTACAAATGCACATTGCAGAGGTACATTGAGTAATTGGTCAGTGTTTCATGGTCTCAGACAACTCATCGCTGACATCAGTTAGGCAAACATGCTCCTTCTCATTGTGTGAAGGTCTGCAACCTCCTTCACTGGGCCACCTTGGAGAACATATCATATATACTTGCGTATAAGCCAAATTTGCATAAAAGCTGACTTCCCCCCCAACTGAATATGTAAAAATATTAAAAAGTGTGTGACCCATGCATAAGCTAACCCATAAGTTCTAGACTACATCACAGATGCACAAAGTAACACATTTATTTAGGCAAATATCCTTACTAAAATAAATATTATCTTCAAACTTAACAAAAATGAAAGTAATAAAGCTAATTTATATGTTAAAAAAATTCATCTTCAATGTTAAGTCTTAATTGAAATACATGTAATAAAATCCTCATGCTAAAATCCTAAATTATGAAAGTTCTATTACTTTTAGAATCCTTCAAAATCAGGTTCGGTATTGGAATTGCCAAATAGTTCATAAAACTCGGCTTCTGTAATGGGCTGTCATCGTATGCATTCTCATTGTCATCAGGGTCATCTGATATTGTGTTGTTCTGCTTTGCATTCTCCTTGTCACAGTCTGATTCAAATATGGCATCATCCTGAGTTCCATCCATGGCATTGCTGATATAGCACTTTCAAAATGATGTGGCAATCATTTCTGATGGAATTGAGTCCCATGCGTCTTTGACCCACTTCATGACCAAATCGATGTCCAGCCTTGTAAAATTCCCGCCTTTTGTCATCTTCAGTGCGCCTGAACAAACCCATTTGGACCATATCTTTCATAACCTGTCCTTAAATGGCTTTTTAAGGCAGATATCAAGAGATTGTACTGATGTTAAAATTCTAGGTATCACAGCCAGTGTAGTTTTTATTTTCTTTGCAGTCTTTTTGACTTCATCTGTCTTAAGTGCTCAAGACATGTCCCAGACAAGCATTGAAGGTTTCTGAAGAAGTGCATCTGGTCTCTTGTTCCAGATTTCCTCCAGCCATTAAATTGTTCCACTTTCTTCATCCATCCCTTTTCATCTGCACATACAGTGATGCCAGCAGGAAATTTCATGCTTTTGAGCAGTGTCTTCCTTTTAAAAATGATGACAGGAGGCAGCTTTGATCCATCAGCTAAACAGGCCAAAACAAGACTGGAATGTGTTTTTTTTCATGGCCAGTCATTTTTATCAGAATAGTTTTCCTACCAACAGCATTGTTTTATTGCATGGTAAGACAAAATTCATAGGCATCTCCATCCATATTTCCGATTTGTTCAAATAAGCATTCCTTTCTATGTTTTAATGATGAACTGCTGAAATGATTCAGTTTTTTCTTTCAAGTCTTTTGGTAGCTTCTGTGCTATCTTCACTGAAAGAGGTAAAAAACCATTCCAGTTCATAAAATAAGACCACCATCTGGCTGATGCAACAAATTTTGAATCTGCCATCTTGTATTTGTCATCTTTTGCCATCTGCATCGCACACAGACGACAGTGTATTCATTTTGTCAATATTCACTTACAAAATCACAGAGTTTTTTTTACTCCAGTTCAGGGAATGAGACAATTCCAGTCTGACGAGCCTTCTTGGTTCTTGGCATTTCTTCTAATGCTGCTTTGCTTTTCTGCCATTCCTATAATTGCTTCTCATTCACAAAAAATTTGCCAGCTGCAGAACAGTTGATATTTGCTTCTGCATTAAGATTGAATGCTGCATCATAAGCTGAATGCTTTCTTTTACTTCCAACATTATTTATTTTATCGGATTGAAAGAATAAACCAAGTAACTTTTGATAGTGGCAGTATCCTATTCAATACAGTGATCTCGGAACGCTTTATTACGCATATTTGGATGCAAACTTATGATAGGGGATGCATAAAATTGCCGACACAGGAGTCCTCCGTATGCACGTTTTTGTTGCAAGGAGGAAACTTTTGCAGCAAAATAAATATGTTCTAATCACTATGAAAACTGAAGCAATATTTTTGTTTTAGTTTTAGTTTTTTCTTTAATCCAAAGTCGCCGGCTCGCTTTGATGAAGGTGCATGTGTTATTGAGGACACTGTGAATGGCTTTCTTTGAAGGACAAAATAAACACCCATTTGCGGCAACATCAAATGAATTGTAGAACATTGACACAATTTTTAAAAAAACATCAAATGAAAAAAATCAAATAAAAAAAAAGCAACATCAAATGAATTGTAGAACATTGACACAATTTTTAAAAAATTTCCTAAGTATATATCAGTGCTTCAGAGGTAATCAGTTTTCATTTAGGTTGCAGCAAAACTATTTTTTTTAACTACAAGTCAGTTGCATGGATAGTTTGATTATATTACAGCATACAAGTAGCTAGGCCAGATATCAGCATAAGTGATTATGACGTAACAATTAACTGTTAGGGTTGTTTGTCAATAAGAAATAAGGATTTGTTTTTGTAACAATTGATTCCAGTGCATTTTTATATCCAAGTTTGTGGTTTCCTGTCATGATGCCTTTGAATTTCACCACTCTGTACTGTTTTTATCAGCCAAAAATGTTGTTGCCAAAAATATGGCCAGAAGGTATATTTTTGTCACCAATATGTAAAACATAATTGCAATTTGTGACATGGGGGACCTTGGCAAAGCCCAAAGCAATCACTGTTATTAATTTTATTTCTGGTTGTTGTGGTATAAATATTGCCAGCAAACTCAAAATCAAAACACTTGTACAAAATGCTGCTTGCAAATTTAGACTAGTATTTTGTAGTTAAAACAGAAAAATGATGATTTCAATGAGATTTAGAACTGTACTAAGGTTGCTATAACTGATATTTCAGATGCGACTATAGCCAAGTGTAAGTAAGTATGTGATTTCTGGCTTAGTTTGGACTTCAACTTTTGCTGGTGGGACTACAACTTTTGCTGGTGGTACTCCTATATTTACCAAATTAGGAGCCCTAATTTTAAAATTCTAGTGAGACCTCCGTCATACCTTATCCTGCTATTTTTTCCATGGCTGACTGGTTATCAATTTGTATTGGATAATTATTTATGATTGGGATTTTTTTTTCTTCAAACTAACAGTATCATGATTCAGTGGACCAAAATATGATTGGTTTTCAGCATAGACATAGTTCAAGTATTGTGACAGTTATAATTTTGAGCAGAAACCATGTCCACTGCCTTGTCTCATTAAACAGTAGAGTCTGTATGTATTAGTAAAGTCATTAACAACCAATTATCCCAGGGGCATTTACCACAGACCAAGCATACTGGTAGTTGGTGTACAACTCTCTACCACTAGCAAACCACTTTGTGTTACAAACAACTAAACAATTGTGTTTTCGTAAATCATTTGGCTTATATGCGAGTATATATTGTAACCCTCCAAATTTCTCACATTCCCAGGAAAAAGAACATATTAATAGCTTAGCCTTTCCAGGAGTGACCATGTCATCTTCATGGGGTGGTCTTTTACCTAACCTCAGAGTCAGGACTCACTCCATCTCGGGACTACATTTATGTGTGGATTATCTTCATGAACCAGAACTGAGTCCTATGGAATGGATAGAATGAATCCTGACACTCGTAGAGATGTTGTGAGCAAGACATTGGAATGGATAGAATGAATCCTGACATTCATAGAGATGCTGTGAGCAAGACATTGTTTTAGGCTTGCCATGCATCAGGACAGGTCTCTGATGGGGATTCCCTGGCATGTATGTCACCCACAATCCTATCTATTCACTGATATATCAGATTCAAGTTGCAGTGTTTGTTTAGAACCTGAATTTGACCTTCAACATAAACAGTCTGGAAATTAAGACCATATTTCTAACATTGCACATGTGTAATTGCCAAATGTATATGAGCATTTTTCTAATGTCAGGGAGAACTACAATTTACTTAACTATCACTATTGCTGAATGCCTTCCTCCCACCCTATTCTCATGACCTGATGTAATTGTCATGTATGGAAAAGAGACTGTTCTGAGCATAGCTACACAAGTGGACCATATCTTATTGATATTCTTCACTCAGTGGGAGGATCTATTTACATCAGATGGGTGAGGTGGTTCTTCGAGAAAGGTAACTCTCTCTCTCTCTCTGACACACG
This sequence comes from Potamilus streckersoni, assembly GCA_016746295.1. Lineage (NCBI taxonomy): Eukaryota > Metazoa > Mollusca > Bivalvia > Unionida > Unionidae > Potamilus > Potamilus streckersoni. The sequence goes on from JAEAOA010000779.1 coordinate 347,630, forward strand.
CACACACGCTGCATTTCAAGACATTGCTTAGGTGTTTGTGTGCTGTATTTAATTGCTTACCTTTCTTACTTCAGATGCAAAAGCTGATGGAAAGAAGAAGAAGTTAAAACCTTTGGAGCGGTTCAGGAAATTTTTCTCAAAGAAGCGCCCAAAATCCAGGGATGGGGAAATCAATGTGGTGTCATTTAAAGCCAACTCTACAAGTGCCCTCTTTCATGGTGCAGTGACTTCTGAAGATGATGATGATGGCGGGTAAAGCCTTCCATTCATTGATCACATTTATTTTGCATGCATTAATGTGCCAGATACTCCATCCATTTTTTGTTGGCACTATTAATGTTCATTTTCTGTGTTTGTCTTGTTGGTTTTCACTTTTGACTGGAGTGCCCTGGAGCATGCATATTTAGGGAGATTGCATCATTTAAACCAAAGAAGGACCTGGATTTCATGCTACAGTGACTACTAAGATCATACTCCATCTTTCCCATACTGTTGACTCTCATGGATAGTATAGTATGACCCTTAATTGTTCTTCAGTAGGTAAACCTTGAGTAATTTAATTGACTTTACAGGGTCATACAATTTTGTTGCATGTTAATGTATCTTGACAAATCCAACAATCTTCTATGAAAAGTATATCAGTTTGAAATATATTCCTGCAACTGGTACATTAATGTTTGTGTACATTTTCCACCATGCTTTGTCTCATACAGAGGTTACCTCATAAGATTTTTTTTGTTTTATCCACATTTCATACTCTCCAGGCTATCCTAGCTTTAAAATATGTTATTTTCTTCATTAAAATCTGTACTCAGAAATACCTACACCGTCCACCAAGAAGTGATCAAGACAAGTAGTCTCTTACAAGACATTATCACATCAGATCACACTATCAAGCTGTTTCTAAACAAATCGTTTTTTTTGTGACAGGTGGCCTTTCAATCATAGCCATGTTAAAAACTGGTCTCCGTGACCTCTTAAAATCATACCAGTGTTAAAAACTAGTCATTGTGACCTCCTAAATAATCTTCTAATGAAAGATCATGATGATAAGGTGGACCCCTGGATTGTCTTAGAAAATAATAGTACAATGAGAATGTAAAACATTTTTATCTAGCTCTATACCACTGTGAAAGAATTTATGTTTCAGAAAGAATTTATGCTGAAACAAAATGGTTGAAATGTAATATTTACAATATTGGTTGCATAAATACAAATTGAATTTTGAAAAAGTTGAGACATGAATTGATCTGTCACTGCTGTCATTTTGATGTTCACAGATTTAAGGGTCGTGGACTGCCCATTCTCTCATCTGGCAGTCGAAGCATATCAGAAGACAGTATATTCAAGCCAGAACAGTCTACAATAAAAAATGTAGCCCCACTCCGAGAGAAAACTGTATCCATGGAGGAGATGAACAAAAATTTCAAGGTAATACTTGCATTGCTTTTTGTTTCACTGTCCTTATGGTCATGATTTTGGGTAGCTCAGAAATTCACAAAAATTTGCCTGTATCATATCAACACAGGTGTTTTATCTTCTTCATTTACAATATGGCAGTCATAGTGTCTCATGAAATGATACATGGACGTATGAAGTACATTTACAGTGAAGCAGTCATAGTGTCTCTATGTATGAAGTACATTTACAGTGTAGCAGTCATAGTGTCTCTATGTATGAAGTACATTTACAGTGTAGCAGTCATAGTGTCTCTATGTATGAAGTACATTTACAGTGTAGCAGTCATAGTGTCTCTATGTATGAAGTACATTTACAGTTAAGCATGTCATAGTGTCTCTATGTATGAAGTACATTTACAGTGAAGCGGTCATAGTGTCTCTATGTATGAAGTACATTTACAGTGTAGCAGTCATAGTGTCTCTATGTATGAAGTACATTTACAGTGAAGCAGTCATAGTGTCTCTATGTATGAAGTACATTTACAGTGAAGCTGTCATAGTGTCTCTATGTATGAAGTACATTTACAGTGAAGCGGGCATAGTGTCTCTATGTATGAAGTACATTTACAGTGAAGCAGTCATAGTGTCTCTATGTATGAAGTACATTTACAGTGAAGCAGTCATAGTGTCTCTATGTATGAAGTACATTTACAGTGTAGCAGTCATAGTGTCTCTATGTATGAAGTACATTTACAGTGAAGCGGTCATAGTGTCTCTATGTATGAAGTACATTTTACAGTGAAGCGGTCATAGTGTCTCTATGTATGAAGTACATTTACAGTGAAGCAGACATAGTGTCTCTATGTATGAAGTACATTTACAGTGAAGCAGTCATAGTGTCTCTATGTATGAAGTACATTTACAGTGAAGCAGTCATAGTGTCTCTATGTATGAAGTACATTTACAGTGAAGCGGTCATAGTGTCTCTATGTATGAAGTACATTTACAGTGAAGCGGTCATAGTGTCTCTATGTATGAAGTACATTTACAGTGAAGCAGTCATAGTGTCTCTATGTATGAAGTACATTTACAGTGAAGCAGTCATAGTGTCTCTATGTATGAAGTACATTTACAGTGAAGCGGTCATAGTGTCTCTATGTATGAAGTACATTTACAGTGAAGCGGTCATAGTGTCTCTATGTATGAAGTACATTTACAGTGAAGCGGTCATAGTGTCTCTATGTATGAAGTACATTTACAGTGAAGCGGTCATAGTGTCTCTATGTATGAAGTACATTTACAGTGAAGCGGTCATAGTGTCTCTATGTATGAAGTACATTTACAGTGAAGCAGTCATAGTGTCTCAAGAAATGATGCATGTACGTATGAAGTACGTTTACAGTGAAGCAGTCATAGTAGCCCATGAAATACATTTACAGTGAAGCAGTTAGTGTCTTGCATATATGTGTCAAGAAGTACATTTTTTCTATGAATGCCTTTGTTTATCAATGTTATTAACCAAAGAAGTAACTTGGTCTTATTGTCAGTTTGAAATTTTTACCATGCCTAATTTTTTTGCCAAAAGAAAAGATGGGTTGGTTAAAGCAGACTGCAAAAAGAATATTTATGACTCATGAGAGTGATATCTAGCAAAATAAGACCCTTTTTATGTCCTGCATACATTCCATGTTGGAAGAAAATTAGTGTTACACAAATAGTACCACATTCTATCTCATTGCCTCTATCTGACCATCATGAATTTAGTATGCATGTATTCCAATGTTCACCTGAAGAAAACTATCAAGCTTTTAATGTATGCATGTATTCCAATGTTCACCTGAAGAAAACTATCAAGCTTTTAATGTATGCATATATTCCAATGTTCACCTGAAGAAAACTATCAAGCTTTTATTGTATACATGTGTTCTGATGTTTACCTGAAGAAAACTATCAAGCTTTTAATGTATACATGTATTCCAATGTTTACCTGAAGAAAACTATCAAGCTTTTAATGTATACATGTATTCCAATTTTCACCAGAAGAAAACTATCAAGCTTTTAATGTATGCATGTATTCCAATGTTTACCTGAAGATAACTATCAAGCTTTTAATGTATACATGTATTCCAATTTTCACCTGAAGAAAACTATCAAGCTTTTAATGTATGCATGTATTCCGATGTTTACCTGAAAAAAACTATCAAGCTTTTAATGTATGCATGTATTCCAATGTTCACCTGAAGAAAACTATCAAGCTTTTAATGTATGTATGTATTCCAATGTTCACCTGAAGAAAACTATCAAGCTTTTAATGTATGCATATATTCCAATGTTCACCTGAAGAAAACTATCAAGCTTTTATTGTATACATGTGTTCTGATGTTTACCTGAAGAAAACTATCAAGCTTTTATTGTATACATGTGTTCTGATGTTTACCTGAAGAAAACTATCAAGCTTTTAATGTATACATGTATTCCAATGTTTACCTGAAGAAAACTATCAAGCTTTTATTGTATACATGTGTTCTGATGTTCACCTGAAGAAAACTATCAAGCTTTTATTGTATACATGTGTTCTGATGTTTACCTGAAGAAAACTATCAAGCTTTTAATGTATGCATGTATTCCAATGTTTACCTGATAAAAATTATAAGGCTTTTAATGTTTACATGTATTCCGATGTTTACCTTTTAATGTATGCATATGCTGTTGTGTTCAATGGAAGAACACTTTCAGGCTTTGATGTTTACATATGTTATGGTGTTCATTTGGTGTTATGATGTTCACCTGAAGGAAAATTCAGGCTGGGCTTTGAATGGATGCATATGTGATGGGTATAGTGGATTATCTTAAATTCTACTCAACATGGATCCACCTCAGAGGTATGTTTTCCAATCTTTCTGTGGCATACAAATGTGTTGGACTGTTCCATTTATAGGTTTATTTCATGATGTTACTTGTTTTCCAATCTTTCTGTGGCATACAAATGTGTTGGACTGTTCCATTTATAGGTTTATTTCATGATGTTACTTGTTTTCCAATCTTTCTGTGGCATACAAATGTGTTGGACTGTTCCATTTATAGGTTTATTTCATGATGTTACTTGTTTTCCAATCTTTCTGTGGCATACAAATGTGTTGGACTGTTCCATTTGTCAGTTACCTCCCTATTTCATGTTTTTCCTATAGCATCTAAGGCATCACATGTTTATGTAAAGCAGTTGTGAGCATCAGCAAACATTATTTACTTTGCAAAATGTCTTTAGTTAGAATCTGATCCAACATTATTACAGCAATTGAGAGGAAAACAATTACAAGCTTCACTTGCTTCTGATTGAGTTCTGCGAATTTGCATAAAAACTTTGCCAACAGGAGTACATTTTACGAAACATTAATGTCAGTCAGTTACCTCCCTACTGATTAACCTTGCCTGTAGCTTAGAACCTTTATTTGCTACATCAGTGACCAGAGCGAAATTTACACATCTTTTGTAAGTACCAGAATGTACATTAGTTTGTACACAAGTTGTGGATACCGCTCTTCATTTCAGCTTTTCCAGAGTTTTTAGAAATGTATAAAGGGGTTAATAATTAACCATTATCTACGTTAAATGAAAGTTATAGCATTTAGGTTCACTAAGGAATTCATTACCATTGTAATAATTTAGCAGATGAAACTAACTGTATAAGATGTCAGCTTATTTCTGCTTTGTGATTTGTTCTTTTTCAATTGTTTTACTGGCATCTGCAGAAGGTTAGAGACTTGATTAAAATTGCAACCAGTCAACTTAGAAACAACAAAAATAAAAGAAAGAACAAAAATAAAAGAAAGATGACCTCACATACATTTGAGTTTTGTCTGCTAAAAAACTGGTAAAAAAATTCAGAAATTTATCTTGGTGAATATTATAAACATTACTTTTATTTCAGTTGGTAGTTACTATTTTTTGATAGCTGCCTGCATGATTACATAACATCTAACAGCTTGTTGTGACTAACTACTAGTGTTTGTGTGCTATTACTATTGCAGAAAGAACTATTTACGAAACTAAAGGGAAGGAATATGTACAACTCCGATGATGACGATGGTTTATCAGTAAGCCCTGAACCCATTCTCACCACAGCTGATATTGTTCTTGGTGAAGGACTTAAGGTAGATAACTTGTCTGTGTGATATCTTGTTTCTTTCGAGTTGTCTCCCTTAATTGGACCTACTTGTTGTACTAGTGCATTGAAGTACAAAAATCTTTCCTTATTTCTTTCTCTTTTTTTTCCTATCTAAATGCCAGATTGCTTCTTTTCCATGGCTAATACCAGTTCTGGATAATTTGCTTGTTTCACTGCAGCTTTAATCTTAAAAGAATGCTTGATCAGAGTTTTTCAGCTTAACCAAGTTGAAAAGGTTATTTCTGTGATCATCAGTGACTGATAAACTAACTGTAAGATAAACAGAAACAATCAGGATGAAAGATTAAGAATAACATAGCTAGTTTTGGTTGAGATTGCACTAATTAATTCCTATATAACATGTACCTAACTGTAAACATTGTAGACACATATCTATCATCCATTATAATAAACCTCCATATAACATGGATCCCAATATACACATCCATGGTCATATATCATGCTATGAAGTACCTCCTTATAACACCATCCCCAATATAACACAGCCATGATCATGGGTAACACTATGAAGCACTTCAGTATAACATGGTCCCTAATATTACAAGATTAAGTCACAGATCTTATTTCCACATTTCCTCCATATAGCACAGTCCCTGATACAACAAGGGTATTGTTGTGGATCTCAGTATAATGCATCACCATATATCCCGATTTCTGATATATCACAGTTATAGTCATGGATCTCACTAGCACTGCACTATAACAGTTCCTGATAAAATACTGATATCATCATGGATCTCGTTACACTAGTTGCATACATGCCAACCATTGCGCTTTTGGCGTAATCATTACGCTTTTGATTAACTAAATTATGCCTTACGCATAAATATACTTGGATTACGCTTTTTAATATATTCCCTTTCCCCAAAAATTAAAATGTTTTCTCATTTTTATTAACATCATACTAATAACTCAAAACATATTCTAGAAAAGACTGCTTCTGAGTAACTATGACATAAAAGTACATTTGTCATTAGACAAGTGGTGACCTTCCTTAGTCTTGTTCAATTTATAGCAGCTGCCCTATTTCCAAGAAGACCTCTGTTTCTATTTATATCAGCTGTTTGGCTTAGGACATGACAGACTGGTTTCTAATTTTTAATCTTTGCTCACATATTCTTCCTTATAATTAATGTGAGGTACAGAACCATTCTATAGAAATTTGACAGGAAAAAGTCCTATAAATATTTATAATTTTACGGTTATATGTATGAGACGATTAAAATATATCACCTTTTATGTATATGTATATGATCTAAAATTACAAGCATGAATGTGGAAATGAATACGGAGCTAAAGTGTGAAGTGAGTCATACATAAACAGAATGGCTTGATGCACACAGACCAATGACATGCCTATGTACATGGAGATTTTGTACACTGAGATAGGTATTTGTATTATTGTACACAGTTAAAAACTTAAAGGATTATTTGTGGCGAGTGTATGTGTGCGTGTAGAAAAAATATAACCTTGTTATTATATTACGATATGTGTCTTAAGTTTATAGTGGAATTCAACAAACAAAGATTCAGTTAATCACACAGATAAGTTTAGCAGATGAAAACACACCTGGACAGGGGAAATAATCGTTTAATTTACTCTGTGGAGTTACCTTGCTTTATATACATGAGCAGCAGAGGGGGTGAACGACAACAATTGGGTCGTTTTGTAAGTAAACAAAACCGCATAAAAATCATGAAAAATATAGTCAATAATAGAGTAACAAAACTGAGCTAACCTCATGGATTTATGCGGTTTTTAACCGTACGGAAATATAATAGTTAGAGACTTTGGTTTAGCATTATTGACTTTTTTTTTTCAGCCAGTTGTAGGAATCCTTATTTAGGTTAAGGGTACGAGTAACAAAGCTGTAGGATTCGCCCCCTCTGCTGCTAAGGCAAGTCAGTTTGAACTATACAGGGTAAAGTGACAGTGAAAAGACCAGTCTGAAGTTTTATGCATTTGTATTTATCAAAAAGTAAACCACTGACTATTCACTGTTCAGACAAAATACTTCAATTGTACCTCATTTTATGTCTTTGTTAGATTGCAGCTGATGTACTGAATTTTATTCATTTTATCTGTTTTTAGTTATGCAGTTAAATAATTTGTTACTTTTTGTAGTTTGCATTAATTTTATTTGAATAAATTAATAGTAAGATATAATTTTTTAAAACTTTATATTGCATTTATATTGCAATATTTTGCTTAATATTGTAATATATTGCAATGATTTTTAATTCAGTACCCACCCTCAGTTGTTACATGCCTACCTCTTTAACTCCAATATATCCCAATTTAAATTTCGTCATTGAAATATGCCACATAAATAGATATATCCTATTCAATACAAAGAGGCCATGTTCCATTTTTTCACCTGTGGATATTGTTGTAGCAAAAAATTATCACACTACAAAAAATTGGTTTTGTTTTCTTCAGTAAAAAGAATGTTAAGTTTATACATTATTCATATAAAGCTTTTTTGACACTTAAACGATACTATAATCAAAACATAACCACAACAAAAAATATATCACAACAATAAAAGTGTTCACAATTAGTTCCATTTCCAAGAAGGACCAACCAGAATGCTGTGTAATTTTCTCTACAAGCAAATTTGCATCACCATTCCTACGGATTGAACTTTACGAGTAAATACACCTGGCATTAATAAATCTGATATAAATGTTAATTACCATCATTAAATTAAAAGAAATAATGAAAATTATATCACTCAGCCGATGTGACTTTCAAAACAAATTCAGAATAATGAGAGCTGAAAAAAAGGAATTAAGGTGGAATATAAAATGTGGGAAAAATCATTGCTACATGTATGGTAGCTTGAGGCTGTAGATTTAACTAAGTTTAATTTACATGCATATGCACGCATGTGTGCACACACACACATACACACACACACACACATGCATCATTTATTTGCCAGACAGTTGCTGGTGCTTACATAACACATACTGTAGAATATGGCTTCAATCTTAGAGGGGCAGCCCTTTTCACAAGATAATTTCAGTGATAAATTTAATTGTTAAATAGTCACACTTTATTGCTTGTTTACTTAATGGTAACCTTTAGTTGTTGTGCTACAGCTAACCAGAATATGAAAGGTGCAAATGTTCTGGGGAAAAATAAGGTATGTTACAGGAAGAAACAGTGTCCATTAAGAATTTCATGCATGTTGGACCCAGAAGATCCTTAAAAATACTACACATTTTAGGTTCCAATTTCGCTACATTTTTATTTAACCTCTCTTAATGGCTTTGTAAAGTTTTCAGGTATGAATTATGGTTTCTTAAACGGCTTTCATTAAATATTGTAATCAATACTACATTGTGCATTTTGCTTAATTTGTTTCTTCAAAAATTGAGTCCTTGAAAACCATCATTATGACCTTGAAAACCATCATTATGACTTGGAAAACCATCATTATGACCTTGAAAAGTATGTTACATTTGTGGTCAGCAGTAACTTTGTTTGAATTCTCAATAGAAAAATTTAATTTTCATGAAATGCTGTCTGAAAAATTTATCAGCTTGGAGTTTCAGTAATTGTTATTGACAGAACATTGGAATTATTTGGATTGTAAATTTAACAATTTAGCACAGAAGTGTTAAATTTGAATTAAGTTTCATGATAAGCATTAAATATTTTAAACACCCACATTTACAGATTTTTGCATGAAGTTGTTTGTGGTATCAGGTTGGTGTCTTAAAATGAGAATGGTTTCTATCTTAGGCCACTAATCAGTGCAAAATTTACTTCTACCTGAGAGCAGATTATCTGTTAATTGCTTAATTAGGATATAATTGATAAACACATATATCTAAAAAGGATAAGCCTTGGCCAGATAGCATTGTATCAGAATGTCATGTTGAAATTAATTTTTAGGGTCATTTTGTCTAAAGTTATTTAGCTTAAATGCAGCAATTTTAAACATTGCAAAGGAATGATTTCTTCTTTGTCTCCATGGTTGGATTTTCCAATCCTGCATGCCAACATGTGGAAGATATGTTTTTCATCCATCCATACATTATTATTCAATCTAAAGCATCCTGATCAAGACAGGTTGCATATGAAAGGAAAATAATTTCAGTGGAAGATTTAGTGAAATGAACATCTGTGGCACATTCTTCATTTGACACCATTTTGTGTGCTGGTTTATCTTTCCAAAGGACAAAGCTGTATTGACATCTGTTTACATGTGGCCTTACATGCTTCTAGGGTAAAATAGAGTTATCTGACCTGAGTAAAATTCAAGATAATCCTGTACAATGGGTGAGAAAATGTTAATCCTACTTGAAGATGGGAATTCATAGGCAGAGTGACTAGTTAAATTTCATTATTCCTGCCCACAAATTCTGAACCTGAAGGTTATATTTCTCAATCCCACCACAAAGATTTTGTCATATTCCCTCTCACCTTGTTTTTAAAAAGTCATGTTCTTAATGGTTAGTAGAGTGCATTTTAAAAGAGTTGTAAAGAACATGACCTCATTGTAATTGGCAAGGTCTCTGCAATTTCATGTCACTCATGTGGGACATATCACTTATGACTTTCTAAGATAGATGTATGTTTAACATGCATAGGTAGGTTAGTTGGTTGGGCTTAACATCATTTTCAGCACATTCATGACGGCCAATATTAATGGTGGAGGAAGAAACTGGGAAATCACTGGAAAGAACCACCGACTCACGAGAAGCTACTGGCAAGCTTTCTCACATATCCACATTCGCCGAATCCTTGACTCGAATCCACGCAGACAGAGGTGAGATGGTAGTGATCCGTAATGGATGGTGCTTTAGACCACTCGGCCACTCGGGGCCCCCTAACATGCATAGGAATGATATAACAAAACCCAAGAATTCCACATACATTGCTGACTTAAGAGTTGAACAGTTAGAATTTAAAAAATGAAGTGTAATAAAGAGAAAAGAAGAATCTTGGCTATGAGAGAGAGTTAGTAGATAGATGAAGTTGACTAATGTAGGAGGTAGCACTGTACAGAGAAACCAGTCTATTTTCTTAGTGCATAGGTGTCCACTATAAAAAGGTTAATTGTTCATTTTGACATTTACCAGCAACTGTCCACTGAAACAGGATTTGCTGTGTTTATTGTATGGAATTAAATACAAGATGTGTGCCTCACAGTTTTAGCAGAGTTCATTGGGTAGAATAAACATACACAAAGGATTCATTGGGTAGGATAAACATACACAAGGAGTCCATTGGGTAGGATAAAGGACACAGAGTCCACTGGGTAAGATAAATGTACACAAAGGGACCATTTAGTAGGATAAACATACACAAGGAGTCCACTGGATAGGATAAATGTACACAGAGTCCACTGGTTAGGGTAAACGTATACAAAGGGTCCATTGGGTAAGATAAACATATGCAAAGGGTCTGTTGGGTAGGATACACATATGCAAAGGGTCCATTGGGTAGGATAAACATATGCAAAGGGTCCATGGCATAAAATATATGTATGCAAAAGGTCCATTGGGTAGGATAAATGTACACAAAGGGTCCATTGGGTAGGATAAACATATGAAAAGGACTCATTGGGTAGGATTAAAACATATGCAAAGGGTCCGTTGGATAGGATACAAATATTCAAAAGGTCCATTGGGTAGGATAAATGTACACAAAGGGTCTTTTGGATAGGAGAAATGTACAACAAGGATAAATGTACACAAAGGGTCCATTGGGTAGGATAAATGTACACAAAGGGTCCACTGGGTAGGATAAACTTACACAAAGAGTCCATTGGGTAGGATAAACATGCACAAAGAGTCCATTGGGTAGGATAAACGTGCACAGAGTCCATTGGATAGGATAAATGTACACAAAGAGTCCAATGGGTAGGATAAATGTACACAAAGAGTCCATTGGGTAGGATAAATGTACACAAAGAGTCCAGTGGGTAGGATAAACGTGCACAGAGTCCAAAGGGTAGGATAAACTTACACAAAGAGTCCAATGGGTAGGATAAACTTACTCAAAGAGTCCAATGGGTAGGATAAATGTAAACAAAGAGTCCAAAGGGTAGGATAAAAGTGCACAAAGAATCCATTTGGGTAGTAGAAATATACAAAATAGAAATGGCTGAAAAATTTTCTGACTTGCTCATAATATTGATTCCTACCACATCTGCAGCTGACATATATCCAATACATTTCTTTGTTTCTATGATTCTGTCTGCTAGGTTCTGATACTGGGTCAGAATGAAAAATTTCATTGATTGGGTATTGGATATATTCAGCATAGTGGTCAGTTAGATTAAAATGTCTATTAACATGGGTGTTTCTTTTAATGTGTGTCTCAACATTGATTCATGATTTAGATATGAGATGTGCTTTTTGTTTTTCCTTTATAGTAATTAATTCATTTCCATCACATAATGAGGTAGATAAGACTCTTAGTTGTACACTGTCCTTGCACCTATGAGTTAGTGTTCAAGCTTTTAATGACTTTGAATTTGTACACTATGAACAGAATGAACAGTCCCTGTTAATGCATTGTCTGTTAATGAAAGGTGAAGGATTATTCATTTTGCTTGAACAAGGAGGTTGCTGATCATCCTACATATTTGCATCTTCAGTAGCTAAGATTCTGCTATGTTAACCCTATCTACACTTTGGTGGATTAATCAGCTGTTATTTTGCTTAATGCTAGTGACATCTATTGGATTTCTTGAGTTGCTTCCCTTAGTATGTAATGTCAACTAACCATAGTATGTAACAGCGGTGCATTGTACATCAGCAGAAAATGTTACAGGCAGATGACTTCAAAAGGATTCTTTGCAAGTTTAACATTGAAAGTATCATGGTTTCCAATTAACAGTATTAGTCTGTTAGTCAGAGACCAGTAGATTTCACTACAAACTAAAGTCTGTACATTGGCATTATTCCAGTGGGACAAGGGATAAATTTAATTGAAATTTAAATTTGGCAGCAAGGTGGGGATGACTTCTGCCGAATCTGAATCAGCATGGATAGTGATAGTTTTTTTTCCCCACTGGTTGTATTTAAGTTTATTTAAACTTTGTATTCAAAATCATTTGATAGCTAAACTGCATATAAATATGATTTGGCAAATATTATTAAAACTTAAAAAAAACTTGCTTAAATTAGTTTAGAGCAAATTAAAAAAAAATGTGTTTTAAAATGAATGTTTTTTTATAAAACCAATTTGAAAGAAATTTTTTATTTGCTTTGCTGTGTTTTGGCTTTAAAAAAACCCATTGCAGAGTGGGTTTATTATTATTATTATTATTATTATTATTATTATTATTATTATTATTATTATTATTTTGAAGAATGCTCATATTTGTTTATCGGCAGTAATAAGTACATTTGTACATTTGCATATTTGATAATATCATTCAGACTTTCCATTGCCAATCTCCACTTTCAAGTCAATGTAAAAAACATTCACTCAGCCACTAATAGTCTCATTTTGTTTTTGGTGATGGATACTTAGGAATGGAAACTTGTGAGAAATATGTATTGTCAAAGTGGTCCATTCCAGTTGTGTGCTCCCCTAGTCTCAGTCATGTAGGTGTGTGATTTAGATTTTTAATGTAGCTTTATATTGCTACAATGTCTTGCAGTGTGATAGTTTTTAGTGATGTCTAGCACTGGGGCATCATGCCACAGACATGTAGCATGGTGTCCTATCCAGTCACATTATTCTGACACCAGGCCAACCAGTCCTAACATCAACCCGATAATTGATCTCCAAGAGAGGCAGTTTTTAGTACCATTGTTTTAGTCTTTGGTATGACTCGGCCAGGTTTCGAACCCACAACCTCCTGCATGTAGGAATGGTTTTCAAATTTGAACAACTTTGATTTTGATTGGATGTGGTGGCTTGCTGCTGCATCCAGTGAAAATTCACAGACCCAAAGCATGAAAATATCTGCTCAGTCCACCACAGTTAAGATAGAGTTAATGTATCATAACCTAGGCTTTCGAAGATGACCTATTTGTACATTCAGTAGAAAGGTTTATTATGAGTTAGGATAATTATATGTCAATTTTCCTAATGAAGCCACGGCTGTATCCTTCTGACCTAGATTAAATAAGAGTTTAAACTGTAAACACAAGATACTTATTTGAGGCAAGTACTAGGTATCCTGGGAGTAGGTTAAAATGAAACTGTAAACACTATATACTTATTTGAGGCAAGTACTCAGTATCTTGGGAGTAGGTTAAAAGGTTAGTGTAGATCCAAGTTTGTTTTGTTTGTAGTATATGGTAAGTCATGATTGCTTGAAATTCAGTTATGGCATCCAAGTTCCTGAGATGAAACAAGCTGAGTTAAGTTCTCAAGCCCACGGTAAGAAAGAGTATATCATGTTACGTTGTTTGGTTTGGTGATTTATTGTAGAGGTTAATTTGTAGTGACATAGTGGCATGAAGCCTTTCAGTTGCAATTATCGAAAAGATGCTGTGGAATTTAATGTTTATTTCATTTTGAGTGCAGTAAGGAGGATGTAACTGCACTTAGAATATACTCAAAATTACAGTACAATTTCAAAATGTGTAATCAATCTTGAGAACCCATGACATGGCTCATCTGATTCATTTTGTTTTATAAACCTATGAAAGTATATTTTTTGAAGAAACTCAGGATATAAAATTGTAAGTATATTTTTCTCCATTTTTATTAACAGCTAAAAAAGACATTTTATGTTTATAACTTTTGAGTTTTATTGTGAGGACCATGTAAAGGGTCTATATCTAGCTAAATCTGAAACATTGTATCAAAAAAGTAAATGCGGAATGTGCCAAAGCAGTTTGTATGTCAGTCTATGAAATATTTGCTGGTATGTGGCCATCCATGAAATATCTGCTTTAGTTCATTCATAAAAAATTGTTTACGTTAGAAAATAGTTCCTTTGTGCATGGGGTGCAGTATGAAGGTGTTCAATATCAGGGAATAGTGCACGATTCTGACATGTAAAGTTAACGAAGAAAAAAAAAAAGGAACATATAATAATACTACATTTATGACATATACTACATCCCAGAGCATGTCAGTCCATGCATCTTTCAACTGTTTTATTCTACAATGTAGTTTTCCACATTTTATTATTACCAAACTTTGCAGGTACCCAGAGCATGTCAGTCCATGCATCTTTCAACTGTTTTATTCTACAATGTAGTTTTCCACATTTTATTATTACCAAACTTTGCAGGTAGCTTGCATTTGGGACAAGAATAAAACTCTCAGGTTTTTTTGTGTATTATACATATTTATTTTGTATTGTTTGATGCTTGTCTTAATGATTATATATTCTGCATATTTTATGTATATCTGTATTTTGTAAATGATGTTAGACCAAAATCAAGCTAATGCTCTTCCTGACTAACGACATTTATTTTATTAACAAGATAATATATAGCTATTGCTTAAATTTTCAAGTCATTATTACTGGAAGTAAACATGCTTATTTGAATATGAGTTTAGCACATTTATTGTTAGTTTTTCATTTGGAAATAACTTGTTCACAACTTTGAATGTTTTAGACAGGAAACTGACCAACATCCTGGATCAATTATTGTATCTTAGCTTCATATTACTGTTGCTTACTTGAAAAATTACTTGTTCCTACTTTCACATCTGAAGTGATATTAGTTGTATAATTGTGTTCATTTTTTAATATGGGTTAAGTTTATTCATTTAAGTCATTCACTGGAATTACTCATTAATACTTCTTGGACCAAATCATTAATTAGGAATTATATTGAATTCAGACAAGGACATCTTGTATTATGTTATTGAGATTCATCAAAAGTCTGTTAAAACTTCACCACACTCCAGATCATTGGCACATGAGCACATTCAGGACAATGGACACATTAACACAGTCAGTATTGGAATTTATTTCGAACACCACTGGAGTTAAATTTTTACTTTATACATTGACTTGTGGAAGGACCATTTGAGATTTAATTTGCAATATTCTAAGTTCTTCTTAAATTTTTACTTTGTATTCTTTCAAAATAAATTATTTGTTGAATATTACAAACTTTGGTATTTGCTCTTTTCTATTACTTAGAGTCCATAGAGTCATAACAGGTGCAGATATTAAAGGTCAATGACATAAGAACTGAAAGAAGGAAATCTTTTCCACATATTGCTTGTCTTGAATCTTTGCAAAATAAATGGCTTGCTTTGAAATACCACAGATTGTGTGGTCTAAAGGTTACTTGTCAAGTTGCAGTGACTGTAAGAAGAAAAATGATTATGTATGATATCTTGAATTATATTATCCTTCATAATTTTTTGAATGGCATTGAAACAAGATGGCAACTATTCATTTTGGGGCTAGATGTCAAGGACATATGGACTGAAAGAAGATGCAACAATTTCCTCAGAACTACTGTACTTTTGCCAGATCTAAACTCATTTAAAAGTTTTTTGCCATGGTAATTTATGTCCCATATCACAAAATCTCACCAGACTGAATGGCTTACTTTTTGAACCATAAAGGGGGTTTCTTGAAAAGTTCAAATTCCAGCATTCCACAGCTTCAGGAGTTATGCCTCCTTCATTATCCTTTGATGTCTGCAATATTATTTTACCAAGAATTGTTAAATTTCAATTAAATGTGGCTTTCAGCTTCATACTGAATCGAAATGCAGCCAGTTGACAGGTTCTACTACTATCTTCATTGTGATACATCCATCTCTACTACCTCCATTGTGATACATCCATCTCTACTACCTCCATGTGATGCATCTGCCACTAATACATTGATTATGATACATTCATTGCTACTACTTCCATTATGATGGATCTGCCACAAATAACATTGATTGTGATACATAGATTTCTAATAACTCCATTGTGATAATATCCATCAAGAATACCTCCATTGTGATGCATCAGTCATAATAACTCATTATGATACATCCATCACTGGAATTTCCATTATGATACATCCATCACTGGTATTTCCATTATGATACATCCATCACTGGTATTTACATTATGATACATCCATCACTGGAATTTCCATTATGATAATCCATCACTGGTATTTACATTATGATACATCCATCACTGGTATTTCTATTATGATACATCCATCACTGGTATTTCCATTATAATACATCCATCACTGGTATTTCCATTATGATACATCCATCAATGGTATTTCCATTATAATACATCAACCACTGGTATTTCCATTATGATATATCCATCACTGGTATTTACATTATGATACATCCATCACTGGTATTTCCATTATAATACATCCATCACTGGTATTTCCATTATGATACATCCATCAATGGTATTTCCATTATAATACATCAACCACTGGTATTTCCATTATGATATATCCATCACTGGTATTTACATTATGATACATCCATCACTGGTATTTCCATTATGATATATCCATCACTGGTATTTCCATTATAATACATCCATCACTGGTATTTACATTATGATACATCCATCACTGGTATTTCCATTATAATACATCCATCACTGGTATTTCCATTATGATACATCCATCACTGGTATTTCCATTATGATACATCCATCACTGGTATTTCCATTATAATACATCCATCACTGGTATTTCCATTATAATACATCCATCACTGGTATTTCCATTATGATACATCCATCACTGGTATTTCCATTATGATACATCCATCACTGGTATTTCCATTATGATACATCCATCACTGGTATTTCCATTATGATACATCCATCACTGGTATTTCCATTATGATACATCCATCACTGGTATTTTCATGATACATCCATCACTGGTATTTACATTATACATCCATCAATGGTATTTCCATTATGATACATCCATCAATGGTATTTCCATTATAATGCATCCATCACTGGTATTTCCATTATGATACATCCATCACTGGTATTTCCATTATGATACATCCATCACTGGTATTTCCATTATAATACATCCATCACTTGTATTTCCATTATAATACATCCATCACTAGTATTTACATTGTGATACATCCATCACTGGTATTTACATTATGATACATCCATCAATGGTATTTCCATTATGATACATCCAGCATTATTACCTCCATTGTGATATGTCCATTACTAATAATCTATTGTGATACATCTGTCATTAATACATTTTTTGTGATAAATCCCTAACTGCATCCTTAATTGTGATACATCCATCACTACATCCTCCATTATGATACATCTATTACTAATACCTCAGTTGTGATGCATCCATCATGACTACCTCACTGTGATGCATACATCCATGAATACCTCACTGATTCATACATCATGAATATCTCACTGTGATGTATCCATCATGAATGCCTAACTGATGCATCCATCATGAATACCTGAATGATGCATCCATAATGAATACCTCACTGTGATGAATCCATCATGAATACCAGACTGATGCATACATCATGAATACCTGAATGATGCATCCATAATCAGTACCTCACTGTGATGCATCCATCATGAATACCTGACTGATGCATGCATCACGAATACCTCACTGTGTGATGCATCCATCGTGAATACCTGACTGATGCATCCATCGTGAATACCTCACTGTGATGCATACATCATGAATACCTGACTGATGCATCCATCATGAATACCTCACTGTGATGTATACATCATGAATACCTACCTGACTGTGATGCATCCATCATGAATACCTGAATGATGCATCCATCATGAATACCTCACTGTGATGCATCCATTGTGAATACCTGACTGATGCATCCATCGTGAATACCTCACTGTGATGCATACATTATGAATACCTGACTGATGCATACATCATGAATACCTCACTGTGATGCATACAACATGAATACCTCACTGATGCATCCATCATGAATACCTCACTGTGATGCATACATCATGAATACCTCACTAGGATGTAGCCATTATAAATACCTCACTGATGCATCCATTGTGAATACCTGACTGATGCATCCATCTTGAATACCTCAATGTGATGCATACATCATGAATACCTGACTGTGATGCATCCATTATGAATACCTGAATGATGCATCCATCATGAATCATGAATACTTGACTTTATGCATCCATCGTGAATACCTCACTGTGATGCATCCATCATGAATACCTGACATGCATCCATCATGAATACCTCTTTGTGATGCATACAGCATGAATACCTCACTGATGCATCCATTATGAATACCTGACAGATGCACCCATTGTGAATACCTGACTTATGCATCCATCATGAATACCTCACTGTGATGCATACACCATGAATACCTAATTGATGCATCCATCATGAATATCTCACTGTGATGCATCCATCATGAATACCTCACTGTGATGCATCCATCATGAACACCTCACTGTGATGCATCCATCATGAATACCTGACTGTGATGCATCCATTATGAATATCTGAATGATGCATCCATCATGAATACCAACTGCGATGCATCCGTTGTGAATACCTGACTGATGCATCCATCATGAATACCTCAGTGATGCATACATCATGAATACCTCACTGTGATGCATCCATCGTGAATACCTGACTTTATGCATCCATCATGAATACCTCACTGTGATGCATCCAGCGTGAATACCTGACTGATGCATCCATCATGAATACCTCAGTGAGGCATACATCATGAATACCTCACTATGATGCATCCATTATGAATACCTGACTGATGCATCCATTGTGAATACCTGACTGATGCATCCATCATGAATACCTCACTGTGATGCATACATCATGAATACCTCACTGTGATGCATCCATCATGAATACCTCACTGTGATGCATACATCATGAATACCTCACTGTGATGCATCCATCATGAATACCTCAATGTGATGCATTAATCATGAGTATCTCACTATGATGCATCCAATATGAATACCTCAGTGTGATGCATCCATCATGAATATCTCACTATGATGCATCCATCATGAATACCTCAATGTGATGCATACATTATGAATACCTCACTATGATGCATCCATCATGAATACCTCAATGTGATGCATCGATCATGAATATCTCACTATGATGCATCTATCATGAATACCTCACTATGATGCATCCATTATGAATACCTCAACATGATGCATCCATCATGAATACCTCACTGTGATGCATCGATCATGAATATCTGACTATGATGCATCCATCATGAATACCTCACTGATGCATCCATCATGAATACCTCACTGTGATGCATCCATCATGAATACCACACTGTGATGCATCCATCATGAATACCTCAATGTGATGCATACATCATGAATATCTCACTATGATGCATCCATCATTAATACCTCAATGTAATGCATCCATCATGAATACCTCACTATGATGCATCCATCATGAATACCTCAATGTGATGCATCCATCATGAATACCTCAATGTGATGCATACATCATGAATATCTCACTATGATGCATCCATCATGAATACCTCAATGTGATGCATCCATCATGAATACCTCACTATGATGCATCCATCATGAATACCTCAATGTGATGCATCCATCATGAATACCTCACTATGATGCATCCATCATGAATACCTCAATGTGATGCATCCATCATGAATACCTCACTATGATGCATCCATCATGAATACCTCAATGTGATGCATCCATCATGAATACCTCACTGTGATGCATCGATCATGAATATCTCACTATGATGCATCCATCATGAATACCTCACTGATGTATCCATCCTGAATATCTTTATTTTTATGCATCCATTACCAATATCACTACATGAAAATATAATAATTTACTATGTATTTTTTGGGTGACACTTTAAACATTTTTTCCTACTTGCCAATAATTCTATTCTGTGAAATGCAACATTATTTATATTTTAAATTTTTTAAAAAATTACTTATGATTGTCAAGGAAATATCATTATGATTTAATTGAAGCGAGTCTTTTAAATGTATATAAATTGTTGAAAATCAATTAATATATTTAATTTTCCAGTTTTCTTATTTCTATTTAAAATATTTATAATTTCCTTAGACAATGACAAGCATTTAGCATTACAAGAATATAGTATTGCAGTTAACAATAAATCTGGACACCAGCTTGCCTAGTATTCTAAACATACCTTTGCCAGTCACTGTCATCTCACCCCAGTCAACATGGGTTTTAGTCTTTGGCTCAGCCATTGTGGGTAGGTAAGAATGCATGCCAGAACAAGGAGCTTCCAGTGGTCAGTGGTTCCAACTGGGTTGTTCCCAGTTTCTTCCTCCTCCAGTTATACTGACCATCATGTTTAGCTTATCATGTACTGAAAAATGGTGTTAAACCCAAAACAACAATAAATTAGCGCCTTTTGCTCTATATTACTGTCATCAGTATGAAATGTTGATTAAAATTGTTGAAAGTTACCAGGACATTTTTGGGCTTGAGAATTTAAGTACCTAACTCATTAAAATGTGGAACTACAATGACAAAAACAAAAAATATATTTGGATATGGCTTACTGCTTGCACTGAGTGACCTTCAGTTTGGTGTCACCACATGTATCCTGAAAATATTTACTAGTGCTAAATGAAGTACATCTGATGGTGTTAATTTTGGTATTACCACATGTAACGTGAAGATATTAACTTGTGATAAATGAAATAATCTGATGGTGTTACAGTTATGTGTCACCACATGTAATGTGAAAATATTAACTTGTACTAAATGAAGTATATCTGATGGTGTTACAGTTGTGTGTCACCACATGTAATGTAAAAATATTAACTTGTACTAAACAAAGTGTATCTGATGGTGTTACAGTTGGGTATCACCACATGTA
The DNA here is from genome assembly GCA_016746295.1 of Potamilus streckersoni. Classification (NCBI taxonomy): domain Eukaryota; kingdom Metazoa; phylum Mollusca; class Bivalvia; order Unionida; family Unionidae; genus Potamilus; species Potamilus streckersoni. The sequence continues at coordinate 369,076 of JAEAOA010000779.1, forward strand.
ATGTGAAGATATTGTACTAAATGAAGTACATCTGATGGTATTACAGTTTGGTGTCACAACATGAAACATGAAGATATTAACTTGTACTAAATGAAGTACATATGATGGTTTCAAATAATTGGTACCATGGCACTAAATTTGATGTCTTTAAAAGATTATAAAGAAATTCAAGTAATAATGCTTTGAGATTGGGTTTGGTGCTTTATGGCAACGCAACACAGGTAGGTTATTTTGTGCTGAGGCACTTGGTGTTGGACATACATGGTAGCTGACCTAGGCTGATCTGATGGTAGTAATTGGTGGTAGCAAGCTTTAATGTAAGTGACCATAATTAATTAAGTATAGGTGTTGTGACAAATGGCAGTTCAAAACACACCCTCTTTCACTATGGTTCATTGCTAGGGAATGACCTCCGCGGTGTAATTTACCCAGTGTGGATAGATAGAAAGAAGAATGCAGATCACTGAACAAGTATATTGAAGAAATAACACAACGAGCCCCCTTTCAATGAACAAATATAAAATTTAATCAGTTTATCAACAGAATTTAAAATGAAAAGAAATCAATGACTTGGTTACAAAAGAAGGAAAATGGTACTAACATGTACTGAAATAAAAAGACAATACAAATTTCTTTAAATGTAAAATTACTTTCAACGTTAATCTACTATCTTCATTGCCAATGAGATGTGACCTTTGAGTGCAATGATGAGAGACTTCATCACCTATTTTATGTGAATATCAAGACTTCCTTCGTCCCTGCTCTGCCGATCTTTGTCTAGCTGTTTCGTCTTGGACTCTTGTCCGTCTCTGCGTAGAATTTGTTCTGGTCCTGTGATTGTTCAGGGATTTCTCATGTGAATCCAGGAAAGCTGTTTCCTTCAATAAATAAAATGTCTCGAAATAGACAATAGGTCACATTCCCAAGTATATCTATATTTTTACATTAATTTGGCTCAGAAAACAAAAGGCATAAATTCTGCCGAAGTAACTCATTGCTCCCTAACTCTTATGTTTACATAAATGGTCACGCTAGGGGTGGTCAGTTAACTTCAACTCAGCCATATGAACCCGTATGTACCCCCACTTGACTGCTTACTCTACCAATCTAGCAGTGTTAAGTTATCTATTGCTTAGACCCTCAGATCTAACTATTCTAAAATAGTTTACTCGCCCAATTAAATATTACAAACTTGCATATAGATATACACTTAAGTGATCAATTAAATATTACAAACTAGTATATGGATATACATTTAACATTAGGTCATACTCATTTTGAACAGAATTAATCCATAAAACTATGAAACATTACCCATCATTCCTTAAGCTTAATTCATGAAAATTCCTAATCACTCCTATGTATTTAAGATTCAATAACATGCAATCTTGTCAACTAATCTAATGAAATTTTAATTACATTCAATTTTGCCAATTCTCCAAATGAATTGATAATTAGAAAATCAAAGAATAAAACGTCGTGACTAGCATTTCACTAAAATCCTGCAAAATGAAATCATACATACATACATCATATCAAGAATACATTTGCAAAATAGATCAACAAATAAAATAACATATTAAAATCGGGAAACTAAGATTGTGTACCTTTTGCCGTTTCTTTATGTTTCCACAAACCTCAAGTATAGTCCGTCTCCTGAGACAACTATCTGGCCCCTTACTCAATAACAAAAATGTACTTGTTACGAATTCAAATGTAGAGTTTATTTACTTCGCTGAGACAAAAACTCCCGCTTTACTGCCAAATCACGAGATAACGTCTTCCACGTTCCCGGAGTCTCGTTTAACTTTCCTCGAGAAAGATTTAAGAGTAAAGAATTTTCCTAAAGAAAAACCTTTAATTTCTTACAGTTACGCCCATAAATCCATATTAACCAATCGGAATAGACTGTATCCTAAACCTGTTCATAGAATTTTTGGATTGACAAGACAACTAAACAACTAATCATGCCGTAATTAACATTACATGTACTTTGAACAATCATCTATAGCCAGCTCCCGCCCTTTACCAGGTCGATTTTGGGAAAGGGTCTTATATCATTCTCTTGTACCATAGCATCTGATGGCTAGAAGGAATTCCCTTTTGACGTTCAGAGATGAAATGAAAATAATCATCTATCTCTAGCCCTTTCTACTTTAATTAAGTTGACTTTGATACAATTCCTTTAACCAAAGCTTCTAAGAGTTTTCAAAATTCGACACATCACAGGTGTACTTGGCTGCAGTAATCTGATAGTATTAAAGAGTAAAGGACAAGTACAGATCAAAGAATGACATCACCCCTAGTTTCATGAATATCCCACTTAGCTATATTTGTAAACCAGTATCCATGTGTTTTGACAACATTTGTAATTAATGATTGTTTCCTAACCCTTTCCCTCATAGAGTGTATGGCTTTTTTGCCCTTCTATAAGCATGTAGCAAAGTTACCCAGTGCAGTACACTATGCATGGGCCTGTTAAACAGTGATGTCTATGTTACGTTTAACAGCAATTTTAACCATTTTCCGTTTTTATACACATGTATTATATATGGAAAAATTTAAGAGTAAAATACGGTCATTATAGCTGTATAAATATTTTTAACAAGAAAATTTTGTATGTGCTTTAAAATCTTGAGAGAACTCGTTCACTATCAAATCATTGAAGCCACATGATTAACCCTAGCAGCAATTTTTCATACTCAAAATTTATAAGTTCTTTGCGTCTACATCACTAAATCAGTTGAATTTGATAATTTATAAACACTAAGGGTTTCCTACCTCAGTCTCATAGCCTTTACCCAAGTTATTGAAGTTTTCATAGTTGTGATTCTACTGGTTCAAGTATTGAACAATATTAGAGACCGCCATTTTGTTGGATGGAGAATACGACCCAGTTATAACCTGCTTACTTTAAATAGCAGATTACAACCAGAGCATCAACAGTGATCACATGATCTGACATAATGATCATTCTAACCATTCCCTGAATTTGGCGCTACAAAAAATGGCTGCTGTTTACAGAGTTGCCAAAAGGCGCTTTTATTGACGTTGGGTAAAGTGCCAAATGGAGCCTGTATGGTATGTCAGCAGAGGGCCAAAAGGCATATTAGGTAAAAGGTTAAGATGTACTGTATAGTATGTCAACAGAGGGCCAAAAAGTGCTTATATTAGGTAAAAGGTTAAGTTGTACTCTATGGTATGTCAGCAGAGGGCCAAAAAAATATTAGGTAAAGGGTTAAGATGTACTTTATGATAGGTCAGTAGAAGGCCAAAAGGTGCTTTTATTAGGTAAAGGGTTAAGATGTACTATTTGGTATGTCAGCAGAGGGCCAAAAGGCGCTTATATTAGGTAAAGGGTTAAGATGTACTGTATGGTATGTCAGCAGAGGGCCAAAAGGCACTTTTATTAGGTAATGGGTTAAGATGTACTGTATGGTATGTCAGCAGAGGGCCAAAAGGCACTTTTATTAGGTAAAGGGTTAAGATGTACTGTATGGTATGTCAGCAGAGGGCCAAAAGGCGCTTTTATTAGGTAAAGGGTTAAGATGTACTGTATGGTATGTCAGCAAAGGGCCAAAAGGCATTTATATTAGGTAAAGGGTTAAGATGTACTGTATGGTACATCAGCAGAGGGCCAAAAGGCACTTTTATTAGGCAAAGGGTTAAGATGTACTGTATGTTATGTCAGTAGAAGGCCAAAAAGCGCTTTTATTAGGTAAAGGGTTAAGATGTACTGTATGGTACATCAGTAGAAGGCCAAAAGGCGCTTTTATTAGGTAAAGTGTTAAGATGTACTGTATGGTATGTCAGCAGAGGGCCAAAAGGCGCTTTTATTAGGTAAAAGGTTAAGATGTACTGTATGGTAGGTCAGCAGAGGACCAAATGGCGCTTTTATTAGGTAAAGGGTTAAGATGTACTTTATGGTATGTCAGTAGAAGGCCAAAAGGCATTTTTATTAGGCAAAGGGTTAAGATGTACTGTATGGTACATAAGCAGAGGGCCAAAAGGTGCTTTTATTGGTAAAGGGTTAAGTTGTACTGTATGGTATGTCAGCAGAGGGCCAAAAGGCATTTATATTAGGTAAAGGGTTAAGATGTACTATATGGTATGTCAGCAGAGGGCCAAAAGGCGCTTTTATTAGGTAAAGGGTTAAGATGTACTTTATGGTACGTCAGTAGAAGGCCAAAAAGTGCTTTTATTAGGCAAAGGGTTAAGATGTACTGTATGGTACATCAGCAGAGGGCCAAAAGGCACTTTTATTAGGTACAGGGTTAAGATGTACTGTATGGTATGTCAGCAGAGGGCCAAAAGGCGCTTTTATTAGGTAAAGGGTTAAGATGTACTGTATGGTATGTCAGCAGAGGGCCAAAAGGCACTTTTATTAGGTAAAGGATTAAGATGTACTTTATGGTATGTCAGTAGAAGGCCAAAAGGCCTTTTTATTAGGCAAAGGGTTAAGATGTACTGTATGGTACATAATCAGAAGGCCAAAAGGTGCTTTTATTGGTAAAGGGTTAAGATGTACTGTATGGTATGTCAGCAGAGGGCCAAAAGGCATTTATATTAGGTAAAGGGTTAAGATGTACTGTATGGTATGTCAGCAGAGGGCCAAAAGGCGCTTATATTAGGTAAAGGGTTAAGATGTACTGTATGGTATGTCAGCAGAGGGCCAAAAGGCGCTTTTATTAGGTAAAGGGTTAAGATGTACTGTATGGTATGTCAGAGGAGGGCCAAAAGGCGCTCTTATTAGGTAAAGGGTTAAGATGTACTGTATGGTATGTCAGCAGAGGGCCAAAAGGCACTTTTATTAGGTAATGGGTTAAGATGTACTGTATGGTACGTCAGTAGAAGGTCAAAAGGCGCTTTTATTAGGTAAAGGGTTAAGATGTACTGTATGGTACGTCAGTAGAAGGCCAAAAGGCGCTTATATTAGGTAAAAGGTTAAGATGTACTGTATGGTACGTCAGCAGAGGGCCAAAAGGCGCTCTTATTAGGTAATGGGTTAAGATGTACTGTATGGTACGTCAGTAGAAGGTCAAAAGGCGCTTTTATTAGGTAAAGGGTTAAGATGTACTGTATGGTACGTCAGTAGAAGGCCAAAAGGCGCTTTTATTAGGTAAAGGGTTAAGATGTACTGTATGGTACGTCAGTAGAAGGCCAAAAGGCGCTTATATTAGGTAAAAGGTTAAGATGTACTGTATGGTACGTCAGCAGAGGGCCAAAAGGCGCTTTTATTAGGTAAAGGGTTAAGATGTACTTTATGGTATGTCAGTAGAAGGCCAAAAGGCATTTTTATTAGGCAAAGGGTTAAGATGTACTGTATGGTACATAAGCAGAAGACCAAAAGGTGCTTTTATTGGTAAAGGGTTAAGTTGTACTGTATGGTATGTCAGCAGAGGGCCAAAAGGCATTTATATTAGGTAAAGGGTTAAGATGTACTATATGGTATGTCAGCAGAGGGCCAAAAGGCGCTTTTATTAGGTAAAGGGTTAAGATGTACTGTATGGTATGTCAGAGGAGGGCCAAAAGGCGCTCTTATTAGGTAAAGGGTTAAGATGTACTGTATGGTATGTCAGCAGAGGGCCAAAAGGCACTTTTATTAGGTAATGGGTTAAGATGTACTGTATGGTACGTCAGTAGAAGGTCAAAAGGCGCTTTTATTAGGTAAAGGGTTAAGATGTACTGTATGGTACGTCAGTAGAAGGCCAAAAGGCGCTTATATTAGGTAAAAGGTTAAGATGTACTGTATGGTACGTCAGCAGAGGGCCAAAAGGCGCTTTTATTAGGTAAAGGGTTAAGATGTACTTTATGGTATGTCAGTAGAAGGCCAAAAGGCATTTTTATTAGGCAAAGGGTTAAGATGTACTGTATGGTACATAAGCAGAAGACCAAAAGGTGCTTTTATTGGTAAAGGGTTAAGTTGTACTGTATGGTATGTCAGCAGAGGGCCAAAAGGCATTTATATTAGGTAAAGGGTTAAGAAAAGGCATTTATATTAGGTAAAGGGTTAAGATGTACTGTATGGTATGTCAGCAGAGGGCCAAAAGGCGCTTTTATTAGGTAAAGGGTTAAGATGTACTTTATGGTATGTCAGTAGAAGGCCAAAAGGCGCTTTTATTAGGCAAAGGGTTAAGATGTACTGTATGGTACATCAGCAGAGGGCCAAAAGGCGCTTATATTAGGTAAAGGGTTAAGTTGTACTGTATGGTACGTCAGTAGAAGGCCAAAAGGCGCTTTTATTAGGTAAAGGGTTAAGATCTACTGTATGGTACATCAGCAGAGGGCCAAAAGGCATTTATATTAGGTAAAGGGTTAAGATGTACTATCATTTTTGTAGCTGGTTATAATTGTAAGAACTGAACTTCAGATTTTACAGAATTTATGACGTAACAGAGATTGAAAATAGAGTATTAACCACATGAACAGTCAGTCTGTGCTCAAGCTTTTTATTTATAGGGTGTAATGATTTCAGGCTTCATGATTTATGAATCGTGCATCCTATGTTTTTAATATACACTTCACAGGATTGTGCTTTTTATTTCCTTTTATCCTTATTCATAGCTAATATTCTTGGAAGTTTTTTACACAGCTGGTTTCTGATTTATACTTTACTAGACCTCTTACATTCAAATACTATGTTGATAGTGGATCATATCACTGATAAACTTTTTGTTCTTATATTTCACTCTTATCACTTTTAATCTAAATAAGACAGCTTTATCTTGCTTTTTCTCCCTTCCACCTGGCCAGTTTTATTGATTCTTTTTTGGGTTTCTGGTTTTAGGGCTAACATCATGTGGCTTTTGTAGGTTTTAGTATTAGACCATAGTGAAAATTCAGTCTTTTGCTGACATATTGTTTTGAAAGAGCACTGTTAGTATCAATCTTGGAATATTAAACAAAAATGTTTTTCACATTTAAGTAAAATAACTGGTAAGTAAAATGTACAGAACATGTTTCTAAATTAAGTACAGTAACTTGACATATCCATAAATATAATTTGAAAAAAAAAGAAGTATAGCAACTGCTTACTTGTAATAAATTGTCACATCCAATACATTTTTAAAGTACTGGTTCCCCACCAGTTATGTGTTTGTGTGTATGTATATATATATATATATATATATATATAAAGAGAGAGAGAGAGAGATGGATGTATGTTAGGAAGAATTCTGAGACTATAGTTATGGTTTTATTAGAATCAGTACCATATTTACTTGTATATGGTTTCACCTTCAGTTACACATAGTACCAATAGTAATTCATGGTGTAGATCTTCCATACCATGTTGTATAAATATGGTTACACCCACTGTGAGCAGCATAGAGCTAGACCTTCAGTCACACATAGCACCAGCAGGTCATGGTGTTTAACTTCCATACCATGTTCACCTGTATATGGTAGAACTCACTGTGGACAGCCTAGAGCCATGTCTTCAACACTTACACATATCACCAGCAGATCCTGGTCTGTCCTCTAACAGTCATTAAGTAGAATGAACAGCATTATATATGATGGTAAATTTGGGTGTAGACAGTGACACAGTTATATTCTACAAGTGACACAGTTATATACTACAAGCAAAACAGTATTTGGATGTAGTAGATTGTCTGGTGTATTTTGTACCAGCTGATTTAAGTGGGAAACTGCATCAGGGTGATCATAGTCTGGTTAGCAGAAGCTTGATCTGCCTCAGTAATCAATAAACCAAGCCACTGCAGGCATGTATTTCTTAATTGCCTGCCTTGCAGATAGGGAGATTCAAATGTGAACCACCTAGTGGATGCTATGATTCATCATTCACATACTATTATCATTTCACAGAATAGTCTTAACCATCAACAATTAAAGAGTGGATTTTAAATTCAAGTTGGTTGTGAGAGAACTTCATCTGAATGCAAAGAGTTGCCAAATTTTCTTCCTTTTTTGTTAGTGGATTTTACCTTCAGGAATTATTTTTAAACATTTTTTTTAATAATTGAGATTGAATTGATAATGGAAGGCACTTTAAATGTGAATAATTGATTTTTTTTCCATCAGAATAAGTGTATGGAATGGTGTTATGGGAAATATTTTATTCACATTCAGATATATATTAAATGGCAAGTGCAAGTTATTGATTTTTGCCAGTGTTTATCATGTTCAGGAATGAGCAAATGGCAGCACAGCACACATTGTACATGTGTCCAATTTTGTCCAGCAGCTTTTTTCAAAAGGGACTGCAAACATTTTCTACATTGGGTTTTAGTGAAAAGTGATTGACCTTTTTACTTGAACAAATGAAGACTACTACTGACTGTAACATCACCATAGATTTTATCTTCTTTAACAAAGGCTGGTATTATTTTCTTTAGCCAGATGTTGAGAGGACATTGCACCCAAGATGAGGTAAGTGCTTGTCAGCCAGGCAAATGCAAAACTTGGCTGAAAATAAATGCATTTAATTGATACAATTTTCACATATACTCTCTCTATTTTTTCTGTTTTCCAATCCTTTTTCCAGATATTTATCAAATGAAATGCTTTGTACAACCCAAAGAATTTTGTAAAATATGATTGGAAGGTCTATACTGTTGATGAAACTTTTTGAAATGTTCCTTGTGTTTTGGAAAATATTTGGAAAATATTCTGATATATTTTTCATTTATTAAATATACAAGTAGCTGTTGATATGTGCCATATATACTTAAAGTCACTCCAGCTGCAAACAACATAGATCCCAATCTGCTGGCACATCATATAATCTATATTGGTTTATTTCTCTGATTGTTACTAACAAACTGTATTGACTCATATCTATCAGTACATTATGTGCTGACAGAGCTAAGTCTGTGAAGTTGACAGTAAAGTCAAAATATTAAGTATAAAAAAAGCATATATGAACAATAGGTGTACATAGCCGTTTTTGTATGTTTGTGGCAAAAATTGCATGCATCCTAAAGGTTAAAAATACATTCCAATATGTAAATTTTCTATTTGTTCCATGAATTTTTATATTAATTAGCATGACTGTCCATTTACTTGGAACTTGTATGATTCTGCTGTTTTTTTCTTTCTTTTCATTTAGTGTTGATCTTTGAACAATTTTTCTTCATATTTTGTTGAATTCAAGAAGTTGTGAATCTTGAAAATTGATTACATGCTGTGCATTAACAGCAAAGGAGATTAATGCATAATGTGTAATTGATTTTCATGCTTATTACTTCATGAATCACTAACTTAATGATAGCGACTCATGCATATTGTGGAAGTGATATCTAGGCTAGAAATTTCATTGAATTCTGTAAAATTTAAAGTTTTATATTTATAATTAGAAATAGTAAAGAAATAATAATGAATGTCAGAAATAAATAACAGAATTATACTTGAGCATTGGTTGCAAATGCTGTAAGAGTATAATATACTCACTTATATGGTCAAGTCGATCCAGATCTGCAATAGTGTAACACACATAGACCCAGAACTTCCAGCACATTTTGCAATGGCAGATCTTGGTCTTTGCAGTTTACAGTTGGATTGGTCATATAAGCAAGTTGATACAGTATACAAGAAGGGTACTTGAATACACAAACTAAAAACAATAGTTTTCATTGCTACATGATGCTGATGAGACCATAATGCTAAAAATTGCCAACATTTAAATGACAACTGGAAAGTTGCTCAGCAGAAGTTGACCAAAGGATCAAGAAAGCAGCCATGACAAAAATGTTTATAAAACTTTTACAGCTTCTGATTCATTACTAACAATGGAAATTCCTTTCATGACTTCTCAGTAACCACTTGACAGAATTTCAGAGAAATTATTTGGGCATGAAGTGGTTTCAAGTTTGTATAAATGATTCCAATCTTTAAGAACTTTTTCAAAAAAAAATATTGTTAACAAACTTGATGATTAAATGCATCTAATGCATTAACAATTATCTTCTAAGTAAATGGCAGAGTAAGGATTTATTAGCAGATCATTATTTTCACCAGAATATTTTAGCACTGTGTATGTTATATTAATGTAAATGGACTTTTCTGCATTCAGATGTTATAAATTGGGGAAGAGGGATATCATAGATGTGTATTTGCCAGCCATTAAATGTGTATTGTAACACTGCATGTAATTGCAAAGAGAGACGAATCTATGTTCAACAAAAATATAACAAGATTCTTAGTATTGTATGCCTTATGGTTGAAATAAATTATTTTATTATTGTTTATAGAAAGTAAATTTGCCCAATGAGCTTAAGTTTCTTATCACACAATACAATTCTGAATTTAAATAAAACTTTTCCAAGTCCAACACTTTTCAGATTTGTGCAATTGATGTTCTATTGTCAAATATGAATGCAATTACTAAACTTTATTAGAGGAAATTGCTGATCAGAATTTGACAAGCTTTAACACAACGCTTCCTGATATAGGAACCTTTTACTATTTTAAACATGATGGTGACATTCCATCAAAAATGGATGAAGATACAAAATAGTGAAACTCTGAAATAACAGCTTTCATAACATTGTGAAGTCAAAAGCATTGGAAGAAATTTTGACAAAGGCATATTCCTGATTCAGACTTTTTCAGTCAATTGCTCTTGCATACCTAGGTATCCACAACACAATTAACCATGCCTAGAAGACAGATACCTAGGTATCCACAACACATGCCTGGAAGACACCAATACCTAGGTAACCACATCAGTTAACCATGCCTAGAAGACACCAATACCTAGGTAACCACATCAGTTAACCATGCCTAGAAGACACCAATACCTAGGTATTCACAACATAATTAACCATGCCCAGAAGATCAAAATACTGGGGTATCCAAAACACAATTAACAAGGCTTGGAAGACACAAATACCTTGGTATCCACATCAGTTAACCATACCCAGAAGACACAAATACCTTGGTATCCACATCAGTTAACCATGCCCAGAAGACACAAATACCTAGGTATCCACATCAGTTAACCATGCCCAGAAGACACAAGTACCTTGGTATCCACATCAGTTAACCATACCCAGAAGACACAAATACCTAGGTATCCACATCAGTTAACCATGCCCAGAAGACACAAATACCTAGGTATCCACATCAGTTAACCATGCCCAGAAGACACATATACCTTGGTATCCACATCAGTTAACCATGCCCAGAAGACACAAATACCTAGGTATCCACATCAGTTAACCATGCCCAGAAGACACAAATACCTAGGTATCCACATCAGTTAACCATGCCCAAAAGATGTAAATGCCTAAATATCCACATCATCATTGACAATACCTGGATGACACAAATACATGTGTATCCACATCACAGAAATACCTAGGTATCCACATCAGTTAACCAAAAGATGAAAAATACATAGGTATCCACATCACAACCATGCCCAAAAGACAAATACATGGGTATCCACATCACAATTAACCCTGTGTCAGGATAATGTGACTGGGTGGGATATCACACTGCATGTCTGCATCATAATGCTGCAGTGCTAGACATCACTGTGAACTATCACACTGCAGACATAATGATATGACTGAAAATTTTTTAAAGCTATTTTAAAAATCCAAATCATATTCACCTAGACATACATACAATTAACCATGCCTGAAAGACACAAATGTCACATTTTACCAGAAAGCACAGCATACTAGTACTTTAAGATTCCTAAAATTAATGCCATCATAAAACCTACTTGAAGTTGCCCACAACTAGAATATGCCTCTAAAACAGGCATGGGCAACTTGATCCAGGGCACAGGATTCTGATAAGTAATTTATATATAAAACTATGCCCTTGTGATGTAAATAGATTCTTCCTGATAGGGTCACTAGCAGAGGATATTCTGCCCATTTTATCTGGACAATGGGCAACCTGGCAGTTTCTCATATGAGTGATTACCAAAGTTTACCATTTTTAACAAGGCACACTGAAGTAAAGTCAGTGTATAAATAACAGATATAGATACTAACAGAAACATGATTTTACTTCCGTTTAATTTTCGTAAAAGTATTTTGAGATTTGAATGAATTTATTTCAGCTTAAAAAAACACCATATAAAGTCAACAGTAAATCAGCTCACTGAACTACAAATAGGCTGCAGATGATGTCATTCAGGAACTATCTGTTAGTGGATATAACCTGACCAAAGGCCCTGTATTTTCCACCCCTGTTCAATAAGTTCAGTATCTGAGTAAAAAGTTTGTCTATCAACTTGAATATGTGCGAAATGGGCTGCCAGATGGTGAAACAAGACTACTGACAAGCATCCAGTGTTAGTCGCAATTTTGTGATGATTTGACCATTGAAGAAAAGAAATAAAACTGAACCTCATTTATTAGATCACAAAATAACTTTGCTGATATCCCAAAAGAAAACTCATTCCATTAAAGAGACAAGTTTGTAATTAACATAATATTGCAAAAGATCCAGGCTTGTATATGTGCTAAAAAACCCATTATATTGCCTATTGAAAGAACTAGACTTGTACAGATATTATAAATACCATTATATTGCCTATAGAAAGATCCAGTCTTGTACAGATACTGTATAAACAATAGAATGATCTAGACTTGTACAGATATTATAAATACCATTATATTGCCTATAGAAAGATCCAGTCTTGTACAGATACTGTATAAACAATAGAAAGATCCAGTCTTGTACAGATATTATAAATACCATTATATTGCCTATAGAAAGATCCAGTCTTGTACAGATACTGTATAAACAATTGAAAGATCCAGTCTTGTACAGATACTGTATAAATAATAGAAAGATCAAGACTTGTACAATGGTATTATAAATACCATTATATTGCCTATATAAAGATCCAGTCTTGTACAAATACTGTATAAACAATAGAAAGATCCAGACTTGTACAGATACTGTATCAACAGTTGAAAGATCCAGTCTTGTACAGATACTGTATAAACAATAGAAAGATCTAGACTTGTACAGATATTATAAATACCATTATATTGCCTATTGAAAGATCCAAACTTGAACAAATCCAATAAATACCATTACATTGCCTATAGAAAGATCCCGACTTGAACAGTGCTGCATGTATAGGCTCGTACAAAAGTAACAAAAGAAAAGAGTAAAGTCAACATGCTTTGTAAATTTTAGTAAAATAATATATGTCCACAGAAAACGAAATTAAAATATGAAAAAAGACTTATGGTTTGTAAATATATACCAAAAATTAGTCATAGAATGAATAATATCAATATCCTATTACTAAAAATTCCAATTGAATCAATGTTCGGATCACGATGAAGTTCCAATATGGAAGGCGATGATGTCTTCTATATCCGGTTTGTGTTGTCATGTCAACAGTTCCTTGTTGAATTGTATGAATCTAGAATAATATTCAGGCTTTAGAATTCCAAAGATTTTCCAATAGATGTCTTTAACCAAGAATTTTTATGAGCACTGGTATTTTCCAGGGTGAATAAATTAAATTTAAAAAAATACAACTCAGCTAACCACAACACAAAAATACCTTTGAGCTCCAGAGGTATCAATTTACAACTGACTGAAAACACTAAAAACATTAGTTTTTAGTGCAATTTTAGATCACATGACAGGGTCACATGGTCACTTAGTTCGAGCAATGCAGTAAAGTAATATGTCAATTAACATGTAGGCTATTTACAGGTTAAATTGTTTTGAACAATTCTTACATTCAGATTCAATAATAATAATAAAAAAACTTGTTTACAACAGAGCTGACACAAGCTAAGAATGACCCTGATTTTCACTGTGTTTAGGAATTCTGAACCAAGGTTAGGAACAAGGTCAGAAAAAATACAATGTAGCAACACTGTTATTTACTAGAACTGAACTGCATTTTCTGTAAACAAATGTCAAATCCAGTGAATAAAGTTAATACAGTAATGTGTAATAAATAAAAAAAAAGAATTTAAAACTAACAAATTAAATTATTTTTTTGTAACATAAATAAAATTACTTTAATATCGCTTGTAGAAAGATCCAGACTTGTACAGATACAATAAATACCATTATATTGCCTATAGAAAGATCCAGACTTGTACAGATACTATAAACACCATTATATTGCCTATAAAAAGATCCAGACTTGTAGAGATACTATAATTACCATTATATTGCCTATAGAAAGAGCCAGACTTGTACAGATACTATAAATACCATTATATTGCCTATAAAAAGATCCAGACTTGTACAGATACTATAAATACTATAATATTGCCTGTAGAAAGATCCAGACTTGGACAGATACTATAAATATCGTAATATTGCCTGTAGAAAGATCCAGACTTGTACAGATACTATAAATACCATTATATTGCCTATAGAAAGATCTAGACTTGTACAGATACTATAAATACCATAGTATTGCCTATAGAAAGATCCAGACTTGTACAGATACTATATAGCCATTATAAATACTATAAATACTATTATATAACCTATAGTAAGATCCAGACTTGTACAGATACTATATAGCCATTATAAATACTATAAATACTATTATATAACCTACAGAAAGATCCAGATTTGTACAGATACTATAAATACCATAATATTGCCTGTAGAAAGATCCAGATTTGTACAGATACTATAAATACCATAATATTGCCTGTAGAAAGATCCAGACTTGGACAGATACTATACATATTATATTGCCTATAGAAAGATCCAGACTTGTACAGATGTTATATACCCAATATAGATACTATAAATACCATTATATAACCTATAGAAAGATCCAGACCTGTATAGATACCATAATATTGCCAATTGAAAGATCCAGACTTGTACAGATACTATACATACTGTTTTCTCCGTAACATCATCATCTACTGGAGCTCACTACATGTACCTGCTGATGGAATTAAATTGCCAGATATCTGTAAATGTAACCTTACAGTTAACTGCATTTTTTGAGCTTTACCATAAATCAGTTCATATTTTATTTTCATAATATTTGTTTGCCATTTTGTTTCTGTTAAACAAGTATAACAATCTTTTTACACTTATCTTAACCAAGCCTTTTTCTATGAATACAACTGCCTAGTGCCCCAGTAATGGGTTATGTAGATAATTGGAAGATTAGAATAGTTTATATTTGAATTGCTTAAAAATTGTGTGTGTGTGTGCATGTGTGTGTGTGTGTGTGTGTGTGTGTAGTAATGACAAAATGATGTTGACTTTAAGACAATAAGTGCCCATTTTCATAGAGATCAATTTTGCTGGAAGTGAAAATTTATGCCTGAAGTATCCCAGCAAAATCAAAAACTTTCCATGAATTAGTTGATATTTCTCTTTTATTATTCACATTTTTCCCATTGCCTTTCAGCCTAATTCAGAGGCCAAGTCAACCAGCCAAGAAAGTGAGAAAAGCCTAATAAGTGTGGATGGCTCTGAAAATGAAGAGGTAATTAAGTTACACTAATCAGTCATGTACTGTACACCACTGACGTCAGCCTTGATGACTTCTGACATACTGTGTTATACATTAAGGCAGGTGCCAACTTTGATGATATAATGTGATACTGTTGTTAAACATTGCTATGTACTTAACTGTATACAGATGTCAGTCTTGATGACATATTGTGATAGACTGTTGGTTTACATTACTCAGGTTGTTTTTTTTTCTCACTCTACTGGTCATAAGATAGACTGTTGTTGGGTCTAAAACATCTCCCTCCCCTCCAACATCCCCTCCCTGGACATTTCCCCCTGGACCCTCCCCATCAGATAGGACTTCCCCCGCCAGTCATCCCTCTCCATGATCTTAAAACTTCATTCATTTAATATGACATTTTGCCAATAAAATATAAAAACTTATATTAAGTTAGGTTAAAAGAAAATGGTTATTTGAAATAAATCTTAGTAGTGTTAAACAAAGTTAACATTTTCACATACAAAAAATGTATTGTTTAAATGTTAATGTTGTAAATAATTGATTTTTAAGTATTCTAAGAAGTCAGTGACTGCAATTCTGGAAGAACAGTCTTTGTACTTCTTTGGTTGTTACATCATAATCTGGTTGTTGTTGCATCATAATCCACTTAATGTCAACAACTGGCCAAGTACTACTGAAAAACTACAATTAAATGAATGATGGCTAATCCATCTGTTGTTTATCTTAAACATACCAAAAATGCACTATAAATAAAAGTTTGACTCAAGCCTCATCAACATATTTCAAAGAAACCTGTTCTACATTCAGTAAAAGCACTAGCAATTGATTGACAAATAGACAATGCCCATTTTTATTATTTCTAACTATGCTTACAAATGGGTGTGAATTTATGTTCACAGTTCAAATGTGGTGTCAAGCTACCCTTAAGATCCATGATTTTGTGTGTGTGTGTGTGTGTGTGTGAGAGAGAGAGAGAGAGAGAGAGAGAGAGAGAGAGAGAGAGAGAGAGAGAGAGAGAGAGAGATTTCACATTTAATAATGCATTTATTTCAGGTGACAACAGTCATATGCTTACAAATGGGTATGAATTTATGTTTACAGTTCAAATGTGGTGTCAAGCTACCCTTAAGATCCATGATTGTGTGTGTGTATGTGTGTGTGTGTGAGAGAGAGAGAGAGAGAGAGAGAGAGAGAGAGATTTCACATTTAATAATGCATTTATTTCAGGTGACAACAGTCATATGCTTACAAATGGGTATGAATTTATGTTCACAGTTCAAATGTGGTGTCAAGCTATCCTTAAGATCCATGATTGTGTGTGTGTGTGTGTGTGTGTGTGTGTGTGTGTGTGTGTGTGTGAGAGAGAGAGAGAGATTTCACATTTAATAATGCATTTATTTCAGGTGACAACAGTCATACCTGTGCACTAATGGTGATGTGGGATGCAAATATACATAAAAGTTAGATGTTACTATATATAAAAAAGTTGTATAAAGATAATGGAGGGGGAAAGCCTTATCTGTAGGGGGGAGTCCAAGGGGGAAATGTGGGGGGATGCTTAAGTTTGTTATCATTACTCCTCATAAGCAGCTTGGAGTTATGCAGCCACACTTCACAAATACATTCATCCCAGGTCTAGTTGGTCCTAAATGAAAATTGTGCAGGATTGAATTATCAAATATGAAAATTTTATTTAACTCTTCCTGAATGATTGGTCAAATCATCATGGGATTTCACAAAATGATTTCTTATGCTGCTCATCTGACATCTAATATGGCCACATAGGTAGACATCTTGAAAATCTAGTCATTGCTACCACACCTGAATGAAAGATATCAACTTTCGGATTTTACCAGAAAACTTATTTTGATCAATGATTGGTCCTAAATTATAATAGTTGTCTTTTGAAATCCAATATGGCCACCATAGTGGCCATCTTGAAAAACTTGTTACTGCATTTTGTCAAAGCATTGATGGTCATATCAACATAGAAGTTTCATTAAAAAACTTCATATAATGTCTTTGTGCTGAATGAAAATGGTGCCAGTCAGGCATCCAATATGGCTACCTTAGCAGCCATCTTCAAAATCTTGAAAGTTTTTCACATTGAGTTTTCACTGGAAGTTTTCTCTGATATCTTGTTGGACCTAAATGAAAATGGTTTTGCTCTGACATAAAATATGGCGACCACAAGAGTCATCCTGGAAATCTTGTAACTACTCCATGATGGTTGTATCAGCTTGGGATTTCACTTGATGGTTGTATCAGCTTGGGATTTCACTAATAGACGTTTTACAGTGTGTAGTTGATCCTAAATTAGAATCTTTCAACCTGACATCCACTGTGAGCATAATGACTGTCATCCAGACAATCTTTTTATGCTACTCTATCTGACTGAGAAAATTATACCAGCTTGGGGTTTTCACCAGGAGTCTTTTTATGGTGTCCAATTAATCTTAAACAAGAATTGTGCTGATCTGATGTCCAATATGGCCACCACAGTGGACATCTGGAAATGATGTTGCTCTCCTGCCAGATGGAAAATAAAGTGAAAATTTGGTTTTCACCAGAAGACCATCTTGAAAATCTTTTTATTGCTACTTCTCCTAAATGGAAAGTCATATCAACATTAGGTAATTAGGTCCTGAATGAAACTAGTGCTGATGTGACATCCAATATGGCTGCCACAATGAACATTTTAAAAATCTTGTTACAGATTCTCATAAATGGATGGTCATATCAACATGGGGTTTGTCACAAGAAGTCAGCTAATGATGTCCAGTTTGTCCTAAATGAAAATGGTGCTGATCCCACCTCTAATATGGCTGCTAAATGTAACTACTATAGAATGTCAGGGAGGCATTAAATACTTAGAAGTTAAAAAGAAGAAATAATGTAATCTTGAACTCCTGGAAATTTTTTTCAGCCAGTAAAGCAAATGTCTCTTCGAGGAACTCTAGATATTCCTCCATTGGTATATCAGAATATTAAACTTTTGTATTATTAATGTAGCATTACCAGTACATACTGAACTTGGATTTAGAAAATTATCTTATATACATCATCATTAGCCAAGGTTCCAATATGTTAACCCTATATTTACTTTGGCAGATCGAGCAGGCATTTCTTTGCTTCAGGTCTTTGAATTTCATTGGATGTAGCAGCAAGCCACTGCAGCCAATCAAAATTAAGTTGTTCAAAGTTGAACACTGTTCCTACATGATGAAGATAAGGGGAGCATACAACTTGAATGGACTCATAAAAAAGCAATTGTCTTTTGCCAGTCCATGTTTGTACAAATACCTTACGCTCAAACTCACTTCTAATGGCTTCTCCCTGGTACAAAGTCATTCTTTTGATGTTAAACTTTTTATCCTTTTGAAGTCAATTGCCTCCATCCTTTTCAAATGTTGTATGATGCAGCGCTGTTACTCGCAATTGGTTAGTTGGCATTACATACTCAGGGAGACAACTCATGAAATCCAACAGCTGTTGTTGGAACAAAGCATTAAATATCTGCTTGATCTGTCACCATGTAAGAAGAGTTTATATTGGAACCTTGGCTAGTGAAAATATCCTAATAGTGAAGTATAAATTTAAGTCTGAATTATTATATACTCCATATATTGGTATTCCCCACTATGACATTGATTGAAAAATAGTGTTACTTTTATAACAACCTTCTGATTATTTAATTATTTAGCCCTTGTCTAAGGGGTTTCTCTCAGTTCAGAAACAAGCTATTTTGGTAGTGATAATACATTACCTGTTTGCAATAGTAGCAGGTAAGTAAAAGTTATTTTAATAGTGATAATACCTTACCTATTTGCAATAGTAGCAGGTAAAAACAAGCTATTTTGGTAGTGATAATACCTTACCTATTTGCAGTAGTAACAGATACAAGTTATTTCAATACTATAATATATTACCTGTTGACAATAGTAGCAGGTAAAAGTTTATTTTAATAGCAAGAATACATTACCTGTTTGCAATAGTAGCAGGTAAATGCTCCTAAAATGCTCTAATGTCCATGACCATGCTGGTGTTATGAGGGACCATGATATCTAAAAATGCTCTAATGTCCATGACCATGCCGGTGTTATTAGGGACCATGATATCCTAAAATGCTCTAATGACCATGCCGGTGTTATTAAGGACCATGATATCCTAAAATGCTATAATGTCCATGACCATGCTGGTGTTATGAGGGACCATGATATCCTAAAATGCTCTAATGTCCATGACCATGCTGGTGTTATGAGGGACCATGATATCCTAAAATGCTCTAATGTCCATGACCATGCTGGTGTTATGAGGGACCATGATATCCTAAAATGCTCTAATGACCATGCTGGTGTTATGAGGGACCATGATATCCAAAGATGCTCTAATGGCCATGACCATGCCGATGTTATGAGGGACCATGATATTCTAAAATGCTCTAATGACCATGCAGGTGTTATTAGGGACCATGATATCCTAAAATGCTCTAATGTCCATGACCATGCTTTTGTTATGAGGGACCATGATATCCTAAAATGCTTTAATGTCTATGACCATGCCGGTGTTATGAGGGACCATGATATCCTAAAATGCTCTAATGACCATGCTGGTGTTATGAGGGACCATGATATCCAAAAATGCTCTAATGTCCATGACCATGCCGGTGTTATGAGGGACCATGATATCCTAAAATTCTCTAATGACCATGGGGGTGTTATTAGGGACCATGATATCCTAAAATGCTCTAATGACCATGACCATGCTTTTGTTATGAGGGACCATGATATCCTAAAATGCTCTAATGTCCATGACCATGCTGGTGTTATGAGGGACCATGATATCCAAAAATGCTCTAATGTCCATGACCATGCTGGTGTTATGAGGGACCATGATATCCTAAAATGCTCTAATGACCATGCAGGTGTTATTAGGGACCATGATATCCTAAAATGCTCTAATGACCATGACCATGCTTTTGTTATGAGGGACCATGATATCCTAAAATGCTCTAATGTCCATGACCATGCCGGTGTTATGAGGGACCATGATATCCTAAAATGCTCTAATGACCATGCAGGTGTTATTATGGACCATGATATCCTAAATTGCTCTAATGTCCATGACCATGCTGGTGTTTTAAGGGACCATTATATCTTAAAATGCTCTAATGTCCATGACCATGCTGGTGTTATGAGGGACCATGATATCATGAAATGCTATATAATGAGGGATCATGGTACCCTTTCTCGATTGTTTCATACGAACAATTGCAGTGAGGATTATCAATGAGATGCTTGTCTTTCTATCTTCAGGATGATGTTTTTGCCACCAATTGGAAGTCCTCAGTGGCAAAAGTAAACACAGAAAAAAGACTGGATTCGGGTGGAAGTCAGTCAGGTGGGTGAATCAGTTGTAATTTTGTAGGATACGGAAATTCCACCCATGAGTTTGATTTTGCTGGCAGATATACGAGTCTTTACAGAGTTCCTGCCAACAAATTATGACCCAAAAGGTGGGATTTCCCATAATGATGGCGGCAAGCCTAAAGTTGCACAGAAACATTGTCTCTTTCTTTACTCTGTTGCTGCTTGTACCTAACAAACAGTTGAAATGTACACATGATACTCTGTGTTAGTGCTGTAGATTACAGTCACTTGGAAGTGATTGATATTGGCATAATGGAGAGGGCATCCTGTATATCACTGATAGGAACAATGTAATTTCTTTCCCCAATCTGAATTTAATGCCAGATCTGACAATGATGCATCAAGTTGGTGAAATATGACATCCCTGATTTTCCTGTCCCTCATAGATGTGTAATACTGAATATTTATCATAACTAAGACTGCAGCATGCTTGGTTTACAATATTTTCTCTAAACATTTACAAAATTGGTAAGCATTAAAATAACATACATGTAGCTGTCAGTAATACAGAAACTTATAGTTCTTTTTAAATCAGGTATAAGTCACATGTTAGAAAATTGATTTATCAGTCATATCCTGTTAGAAAACCAGACAAGACATAAAAAATAGTAGTCCTTGTTTGATCTCTATCAATGTATCAACAAACATGTCAATAAACAACTCATTGTTGCTATTAGCACATGGCTGTGTAGGGTTTTTTTTACATGCTAAATGTATATATACTTAAATCAGTCTAGGTTTTTGTCTGCCTGAAACAGCCATCATCTTGCTGAATCTACCAAAGAGATAAGTTTATTCATAGAGAAATATGAACAAAATAATATAAATGTTTACAAGCATCCTTGCAAGATGTCTAACCTTCAGATAACCTCACAGCCAGATATCTGTAGTTTCAACAGATTGGAAATTTAATTTGCATTTTATTGCCCCATTGGTAGTGAGTGTAAGCATAAACATTATTCCTGTAAAAAGGAAACTTTCATGGCACAATAAACATGTTACAGTCAATTATGGAAAATGCACAACTCTATCAGATTCCTTTGCTTTTATTCAAGTTTTCTTTGATGACTTCCTCTGATGAAAGTTGCTCTGATTTTATTAAAGATTGTTGCAGGCATGCTTTGATGAATGCTGCACATTGAAATAACTGTTAAAGACCAAACAAATGCCAGTTTGATATTGTAATGGAAAAATCAAAGAACTGTGGAATAAATTATAAATAACTGACAGTTTATTAACATATGTGGATTTTGTTCAGTTTGGGACTGGGGTGTCTGTTGACATACATGTTTATCTTTTTTATTTCAACATCAACATAATCATGACAAATTTGGTAGCAACAACAGACCCAGGACTTTGCATTTTCATTAACCTAAGCAGCTTGTCAATATAAGTGTAGGTCTGTACAATATTATTTTGGTTATTGTTAGCCATGTGTACATGTAGACCTTTTAGTTGATATAATAGTCATACTTGTATCTTTGTATGAAATACTAACAATTTAATTTAATCTTAGTTTCTGTTGTTATAGGTTACTGCACTTATATGGGAAAATATGAACGAGTTTTTTAGATGCTTATAACGCATGACCTTGGGAGTGCAGTATATCCATCCGATAGAAGGAGTTCATATTTTCCCATACAAATGCAGTAACCTTTTTATTATATGCTCATTTTCTTATTCTTCACAATACTTAAATATATAAACAAAAATATACTACAATAAACAAAGTAACTGAATGTATGCTGTTTTCTACACTAAATATACAAGCTTAGCTGCAGCGTTACACAACTGGCGTTCATAACTCCGCCCAGATAAATTTGAAGTTGGTCGTGCACTAACTGTAAGTTTCTAAAGAAAATGGCATTTGGTATACTTAAAATTGAAATTTGGAGTAATATTGTTAATGAATACACATTGCAACAACTTTTCCATTTTATCTGGAATGAAAACGTTTTGGGATTTTTGTGATTCAATGCAATTTTGTGATTATGGTCTGTATTTATCTACATGAAATAACTTGCATCAGATTCCAGCAGCGTCTGCCAATTTAATGATATTGAAGTGTGTTGGCATGCGTGCTTCTGTTCTGTTGAATGATTCGGATCATAATGTAGAAAAATTATGAAGCCTTTCAATTGCAATTATTGAAAAGATGCTATGGAATTTAATGTTTATTTCATTTTGAGTGCAGTAAGAAGGATCTAAATGCACTTGGAATAAACTTGAAATTACAGTACAATTTCGAACTGTGATCAACCTTGAGAACCCATTATATGGCTCATGTAATTTGGATTTGCAGAACTAAGAAAGTACATTTTGAGTAAATTCAGGCCGTAAAATTTTAAGTATATTTTTGCCATTTTTTATTACCAGATAAAGAAGACAGTTTATGACTTATTACTTGTGTTCTATTGTGAAGACCCTGTATGGGTCTATAGGAAGATCTGAAACATTGTATCAAAAAAAGTTACAGCGGAATGTGCCAAAGCAATCTGTATGTGTCAGTCTATGAAATATCTGCTTTTGTTCATTCATAAAAAAATTGTTTATGTTAGAAAATAGTTCCTTTTTTCATGTGCGTATAGTATGAATGCTGCATGAGGCATGCAATATTGGGAAATACTGAATGATTCTCACAATGTAAAGTTAAAGGAGAAATAAATGATCATATAATAATATGTCTTCCTACACCAACAAGTGCCTTGATGCACAGTAAACTGAAAGTTGTCCTCTACTGTGAATTCAGGATTTTTCATGCAGTACCAATATCCATGGATTTTGTGGTTACTGCAGACTGTGAATGAAAGGACCCACTAAATAATTATTGTCTAGTGATGTGAGAATTCTTTGTATTAATGCAAGATTTTATTAGAATTTTCAGTTTTTGCATCATTATATTTTTTGTTATGTTCTGGATTTTCACCAGTGCTACAGCATGTCATGGCTTCTTTGGATACTCTTTCAAAAATGGTAAAGCCAGTTCTGATGGTATAATGTGATATCTATCGATTGGTCAGTTTGGCATCAATGATTCATTGCCTAAGTATCGCCATTTTCATTCAGTAGGACTAGCAATAACAAAACAGATGGCAGTAACAGCAGCCATCTTGAAAGTCTTTTAACTTCTGAATTATGGTGGTATCACCTTAGCAGAAAGTCCTATTGCCATTGGATTTTACAGAAGGACTTGTTAAGATGTCTGGTTGATGCTGAATGAAAATGGTACTGATCTGATGCCTCCAGAGTGGCTATCTTTAAAATTTTGTTGTCACGGTTCCAGAATAAAGGGTCACATCAAATGGATTTTTCACTTCTGTCTAGATAAACCTAAATGAAATTGGAGCTAATCTTACTTGTACAAAGGCTGCATACCATCTTGAGAACTTGTTATTGCTACTCCTAAATGAATAGTCATATGAATAAGAAGTTTGTACTAAAAGACTCACACAGCCAATATGGCAATTTTAAAAATCACAGCTTTTCCTGAATCATATTTGCATCAGGGTTTCACTGAATGAATGATTATAATGGCATAGGGTTTTACTGAAAGACGTGTTAAGATGCCTGGTTGGCTTAAATGAAAATGATTCCAATTTGATGTTCAATATGGCAACCACAATGGCCTCTTGAAGAATCTTCTTACTGCTACATCTAGATATTGGTCATACCAACATTGTGCACTCCTTCTTGTTGGTCCTAATTGGATATGGTGTGACTCAGATGTCTAGTATGGCTATTGTGCTTCAAGCAAAATACTTGTTATAATGTCTAGTTTGTCCTAAATGGAAATGGTTTTGATCTGACATCCAATATGGCCACCATGACTGCCATCTTATCCTTACTATTGTAAAAGGAAAAGTCATTCAAACTTGGGATTTTCAATGAACAATTTCCATGACGTCTTTCTGGTCTTAAATAAAAATGGTGCCAATATTATGTTCAATATGTTTACTACATAGCATTTGAAAATTTTTATAATGATGAAGAATAACAAAAATGGTCTTGAATTCCTGAAAATATTTTTAGCCATTGTAGTGTCAGTCCCTTTAAGGGACTTTTGTTACAGTTTATGACACTTTATAGCATAATTTCATCCAATATATCTATATTGTAAAGATTTTATGTCTTAGACTTACATGGTTCCAATAAACTAACCACTATTTAACCATGTGTAGACTATCACATTGAATAGAATAATTGCATGGAAATTTGACATTTTTTTTATAGCATCCAGTCTGAATTTGTGCAGGAATTTGTGAAGGTAGCTAGGTGAATGACAATTCTGCTGGCAATTGCATAGAGGTAATGGTCAAAAAAGGTCCACTTTCTATTATCCAAGACTTGCCACTAAATAACTCATTGGGTACAGGGCCTTACTGTCTGTGTTTTTAAGAACAGTCAGTTAAACCTTTTTACTTTCAATGTCTGGTTTCACAACAGGTGAATTAATTAGAAGAAAAAAGAAATAAGGAAAGAAATTGTGCAGAGATGCTTAATATTTTTCCACAGTATTGCAATACATATTTAGGGATTTCAGATTGAGCCACTGATGACGTACTTATATGAAGAACATAACGTGAGCTTGCATTAAAAGAAAAGAAACTGTTTCTAAATACTGACAAATCATTTAGGTACAACCTCATGCATTGTATGAATTTTTCTATTTCTGCTCATTTTGTTTGGGATATTAGCAGCACTTGTAAATATTTTAGGTCGTAGTATTGTCTATGTTAGATGAGAATATACATTTTTATATAAGTCTCTTAATAAATTAATTCATAGTTATGGTAGAGCATTTGAAACAAATGCAATGTTATTGGTGGAAAATGTGTGTCTGTAGACTTAAAATAAATCACTGATGACAAATTTAACACTATAACCAAAACATTTAGATTTGTGACTGTTTGTTGCAAAATTTGTAGCTCTTTAAGTAGGTGTAAAGTGCTTAAAATAGAGTTAAGTAGTTACAGCATAATTTAGAATTAATCTCCTCTTAAAGAAATATTTTAGTAGTAATTCCTTCTTAACATATTATTTTGAAAATTCCAGTACATGTTAAAATCATTCTGAGGAGTGTGGATATAGAGTTTAGGTATTGTGCATTTTGGTTTGTATGCTAGAGTTAGGTAAATGTATACAGTTAACACAGTAAGCTCAGCATTAATCTAGAAAGGCCTTAAGACAATGCTTTCTCTGAGGTTGGCTAGAATTATTGATAAACTGAGGTCAGCCATAGCACAGGGATCCAGTTGTTCTATGAAGGAGTCAACATATAGAACTGGAAGGTTTCATATGGAATTAAAAAAGAAAAACCCTCATGTTTGTCCAATTTACCAGTTGCATCAGAATACAGATTTAGCATAGCACAGGGATCCAGTTGTTCTATGAAGGAGTCAACATATAGAACTGGAAGGTTTCATATGGAATTAAAAAAGAAAATGTTTGTCCAATTTCCCAGTTGCATCAGAATACAGATTTCATATTTTATCAATGGACATTCAGTAACTTCAGTCTAAATCAATAACATTCTGAGTTCAGATGGAATCACATCATGGCTAAATTTACTCTTATTCTCATTTGCCACCAGCTTTTTGCATGCCTTCAACATCTAGTAATTGATAGGCTTTCAGAATTTTCACTGAGGTATTGTGATGAATGTTTATGGTGAGATGCTTTCAGGTTTAGGACATGAGTTGTAATAAGTGTTATGTGAATTAAATAAATCAGTCCGCATTTCACTGAACATCTCAGATTCTCTTCCCAGTATTGAAGTTTTTGTCTTGCCTGTAAAGTCTTGGTAAGATGCTGTGGTGGAAGTCATTACAGGCAGCATTGTTGGCATAAACATCAGGTTTTTGCATTTCTGTCCATTTCTCTGTCACTGTTGCACTTAGTCATGAAACTAGTGGAGTGCATTCATTTTGAGAGGTACCACTTGCCACAGTGACATACTTTTCATGGGTGAGATTAACATTTGGCATGTAACTCATTCCCTAATAGTTGTACTTTAATAGACCTGTGTACACTGATACATCTTGATGGCTGTATTCATCTTGGGCAGCAGTGACAAACTTTGTAAGCTACAGTGATTTTAAAATGCTTGCATTAGACATCATTTCCTGACACTTGCTCATACAGGCATGAAAAATAAGGCATTCACTTTTAAGACTGTCATATTAGAAAACACAGTCACCCTGACCTACTTTCCTTGCCCTTTTGACTTGACTGAATATGTAGAATATGTCTTGACTGTTGGTGGAAGTCAGTGATATGCTCAAGTTCTTCAACTCATCCCCCCCTAAATATCTTTAGTTGTAAAATTAGGCTGAGGCTAGCAATCCCTATACTCAGCTAGCCTGGACAACTAAATATTATTGTTGGGCATTGGAACTTGTAATGGTCCTTTGAACTTGTAAGTAACTAGCCCTCATTTTGCAATTCTTTCACAGTAAAGATTAAAATATTTTCAAATATATCTATTAAGCAGAATATAAAGTAAAATTTGATATATTTACAGAAACTGGATTAATCTGTGGAGGTAATTTACTAAACACTCCTAAGCTACCATTCTTAGGTTATTTAATTTAAAAGTGTTACAGTTGGGACAGTCTCTGTTATAAGGGTTACAATTGGGACAGTCTCTGTTATAAGGGTAACAATTGGGACAGTCTGTTATAAGGGTTACAATTGGGACAGTCAGTTATAAGGGTTACAATTGGGACAGTGTTGTAATGGTTACAATTGGGACAGTCTGTTATAAGGGTTACAATTGGGACAGTATGTTATAAGGGTTACAATTGGGACAGTCTTTGTTATAATGGTTACAATTGGGACAGTCTGTTATATGGATTGTAAATGAAACCATCTCTACGTTAAGGTGTTATAAGTGGGACAGTTTTATAAGGGGTTATAAATGGGACAAAGTCTGTAATGGGTTGAAATGGGACAGTCACAGTTTCACTTTTGTATCCATGTATACTGAATCTGCTTACGTTATTTTTTATCTTGTGTTATGTTATGTAAGTTCACATGAGACTAAATTTTGCAAAATGACAGAAATTTGGACCTCAAGGAAATACCAGTATAATCTTGAGTAAGAGTTGTTTTGATTTTTCTCAGTAGGATTGGACTGAAATTTGGTGACTTGGGATAGTTACCTGTGGGGACTGTTTATTGATTAGATGATACTGTGTACTTTGGTGTCAATCTTGACATGCAGTCAGACTTTGTTGTATTAGTGATTTTCTCTAACTGGTTGCCAGCTGTGAGATAAATAAATAGTAAGCAGAGATTCATAGTTTTCATCTTTTGGTACAGGTTAACCCTGGATATTATAGTTTGTGATTGATTATAATTTAATTCCCACAGGGATAAAAAATAGTTTTGTGTTTGTAAGCCTAATTTTTTCAGATGGAAATATATTAGATTTTGGAATGAAGTGGGGGCACTTAAAGGAGTAATTTTTCTGTCAAGACAAGAGTACCAAAAGTTGAGCTACATGGGTCCTGGGCAGGGACCTGGTCCCATGGTTAAGAAACTGTGGAAGCACAAAATTTGGAATGGATTAAAGAAGTAGTTCTAAACTTTCAGATTTTTAGCTTAATTGTGTTTTCACTATATATTTGTGATATTTTATTTGCAAATGATGCTAAGTATGGTTTGACATTTATGTCAATAAGTGAATCATGTCATGTCAGTCACTTTTGTGGTGGTGGAGGTGGTGGTGTTGAAGACATCATGAACTTTTCGCTAAGTAAGATTTGTTTAAAGAGTTCTTTTTACTTTTGTTTCCTAACTTCCATGACAAGTTATCTTAACAGGTAGATGTATAATCTTGAAGCTAAAAGGAATTAACACAACAATGGCCCCTATGACCTTGAAGTCAGTGACAGAAAAATTTGTGTTAAGGTTTTGAACAGTTTTTTATTTGATTATGTTTTCTAAACCCATTATGAATTTTATTCCTATTTTGGATGAATTGTTAAAATTTATTGTGAGAGATCTTAGTAATTACTTTTGTAACATTTAGGATAATATGGAAATGACAAGATAGAGGTGTGTGTGCAAAGAATGAAAGATTAGTAAACTTTGTAATTTATAATCTCAAGACATTAACTTGCCACCACTGTGAAGGGTGTTTGTAAATTGAAAGTAAATTAAGTAGTATTCCATTGATCCAACTTGACTTCATATCTTTTTATTGTTTTACTGACCATAAAACTGACCTGGATCTGGCCTTAATGGTTTTCTCCTGCCATTGAGGTGTAATAGAACATGGAGATTTGGTTCTGGTTTATTTTAACAGACCTTTTAGGATAGCACTTTTCTGTTTATATCCCAGATTAGCTTACAGCTCCAGGACCCCAGGGATTTCTCCTGATAAACCATATGCAAGTCATAATGGGCTGGATCTGTGAGCACATGAGATCCATCATAACTGTTTTCACAGTACCTGCATGTTGTAAAATACAAATATTTTTTTTAATAATAAACTTGCTGAAAGTTGCAGCATTTACTCCTTTTAAACATGTACATGTTTGTCAGTATTAATACAAATACATGGACAGTATTTGTGTGTTCTTTTCTCCCATATTATCTCCATGTTTTAGCAGGGAACATTGTGATACCATCAAGTTACCTGTCTGTCCATCTGTATGTATGCAGCTTTATCCACTAAACCAATGGCTCGAAATTTACCAAGTTTTGCATTTTGGCTGTTTGTGAGATAAGCATCTGTTAGTCTTTGGGTTTTGCTCCCTAGTATCCCAGTGAGGAGGTCAGTGACTAACTTGAAGAAAAAATGCATTTACTTTAATATTATTTGCCAGATTTCAAAAGGAGTTATAGCATGGAGACATTCTGTGTTGTGGATTTTGAGATATGACCAATGGGTCAACCTCATTGGTGTGGGTGGAACATGTAACAATATATGTGAATAGGTGGGGATGTGTAGCAATTTTCACATCTGTACATAATCTTGTGAGTACAAGTAGTCCAGAGTTTTAGATGGATTACCCAAAGACGTGGAAAGTATTATGGTCATCGCCAATTATACACATTGTTCAGGCACCCTATTTGTGAGAGTTATTGCCATTTGCTGACCAAAACTTCAGCTGGACTTCCACTTTGATGTGCTCTACAGACGCATGTTAACAACATGCATACATATTGCACATGAAGAAAACTAATGAACAGATTAAAATTAAGCCAAACTGTTATCAGATGATATTCAGACACTTCCAATTATTGACATGTACACATACTTAGGCATAATTTTAAATCATAATGGGAAGATTAACAACATGCATACATATTGCACATGAAGAAAACTAATGAACAGATTAAAATTAAGCCAAACTGTTATCAGATGATATTCAGACACTTCCAATTATTGACATGTACACATACTTAGGCATAATTTTAAATCATAATGGGAAGATTCTAAATAGGGCATTCAGGTTCTGTTTAAAATCAAACAGTTAATTGAGATGATATTCAGACACTTCACATTGTTGACATGTTCACAAACTTGGGCATATATCATGAAATTCATGGATGGGATTGATAAAGAGTAAGATCCATTCTAATTAATAAGGTAATCTTGCATCTGATTGGCTGGAGTAAGATCCATTTTAATTAATAAGGTAATCTTGCATCTGATTAGCTGAGCTTGTTACCACTCATGATATCTAATTCGTTTTTGTCATGAGTGAGATCTGCGAATACTACTGAGGTCATCTTGCATTTGACTATAGTAACAGTCATACAGTTTATGTATACAAATTTACATATTTTAAATATAAATTATTTATTTAATATTTAATTCTAATTTTGTTTAACCAAAGTTTACTCAGTCCTGATTTTTGAACGCTCTGCAAATTGTAATCAAAAAACTTCCAGACAAAAATTATTGATCTCTATGAACTTTTACAGTGGTGGCCATGTACTATAGTTGATCAAAAAAAGAGCATGTCAAGTGTAATATTACCATTATAGGGCAAAATAAATTTGTTTATCAACATGCATAGATTTCATTGTGACATCACAGCATGTGACATTCAGTCCGAATTATTCTGGCTCACACTTTGACATTGATCTTGTACAAAAATGACCATGTACTTTAACCTTTTTTTGCTCTATGTATACTTCTAAGGATGTCTAAATAGGTTGTAGGACAGAATGGCACCATACAAAATAACAACCAAAGAAAATGTCAATATTCTTCATACCTGCAACAGACTGTCAATGAGATTATTGGTCCTGCACCATTCTGTCCATTTCAAAATAAATGAATATTTGAGAAACCAAATAAAGTGAACAACCGCCATTTACTGGCATGTAGAATCAGATTCTGAAATATGAAAGCCATTGCTAATGCCTAAGCCTAGAATGCCAATATGAGCACAATAGCTTTTAATATACTGGTACATTTCTTGCACAATTTCTAAAATACTTAGATGATTAATGAGTCAAGATCTTGGATGACTTTGATGATCATGAGCAATAGACTGTGCATATTACTTCATTTTAGAAAGATGGCTGTAGTAAAATGATTTAAAGCTCAGACAATAGTTTACACAGAATGTGTTCCTACAATGCTAAATAAGATTGCTCAATGAAATAGACATCTGTTAGGTTATGTAAACTGGTGAGTGATATCAAAACCACTTGGGTTTCTTGTTGCATTAGTTATTGCCCTTTTTTTTTGTTTCAGTTTTCAGTGGATTGCTGTGAAAATTAAAATGATATACCAGTCAACATGTTGACTAGCCATTGTTTTCTATTTTAAAAGATTTGTGAGAGCATGGAGTCATTTCCAGCTTAGGAAATTAGAGGAGTTGTGTGTGACAGACATGATATTTTTGCATTGCACACCACTCCTCAGATTTAATCTTTAAATAATGCATTTGTTGACATAAAACAAAGAAAATTAAACAATAAAACTAGTTGTACTATAAAAAGGAAACATCAGTGGCATATGCAACAAAAGTTTTTGTATTATTTAGATAACTAATCCTTACCATAATCCTCCACAGATCAGGGTCTGTGATGCACTGAAATGGGTCTGCAGAGACCTGATTAGCCAATGCTTTCAAACATGGTTGAATGTAAGGTTTTGACAGCAAAAGACCTAGGCTGAAAACATTGTGTAACAAGAGTCAAGACCTATTACATCCCAAAATTAATTTTCATTGAACTGCATACTAAATAAGTATAATAATGTATATGAAAATAAAACCCTAACTCTTGCCTGCACACAAATAAGCAGGGCACAAAAAAGGCTTTGTAAGCATGTGCTTAAAAACTGTTCACCCTTTCTTTTGAGGATTCTGTGCTATGTTTACTTAGATATTTATGGTTTGACAGACCCCAGATAGGTCATCAAATCTTTATATAGGTATAATTGTTTTACCTACAATCTTGCAGATCTTTTGAGACCAAGGGTGGTTCTTGTTCTTGTTGACTTTTGGAACTCTTATTTTCATTTTACATGCAAAGAATACACTATTTACAGCTGGTGTTTTCATTTTGCATGCAAAGAATACACTGTATGCAGTTGGTGTTTTCATTTTACATATAAAGAATACACTATATACAGTTAGTGTTTTCATTTTATATGAAAAGAATACACTATATACAATTGGTGTTTTCATTTTACATGCAAAGAATACACTGTATGCAGTTGGTGTTTTCATTTTACTTGCAAAGTATACACCATATGCAGTTGGTGTTTTTATTTTAAATGCAAAGTATACACCATAAACAGTTGGTGTTTTCATTTTACATGCAAAGTATACACCATATGCAGTTGGTGTTGTCATTTTACATGCAAAGAATACACTGTATGCAATTGGTGTGTTCATTTTACATGTAAAGAATACACAGTATACAGTTGGTGTTTTCATTTTACATGCAAAGAATACACCATATGCAGTTGGTGTTTTCATTTTACATGCAAAGAATACACAGTATGCAGTTGGTGTTTTCATTTTTCATGCAAAAAATACATTTTATGCAGTTGGTGTTTTGATTTTACATGCAAAGAATACACCATAAACAGTTGGTGTTTTTTTGTAGATGTCAGCAGTGCTTTTTGCATTTGGCTCATTCTTTCTGACATATATTGCATGTACTACAGTCATCACTTAGTGTGCTGCTCATGACAGTCTAAAGGACCAAGCATACTTAGGATGTGATGGCCATTATATATGGAGTAAGCCTGAGGCTGAGCAAATAAACATGTAAATTACTTATTTATAGTCTTTGTATTCTAGCATACATTTCAATGGCTATGCTTGCTTGAGATGACCTCTTTAACAAACTGTGACATTGGCTGTGAAAGAGCCATTGTCCACTCTTGTGTTGTTTAAAACTTGGGTTTTTTATTGACTAATAAGAGATGTATTGGGTGGAAAAAATTTTCATTGGGATGATTTTTACATGCTTAGTCTCAGGCTTACTCCATTAATGCTCCCCATCAAAAACATCTAAAGTAAGATTTTATGGGGGTTCCATCATTTTTCGTCAGTGTTCAGCCTCATATGTATAAAATTAAGCATGTTTAAAGGACAACAAAACACCACACTAAAATCAACTACAATCACTTCTTATGCAAAACGACTTAAATAGAATTTCTTGTTTAAATATATCTGCTATAAATAATCATACATAACGAGGTCAGTAAAAATAATGTCCTTTTTGCAGATTTAATATACTTTAATGTGGCCCCATTTTGGAAGCATGTGTATGCCTGAGTTCC
Organism: Potamilus streckersoni; assembly: GCA_016746295.1. Classification (NCBI taxonomy): domain Eukaryota; kingdom Metazoa; phylum Mollusca; class Bivalvia; order Unionida; family Unionidae; genus Potamilus; species Potamilus streckersoni. The sequence continues at coordinate 402,680 of JAEAOA010000779.1, forward strand.
CAGATGGTCACAGAGGAATATACATGGTAAATCGAAAATGACTTATGGAATATTTTGATTTCTCATACAGGTGCATATATGGTAAATAACCTAGGTTAGCTTTATCATTACACCAGGTAAGTACTATCAGTTCACTGTTATCAAGCAGTTCTTCTGATATTGTTCTTGTTGTGTCTTGATCTCTATGTATTATGTTTACTTTGATGTTTCCTTTGTCTGCATGGACATTCACCTATTTATGAAGAACATGGATTCTCACCTCTTGTCATGTGATGGTCCAATGTGGGCATAACAATATTGTGCATTATAATTTTTTTGTGATTCAGAATTCACATCTTATACTTTGACCATCATGAGTTGGGATAATACTGAAAGGAGTAGGTTGTTTCAGGATTTCTTACGTGTACTAGGTAAATATTTTGTAGGAAATGATGATAACTGTCTGTTTCAGAGTTTCCTTTTCTTGCTCACTCTTTGCAGTTGAGGCAGGTCTGGTGTGAGCTATGAGCAGTGCACTTGCATAGGGAGCCATTTTCAGTGGTTGCCTTACTGGAAAAGAAAAAGGGCAAACAAATTTGACAATTGAGCTAAATTGAAAAAAGAGCCTGTTTTTTTTGTCATATAATTTTTTTTAATTTGGTCAATTTCTTTCTTATCAGCGCATGTCTAAGTGATGGGGTGGGTGGGTAACAAAATGTTGGACCTGAGTATAGGGCAAGTAGTGTATTACCTTAGGAAAAAGTGTCGGCAAATTGAAATGTGTAACTGTGTTCAGCCTCACTGAATTCAACTGTTGTTTCCTCCTATGTCCTATGAAACATATCAAAATATAAACTCGCTGGGGAGGTACCTGAGGTGGACAGTTTCATACACAGATGTACAGTCTTGGTCAAGTTGTTCTATTTATATTGGGTGTTTTTGACATTCATCGTTTCATTCTCTTGAAACTTTGTGAGTGGATGCATCTTGATGAAGGCTACAATGTATCCCTCCCAGGGGTTAAAAAAAAACCCTTGGTGTCAGACTTGGGGATGAAATGTATCCCTCCCAAGGGTTAAAAAAAACCCTCGGTGTTAGACTTGGGATCAAAAATGTACTGACAAAGTTTCATCTGACCCATACTTTTTCAGCTTGAAAAAGGATATTACAAATGGCATAAAATTTATCATCAGTTTCATTGTACTTCGTTATAAAACACATTTATCCATTATTTCCAGGAGCCTTATGATTCATCTTCTCATTAATAAATTACACTTGAAGTTTTACATCTTTCATTTGTTGCGGCAAGTTATAAACCAACAAAATCTGCAACGACCCAATAACTTTGTAATCCAAATTATATATGCCACTTTGTCATAATGCACACCTATGCTAGTCTGGTTCTCAGTTCATATGCTCCATATAGCGGAGTGCAATGCAGGGAGCATATGAAACGGAATCAGACTATGTCTATGCTCGAAGTATACATGATGCCATCCCTCATCCAAAGCATTAGATATGTAATAAATCCTTATTGTATTTTGCAAATCTTGTGTGTCAAAAAATGAACAGAAAAAAAAACGTGCTTCAGTTTTATCCAGTGTGTCCCAGACACACAAATGTGCATAAAGGGAAACACAATGGTACTAAACCATCATTATGAAGTAGGTTAGTGTGACTCGTACTTCATGATAGACTGATTGCATAAAGTTTTTGTTTTATGTTTATTTCTCAGGCTCTGTTCATGGCATTGTCATCAAACTAAATGACTACATAAATTTAAGTTAGCAACCTCATGGCAAAAAAGGTCACTGTCATCTGCACTTTACAGCCTTACTGCATTTATCTCATTATTTGCTTTGTTGTGTACAGTTTATCAGATATAAATGTATCCAGCAAGTACAGTTGGAAATACAAATGAATTTGTTTTGTTTCTTAGTAGTAAACCTCCATATTATGGACTTAACATTGTGATAGGTTACCATCAACAGATTGACTGTGTTGTATATGGTGATAGGTTATTGTATGTTGTGATAGGTTATTGTATATTGTGATAGGTTATTGTATATTGTGATAAGTTACCATCAGCAGATTGACTGTTTATTGTATATTGTGATAGGTTATTGTATATTGTGATAGGTTACCATCAGCAGATTGACTGTTTATTGTATATTGTGATAGGTTATTGTATATTGTGATAGGTTACCATCAGCAGACTGTTGTATATTGTGATAGGTTATTGTATATTATGATAGGTTATTGTATATTGTGATAGGTTATTGTATATTGTGATAGGTTATTGTATATTGTGATAGTTTATTGTATATTGTGATAGGTTATTGTATATTATGAGAGGTTATTGTATATTGTGATAGGTTACCATCAGCAGATTGTTGTATATTGTGATAGGTTATTGTATGTTGTGATAGGTTATTGTATATTGTGATAGTTTATTGTATATTGTGATAGGTTATTGTATATTGTGATAGGTTATTGTATATTGTGATAGGTTACCATCAGCAGACTGTGTTGTATATTGTGATAGGTTACCATCAGCAGACTGTGTTGTATATTGTGATAGAGTATTGTATATTGTGATAGGTTATTGTATATTGTGATAGGTTATTGTATATTGTGATAGGTTACCATCAGCAGACTGTGTTGTATATTGTGATAGGTTATTGTATGTTGTGATAGGTTATTGTATATTGTGATAGGTTACCATCAGCAGACTGTGTTGTATATTGTGATAGGTTATTTTCTATTGTGATAGGTTATTGTATATTGTGATAAGTTACCATCAGCAGACTGACTGTGTTGTAAATTGTGATAGGTTACCATCAGCAGATTGACTGTTTATTGTATATTGTGATAGGTTTTTGTATATTGTGATAGGTTACCATCAGCAGATTCACTATGTATAGTATATTGTGATATGTTATGGCTACTGTCAGCAGATTGACTGCATTGCTAATATAAGTGAGTATAGGAAGTGACCCACAGTGATCAGAGAATGTTCCATCTATTCATTTGCCTATACATGTCCTTAAAACTGTTATTTTAATATAGTAATTGCTTGCATGTCACTATTATTATAAAGCTTTACCTTTCTAAATGGGAAGATGTAGTCTGTACTAGATGCACCAACTCCCTGTTGAAGAGATTTCTTAAAAACATGCATAGACCCAGTTTAGTCTGACCATAGACCCAGTCTAGTTTGACCATAGACCCAGTCTAGTTTGACCATAGACCCAGTCTAGTCTGACCATAGACCATAGACCCAGTCTAGTCTGCCCACTCAGATCATGCTCTATATAGCATTCTTTTCCAGATGACCATTAAGTCAATTCTTGGAACAAATAAAATCACATGTGCCTCTGTGGCCTCAAAGGTAGTTGAATGACTTACTGGGCCTGTTGATTGACACACTAAGTTATTAACTCCATAGTACAATCTTCTCTCCCAACATGGAGGTACTCTAGTCCACACCAATCCCCAGATCTTCCACCTTTACATTTGGATCATCTGAAGCAGTCAATCTACTAGGCAAAGTTTTTAAGCAAAGTTGCTGACTGCATTGTACAGGCCAGGCAATGTGATGGAAAGTGGCAAAGTTTTTAAGCAAAGTTGCTGACTGCATTGTACAGGCCAGGCAATGTGATGGAAAGTGGCAAAGTTTTTAAGCAAAGTTGCTGACTGCATTGTACAGGCGGCCAGGCAATGTGATGGAAAGTGGAAAATCTACTGTGATTAGCATGGTGGGAAACTTAATCCTTGCTGCAGTAGTGGATTTTCTTCTCTCCCATTGAAGATTGTTCAGCCTGTATGATCAAGGTTATAGCACTTTCTGACCAAAGGTCAATCTGTTGGTTTTGATCCTCACTTACTGGATCTCATAAAGTTTTTAGAGCTACAGCATCAGTGTCTCACTTGTTCACATGGATATGGAACCATTTATGTGTTTTGTGGGCATTGACAAAACAACCTTACAACTTGGAGTCCATCAGACATCCCCCTTACTGACAACTTCAGGTTATAATAATAGTGACAGGTCAGCTATTAGTGACATTGAAATCTAGTTTTTGGGGAAGCTAGAACTAATTTTAGCTATGTAATACTTAACTGTCAATACCCATGCTGATGTCCTTCATTAGCCACAGGTGTCAAAAAGAATGAGGACAGTCTAAAGAGCATCTAGCACAAATTAAGTCTTTCCATGCTGAAAGGTAAAGCTAATGATAATAATCACAACCATGTTGTACTCCCCTAGCCAAAAATGCATAAGATCTTTGTGAAAAGTTCATGAAAATTGGAGAAATAATATGTATGTTATACCATTGAATTTATGCAGTTTATACATTTTTTTTTAACTCTACTATGTTATGTATATCCAATTACAATTGACATACATAAGTGATAAATGACTAAATTTATTCACTGATAACATTTGGTAATGGATTTGATAAGGAGATTAATTTAGCTTTTGAACAATGAAAGTTTTTATTACTGTTGTTTTGCCAGTTGGTGTTAAGGATCCCATTGCCTAGTGTTTATTAGTTCCTATGTTGTTTACAGATCTTTTTTTCCCAGTGTTTAATAGTTCCCATGTTGTTTTAAGGATCACTGTTTTCAGCAGACACGGCATATCTACTGCAAGCTAAACCATTGCTTCACCAGGAAAGCGTTATTTAGAGAAAGAAATATCATGAGAAGTGATGTGCAAACATCTCCATTTTACCCCCTAATGGATGCAAAATTGAGAGTGAAAATTCCAGACCAAGTATAAAAATACCCAAACCATGGTGTCAAAACTATGGTGGGGGAGGGTCTGATGTACAAATGACAGTAAGGGGAAACACTGATTTCCTGCCACTCTTGTACTCTATAGTTACATTGTCAGTGTATCTCAAAGATATAAATATCTCAAGTCTGAAAACAAGAAAGATGGATGACATGACATGCTTTGTTTTATGGCAGGCATTTTTAATAACAACGCTTATTATAAGTTGTTAATGAGTTTAAAAAAATGAATATAAGGATAACATATAAATGTGGACAGTACTAGACATCATCACATGAAGCAAATTGTCAGCTTTCAACACCATGTTTCTGAATTCCTGTTTCACATTAAAACCCTTACAGAATCTTAAATCTTACAACCTTTTTATGTCCCAGATATTATCAAAACAAGATGTTCTAGGAATCTGTGAAAGTATTTCAAACTGTTGGTTGCCAAATCCACATAAATAGTAATTTAATGAGAGATGACGTGCCATAGCTGCCATTTCTGAATGGAAAATTACTGACTTCAGATTTTATATAAATCAGTTATACCACAAAAACTTAGAAACCTTATTTCACTGTTCCTTTGAATGCAACAAATTGATGGGATGAGTGGCATACTGGACATGACTTTTGTATTCCTCCTAAAGGGTGAACCTCTCAACTGTACCCTGCCAAGATTCCACTGACATGACTTTTGTATTTCTCCTGAAGGGTGAACCTCTCAACTGAAGTTCGTACCCTGCCAAGATTCCACTGACAGCAGAGCATGGTCTTGTTAAGTGTGGCAATTTCTATCCTGTGAAACATTAATATTTTGACATGAACTGTTTGAAGAAAATGTATAATGATAAACCACCAAAAAAAACTCCCACCTTTCATGGGAATGTGGTTTCTATAACACATCTTAAGAATGTTTCAAGGATTGTACAAGTGTAACCATTACCTTTTATTTTACATAAACTTTACAGAATTTTAACATTTTCACATTTAATAATTTACCTGGTACTTAATTATACATTTATTACGGAATGTTTTGTTCTCCTAAATTTGCAGCTTGGTTGTACATTTTTTTAACTTTACCCTTTGTTGGCGGCACTACATAGCCACTTTTGTGCATAGATGCTGTAAACTGCTACTATGTACATATATTTATCAGCATTATGTTTCATACACTTCCTGAATAATTATACCAGGCTAATTATGTCAAGTTTCAACATTCTATTACAAAGTCTTCCTGAATTATACCAGACTAATTATGTCAAGTTTCAACATTCTATTACAAAGTCTTCCTGAATTAAACCAGACTAATTATGTCAAGTTTCAACATTATATTACATACACTTCTTGAATAATGATGCTAATTATGTCAGAATTCCCATCAAATTAAATGTACTTGCAGAATAAGACTTTTAAACTCTGATCAATTTTATTGAGGTCAGGTTTCATTCATCTTTATGGCATGACCATTGCAAAGATTGCCTGATTTACTGCCCTTGTCTTTCTTAATGCATATGTTGATTTTCTTCATATCAATGAAGAGAGTTATGGTTGCTGAAATCTAAATTTTGTATTTATCTTGATACAGTTCTGGATTATTATTATTATTATTATTATTATTATTATTATTATTATTATTATTATTATTATTATTATTTTTATTATTATTATAAGGGGTTATTAGGGATCCAGTGTATTGGTACACTGCTCAATTAGTTTGGGATCCATTATGTTGATACAGTGCTGGATTATTATTATAAGAGGTTAGTCTGGGTCCAAGGTCTTGATACCTGGATTATTATTATTATAAGCCCTTAGTAGGGGTCCATTGTGTTGATGCAGTGCTAGATTATATTATTATTATTATTATTAGTAGTAGTAGTAGTAGTAGTATTATTAGTATTAGTATTAGTATTAGTATTATAATAAGTGGTTATTAGGGGTCCAGTGTATTGGTATACTGCTAGATTAGTCCAAGGTCCATTATGTTGATACAGTGCTGGATTATTATTATTATAAGAGGCTAGTCCAGGTCCAATGTGTTGATACCTGGATTATTATTATTATAAGTGGTTAGTAGGAGTCCATTGTGTTGATGCAGTGCTGGATTATTATTATTATTATTATTATTATTTTTTTATTATTATTATTATTATTATTATCATCATCATCATCACCATCATCATTTTCATCATCATTATTATTATCATCATTATCATTATTATTATTATCATTATTATTATTATTATTATTATTATTATTATTATTATTATTATTATTATTATTATTATTGTTGTTGTTGTTGTTGTTTTGGGCTCTGGGGTATTATTATGAGTTAGTATGGAGGTCCTGTGTTGTTATTATAAGTGGTTAGTAAGGGTCAAGTGTGTTGATACCTAAGTTGTTATTATAAGGGGTTAGTCAGGGTCCACTATATTGATGCAGCTCTATTATTATTATATTTATTATTATTATTATTATTATTATTATTATTATTATTATTATTATTATTATTATTATCATTATTGATTAATATGGGTCCATTTTGTTGATAGAGCTCAGTTTTATTACCTTTAGTGATTAGTAGGAGTCCACTGTGTTGATACAATTCTGGGTTGATATTATTACCTGTTAGTAGGGACCAATGTGTTAATACATTTCTGTTTTATTACAAAGGGATGGTTGTGGTCCCTTGTGTTGGTATTTTGCATTCATTATATGATGTGGGTTATGTAAAAAAAATTATCTTGTAGCTGACCTTTCTCCAAAATAAAGTTCTTTGCTTACCTGACCAAAATCATTGATTATTTTGTTATTCTGTAAACTAATACATAGTTCTTGGGTTTAATATTAGGATCATTATCAAATAGAGGTAAACATTTATCTTGGTCTGAGTCAACGACATTGTGTTTACCATATTCTTTATCATAATTTTATTGGCATAGGTCTGATTATAGCTTGGATTGTTCTGGAAATGAACTTTTGTCATACATCCTGGCTCTTCTTTTGTGTCTCATTTTTATATAATCTTGTTTTTCTAGATTTTATTCATTCCTGCGATTTAACATCTAGGCAAAACTCATTTATATTTTTGTATTCAGATTTTGGTTTGGGTTAAATAATTTATTATTCTCTGGAAATACAAAGTTCTCTATTATAATCTTGGAAAGAAACATAAACTGGGAATTACAGTGAATTCAAACATAGGAAACCTTGCCTTATATTACTGTGTTTCAACAAAAGACTCTACCTCAATACAATTTAAACCATTGGTACATTAGAAGAATAGAGACTAGCAGCTACTAAAGGCACTTCAGCATTGTTAAATTATTTGGAATACCTCTAAATATTATTCAAAATGTTACTCATTAGGAATTGTGATAGTAATTCTAGAATTATTTGGGATTTAATTTGCAATACCATAAATTATTTTTATATATTCAATTTTTATTCTTGGGAAATAAATTATTTATTGAATTTTACAAAATTTGATGGTTTTCACTCGTTTCTATTACTTATTTGAAGACTATAGAGTCATTACTTTAAGCAGTTTCAATACACACATCACATGTGTAAGACCAAAAACATTAATAATAATAATAATAATAATAATAATAATAATAATAATAATAATAATAATAGTGTTTTTATTTAAAGTATGTAGCACAATTAGCTAAGAATTAATACAACTGCAGGCCCTCATGCAAAGGAATTTATTTTAGCTGCATTTCTGAAGGGACTGGATAGACTGGGCTTGGAAGAAGAAAATAGAGTGGGCATTTCTAATCTCAGCTGGAATACTGTTCCAGAGCAAAGCTCCAGAGTATTGGAAAGTTTTAAAAAATAATTCCTTATTTGGTTTTGGAATTTTATACTATTTGGTAGACATGAATTGCAGGTGGAGAGTATTACCAGGTACCTATATTGGAATAGCGATTTTAAAAAATCAAGAGTTCTATTATTGGATATTCTGTACATTAATTTAGCTTTTCTCAAACAGGTCCAGTCTTTAATAGGTAATATTTTTAACTTAACTTTCTTTCTGGATTGATATTAGCCCAAATACTCTCTTTTGAAGATGTGCCAGCTTTGTTGCTTTTATAATTTTAATTATCCCATACTGTATTACAGTATTATAAACAGGGTTGTATGTAACTTATAAAATAGTTTATGTGCTTTTCAGGGAGAAAATGTCTTTCCTACTGAGAAGCCATAAACTTGAATTGATTTTTTTTTAACTGATATGTTTGATAGGTTCAATCCATGATAGGTTATTATTTACCAAAACACCAAGTATTTTATCATGACAGACCATTTGCAAATTTTTCTTTCCATGTCAGACATAGTTCATTAAATCAAGTTTTTTCCTTTTTAGCCATGTTGAGATAAATAATATTTTAGTTTTACCAGTATTTACCACCATGCCATTGCATGTGTACCATTTGTCCAGTTTGTTTAGGGCATCCTGTAAAGAAATTTCAAGTTCATGCTTTGTGTTTTGAATGTCTGACAATGTACTTCATCACATTTTTAGATTTTCAGTTTCTTCAAAAGGATTTTATGATCCACCATGTCTAAAGCTTTCCTGAAATCTACAAATACTGAACCTTTTAATCTACCTTGATCAAGTGTTTGAAGCCATTTATCAGTTAGGGAGATCAAGGCAGTCTCACATGAATGTTTCTTTAGAGATTTTGCTGCTGCAGAACTTTTTCAGTTCATTAAAGTTGTTTTCTATCACTTTTTTTTAAAACTTTGTGGTAATGTTGGTGAAAAAATGATTGAAAGCATTTGCAATGTCATTGTCATCAGTACCTATGGTGTCATTCACCAGAAGTGAGTGAATTTTTTTTATCTGATCTTTGTGTGTTCCTCCAGTAAGTTCATTGAAGACTTTCCAAATGAAGGGGCCACAAGTGGCCGAGTGGTCTAACGAGTGGTCTAACGCTGTAGTGGTCTAATGCTGTAGTGGTCTAACGATGCCCGTTACGGATCACTGCCATCTCACCTTTGTCTGCGTGAGGTTTCTAGGATTCGGTGAATGTGGATATGTGAGAAAGCTTGCCAGTAGCTTCTCGTGGGTCGGTGGTTCTTTCCGGTGATTTCCGGTTTCTTCCTCCACCATTAATACTGGCCGCCATGAATAGCCTATCGTGTGCTGAAAAATGGCTTTAATCCCAACAACAACAACAACAACTTTCCAAATGGAGTTTGTACTGCTATTTTTGTTTCCCAGCAATGATATAATAATTTTTTTAGCTTTTTTAATCATACTTGTTATGTTATTTCTGTATGCTTTATATTGTGTATGGCTTCATATAGCCTTGAATTGGTCTCCTGTCTGGGATTTCAGTAGTAAGCCAGTTAGGTTTGATTTCATCCCTGATGAACTTTGAGTGGTGCAAGCATCCATAAATCAGTCAGTCCACACCCAGAGTTTCATCTATGTCATCCAATTTTGGATCATATTCCAACGAGCTTTATATAGGTTATTGAAAAATTGTTCTTCATTAAAAAATTTTAACAATCTGTAAGTGATGGGTTTTTTTTATTTTTCTTATTTCTCTTGCATTTAACCTTTTTTGTCACAAAAGTAGGATAGTGGTCATTAAGATCAAATTTGATACATTAATGCATGGTCATTAAGATCAAATTTGATACATTAATGCATGGTCATTAAGATCAAATTTGATACATTAATGCATGGTCATTAAGATCAAATTTGATACATTAATGCATGGTCATTAAGATCAAATTTGATACATTAATGCATGGTCATTAAGATCAAATTTGATACATTAATGCATGGTCATTAAGATCAAATTTGATACATTAATGCATGGTCATTAAGATCAAATTTGATACATTAATGCAAGACACATTGTCTGGTAAGTTGGTATAAATGTGATCAATGTGGGCTCATTTGTCAGCTGGATTAGGCCTATTGATTCAATAAATTCCTTATCTGAGTATTGAGATGGTCTTTATTTATATCACCAAGCATATGTTTTGTCTTTTACAAGAACATTTTCCATTTGTTTCAAAAAGTTGTCATTCAGAATTGTTTTGGAGGAGAGAAAGGTGGCCTATAAATGAAAATGAAAACAAACTAGGAATGATTTTGCATTATTTTAAGAAATTTCTGCCCAGATACTCTCAATTTTTTGTGACTTCAAGTCATTGCCTTTCTGCATTTACCTCTTCCCTAATGTATACAACAAGTTCTCCCCTACTGTCTCTTATTGTAGCCTTGACTGTGAAATAGATTATCATAGTGGTTAGCATTTAATTAGGTTTCAGTGACTCCTAAAACAGGTATATTATTTTCTTTGGAAGACAACATTAACTTAATCTGGTCTATTTTTCCCACTATACATTGTACATTTAAGTGACCTATGATAAAACCTTTGTATTTAGTTTCATATCAATTATGTGTATGTCATCTTGCAATGGGGTACTTACTGAGATTATCTCCATACTACTTTTATCAATCTGATGTCCTATTTCCATATTTAAATGTTCATATATATTAACATCTTCATTGTCACATACAGACCCTGAAAATCCATTAATGTTTGCATTTACAACAGTGTCTACAATGATTGAATAGTTTCATGAGTCTCACTAGGTAGATTTAAAATTATTATTATTATTATTATTATTATTATTATTATTATTATTATTATTATTATTATTATTATCATTATTATTATTATTATTATTATCATTATTATTATTATTATTATTATTATTATTATCATTATTATTATTATCATTATTATTATCATTATTATTATTATTATTATTATTATTATTATTATTATTATTATTATTATTATTATTACTTTATTTAAAGAGGGTAACACAAATAGCTAAGAACTAGTCAACCTTGAGACCCTCATTCAAAGGAATTTATTTATTTTAGCTGCATCTCTGAAGCGACTGTATATACTGGGTTTGGAAAAAGGATATAGAGTGGGTATTTCTAGTCTCAACTGGGATACTAGATGAAGCATTGGCATTCTCCTCTTTGCCAGCTTCCTAGTATGTACAATACATTGATTGACAGAGTATTTGTTTCATATTTATGGCATTTGAAGTGCTCAATCTGTTTGCCATGATGGCATACCTGTGTCATATTCCAAGTTTCCCCACAGCAGAGACATTACTCTTCATTATAGTGTCTGAAAATGTTGATATTTCTCAGTAGTTGAGATATTCCTTTTCTGCTTAAACAAATTTTGTCTCTGTGGTAGAGACTTCAGTTGACATCCTGGTTCTGAAAATGTACTGTGGAATGTACTGTAGTTTGAAGACTTCACACAGTTCAATTATCAGATCATTGATTTTTTAACCCTGGTGTCCACACAAATTGGTAGTCCTGATATTATTTTACATGTATCTGGACTGCAATACCCAGCAGAATACAGTAAACTTTCAAAATCTGTTCTGATTTGGCTTAGTGACCTTCCATCCCTGGCATCATTTCCACCTACTAAAATAATAATTTGGTTGTATTTGGTTATGGCAGTATTCATTATTCTTTCTGTGATGTCGATTTTTGCACTTCTAAGAGTCTGTATATCTGTTTTAAAAAGTCTCCTTTTCAATATTGAGGAGCAATTATTTGAGTGCTATCTTTTCTGGCTTGTGATTTCATGTATTGGATTCTGTTCATATCTCAGATACATCACTTGGAGGAAGGGGTGCTGAAGTTCTGTTCATATCTCAAATACATCACTTGGAGGAAGGGGTGCTGAAGTTCTGTTCACATCTCAGATACATCACTTGGAGAAAGGGGTGCTAAAGTTCTGTTCATATCTCAGATACATCACTTGGAGGAAGGGGTGCTGAAGTTCTGTTCATATCTCAGATACATCACTTGGAGGAAGGGGTGCTGAAGTTCTGTTCATATCTCAGATACATCACTTGGAGGAAGGGGTGCTGAAGTTCTGTTCATATCTCAGATACATCACTTGGAGGAAGGGGTGCTGAAGTTCTGTTCATATCTCAGATACATCACTTGGAGGAAGGGGTGCTGAAGTTGGTGTCTCAGTTGTGTGAGCTAATCAAGCTGATATTGACCCATTTGTCTGAGTACTGGGAAATGCAGTTGTTGTTGCAGGCAACAGATTTATTACTAAGAGAGGGGGTACTATTGTTTGCAATGCAAGATTACTTTGTGTGCCAATTATTTGCATTATCAGTTTACATTTCCTTTTGGCTGGTATTGGGATTGGCTGTGTCTGAGCATCTGACATTGTTGCTATATGGGAGTCTGAGTTGTTGTTTCACATGAGGTTACTTGCTCATTAATCCTCCCCTATGCTGACTTAATAGCATGTAACTCTAGTTCTAATTCTTCAATTTATGTCTCTTTAAAGTTCCTAATTGGTTTTTTATGTACATTTTTTAAACACACACCCCCTCAATTTTTTTTTTATTACATGATTTTCATGTCTTATCAAAGTCTGCTGCTATGAAGCACTTGGCCTTCCTCTTCTAAATCCACCTTTAAACTGGAACTCTCCTGGTCCAGTATGGGCCTTTTTGTCACCACCAGGTGGTCCAGCTTTAGTATCATTGGTGATCAGGTTTCCACACTATGCCAGCATCAGAGCTGCTAACTGTGCTTATTTGTCCACATGCTTTAAAAAGGGTATATTATGACCAACTGGGTGTATCCTCCTTCTGTCCATCCAACCATAACCACACCTGTTAACTGCAGAGTCTATATTTACCAAACTTTATACATCTTTGACCAGGTGGTGACCATCTTTAGGAAGGATAGGAGATTTGGGTATCTGCCCAGAAAGGAGGTCAGATATGTAGGAATTTTTTTAACTGCAGTTACAATGACATTTAAAAATTTATTTTACCAATTTGTGCAATTGTAGGAGCATTAATAATATATAAAAATTTGGATCATAACCTCTGAGTCATGGTTTGGATGGGAAGGCATGTAATAAAATGTATGGGGATATGCCATAGTGAGCCATAGAAACTGTGTTTTTCTGCTTCATCTTGTCAGAACTTGTATCAATATAAATGAATAATTTATTTTGTTTCAGGAGGTGAGATGGACTTTGACCTGGTGCCAGTTAAGGCTACAGAATCTTTGAACACCAATGCAGCAAAACACCGAATAGCTGTCAGACCAAAAGATCGTCGCGGGTCTTCAAAGAGATCAATGCACAGAAAGGGTGAAGTGAGTTGTCACTGGTTTAAACACTGTGTAAAGATACTTTTGGGTATGTTGTCAGTCATCCAGTTTCTCTTGTCTGTCCGTCCATTAGTACAAATTTGCTATTGACTTCTTCCTAAAGTACTTAAAGGATTGACCTAAAACTTTTTTACACATTCTTTGCATGGTTTAGTGGGATTTAATGAAAGTAGTGCTGTTCTGACATTCAGTTTGGTTTCTGACATTCAGTTTGGTCACAATTACAGCTGTCTTGAAAATAGTGATAATCTGACATTCAGTTTGGTCACAATTACTGCTGTCTTGAAAATAGTGCTGATCTGACATTCAGTTTGGTCACAATTACTGCCATCTTGAATATAGTGATAATCTGACATTCAGTTTGGTCACAATTACTGCTGTCTTGAAAATAGTGCTAATCTGACATTGAGTTTGGTCTCTGACCTTCAGTTTGGTCACAATTACTGCTGTCTTGAAAATAATGATGATCTGACATTCAGTTTGGTCACAATTACTGCTGTCTTCAAAATAGTGATAATCTGACATTCAGTTTGGTCACAATTACTGCTGTCTTGAAAATAGTGCTGATCTGACATCCATTTTGGCCACAATTACTGCTGTCTTGAAAATAGTGCTGATCTGACATTAATTTTGGTCTCTGACCTTCAGTTTGGTCACAATTACTGCTGTCTTGAAAATAGTGCTGATCTGACATTCATTTTGGTCACAATTACTGCTGTCTTCAATATAGTGCTGATCTGACATTCAGTTTGGTCACAATTACTGCTGTCTTGAAAATAGTGCTGATCTGACATTCATTTTGGTCACAATTACTGCTGTCTTCAATATAGTGCTGATCTGACATTCAGTTTGGTCACAATTACTGCTGTCTTGAAAATAGTGATAATCTGACATTCAGTGTGGTCACAATTACTGCTGTCTTCAAAATAGTTCTGATCTGACATTCAGTGTGGTCACAATTACTGCTGTCTTCAAAATAGTGATGATCTGACATTCAGTTTGGTCACAATTACTGCTGTCTTCAAAATAGTGATGATCTGACATTCAGTTTGGTCACAATTACTGCTGTCTTGAAAATAGTTCTGATCTGACATTCAGTTTGGTCACAATTACTGCTGTCTTGAAAATAGTGATAATCTGACATTCAGTGTGGTCACAATTACTGCTGTCTTCAAAATAGTTCTGATCTGACATTCAGTGTGGTCACAATTACTGCTGTCTTCAAAATAGTTCTGATCTGACATTCAGTTTGGTTACAATTACTGCTGTCTTGAAAATAGTGATAATCTGACATTCAGTGTGGTCACAATTACTGCCATCTTGAAAATAGTGCTGATCTGACATTCAGTTTGGTTTCTGACATTCAGTTTGGTCACAATTACAGCTGTCTTGAAAATAGTGCTGATCTGACATTCAGTTTGGTCACAATTACTGCTGTCTTGAAAATAGTGATAATCTGACATTCAGTGTGGTCACAATTACTGCTGTCTTCAAAATAGTTCTGATCTGACATTCAGTTTGGTCACAATTACTGCCATCTTGAATATAGTGATAATCTGACATTCAGTTTGGTCACAATTACTGCCATCTTGAAAATAGTGCTAATCTGACATTGAGTTTGGTCACAATTACTGCTGTCTTGAAAATAGTGATAATCTGACATTCAGTGTGGTCACAATTAATGTTGTCTTGAATATTTTTTTAATGCAACTCCTCATAGGAAAGTCAAATAGCCAGGTTTTCACCTGAAGACTTCTTATGATATTTTGTTGTTTTTTTCAAAATAATATGATGCTGATCTGTCATCCCACATGGCCAATTTGAAAATCATGTTTATGCTCCAACAGGAATCCTATAGTGGCCAATTTGAAAATCATGTTTATGCTCCAAGAGGAATGCTATAGTGGCCAATTTGAAAATCTTGTTTATGCTCCAACAGGAATCCTATAGTGGCCAATTTGAAAATCATGTTTATGCTCCAACAGGAATCCTATAGTGGCCAATTTGAAAATCATGTTTATGCTCCAACAGGAATCCTATAGTGGCCAAGTTGAAAATCTTGTTTATGCTCCAACAGGAATCCTATAGTGGCCAATTTAAAAATCATGTTTATGCTCCAACATGAATGCTATAAAGGCCAAGTTGAAAATCTTGTTTATGCTCCAACATGAATGCTATAAAGGCCAAGTTGAAAATCATGTTTATGCTCTAACATGAATGCTATAAAGGCCAAGTTGAAAATCTTGTTTATGCTCCAACATGAATGCTATAGTGGCCAAGTTGAAAATCATGTTTATGCTCCAAGAGGAATGCTATAGTGGCCAATTTGAAAATCTTGTTTATGCTCCAACATGAATGCTATAGTGGCCAATTTGAAAATCATGTTTATGCTCCAAGAGGAATGCTATAGTGGCCAATTTAAAAATCATGTTTATGCTCCAAGAGGAATGCTATAGTGGCCAAGTTGAAAATCATGTTTATGCTCCAAGAGGAATGCTATAGTGGCCAATTTGAAAATCTTGTTTATGCTCCTTTTTCTAGCAGGATGAAGACATGAAGATGGTGTTTTCACCACAAGACTTCTTATATGTTTAGTTTGAAAATGGTACCAATCGTAGATCAATAACAGCTGATTTAAAATCTCATTATGATTAAAAAAATGTCTGAGATTGTTTCAACACTTTACAGTTAAAGAGAAAATAAATGGTCATGATTTCTTACCAAAATTCTTTTTGGCGAGTCGAGTTTAGTATCAGCCCCCTTGGGGGACTTATGTTTTTATTTGTTTTAATTTTATGCTCCACATTAGATTGGATCGTGGCATGTAGTAGTACTATTTTCAATCTCTCCATTCATCCATCTTGGTAAGTTTTGTGGTTTAGGTCAGTTTTGAAGCTCTTTGGTTTCTCATTTGTGACTCCAGAACACATTTCTTGTTATAAAATTTTTCTAATATTAAATCATGTTGCACATAAAACATTAAATTAAGCTGCTTAAGATGGTTAGAGCATCAGCCTCATATGCAGGAGGTTGTGGGGTCGATCTCCAGACAAGTCATACCTAAGACTTACAAAAAATGGTACTAACAGCTTCCTTTCTTGCTGCTCAGCATTAACAGGTTATTGTTAGGACTGGTCGGCCTGGTGTCAGGATAATGTGACTGGGTGGGACATCATGCTACATATCTGCAGCATGATGCCCCAGTGCTAGACATCACTATAAACTGCCACACTGCAGACAATGTAGCGAATATGACTAAGACATTGTTAAAGCTACTTAAAAAATCTAAATCTCACACACACATTAAATTAATATAGTTTCATTTTTTTAGAATCAGATTTTTACTGTTTGTCAATAATTTGCATTTGACCATAAGCATCTGGTATAATTTTTAGCTTTCACTTTTGCAAACATTCTTTATTTATTTGTTTTCTTCTGAAGAAAAAAAGCAAAAAATTCAATTAAACACTATCAAATAATAAGCAAGAAGAGTTTCAAAACTCCCTTGTTCTCTCTCTCTACCAAGATATAATATATATATATATATATATATATATATATATATATATATATATATATATATATATATATATATATATAAGATACAAAGTCCACTATAATTGGTGCAAATGAAGATTGGCTTGGCTTTGTGTTTAACAACACATCAATAATACAGGAATGTTAATTCATGGGAAATGGATTTATGTACCTTGCCCTGAGAAAAAATGAATTCCAACCCAGCATGTGTGGGCAGGATCTGAACCAGTCCGTACTAGTCACTGGTCCGGGCATTGATGATCCATGGTAATGATATACATATGGCAAATAGTAGATGTCTAAAATTTTACATTTTTATGCTTTTCAGAAAGGTGAGAAACAAACTCCACTTCCAAGTCTAAATGAAGAATCTCCAACCAAATCCTACACAGATGAGACACAAACAGGTAAATAATGTATTTTCAGTTATCCATTATGTAGTGTTGCTCATCTCTCAGTCAATAATAGTCTTTCAGTCAGTCCATCCTACCCAGAACAGAAGTCTCAAACCATTAAAGGAATTCAGTGAAACTTGGTGCAAGCTGCTTAGACGTGCCCCTCGGGTCAAGCTAGACTTGAATTTTATTGAGAAGTGACTTCTCCTTTTTGGACATAACAGGGAGAAGTGGACACAAAGCAATAAACATGATATTTGTTTGTGAGCGTTTTCATTCTCACATTTGAATTATGCACTTTATTTACCAGTATGCATATCTGCATTTAACTTTAGTTTGAAGCAATATTTTATTTTCAAGTAGAAAATTGTTTTAGTTGTATGTATGTTATAAACACATTTATTTGTGTCTAAAATTTGTCATATGCATATGCAGTGTTTTGTAGCCATATGACATTAAATGAGAACAACATTAGCTATAGATTGTAATGAATTTTGACCTTGTAACTAGATTACAGTATTGTAATTGCAAGTAAGTAAAAATACCTAATCAACTACAATTAATCAATAATTATTTTTACTTTGTGAAAGTTCGCTATATAAAGGGACCACTCAAGTGGCCTAGTGGTTAAAGCCCTGGTGAAAGTTCACTATATAAAGGGACCATTCAAGTGGCCTAGTGGTTAGAGCCCTGGTGAAAGTTCACTATATAAAGGGACCACTCAAGTGGCCTAGTAGTTAAAGCCCTGGTGAAAGTTCACTATATAAAGGGACCACTCAAGTGGCCTAGTGGTTAAAGCCCTGGTGAAAGTTCACTATATAAAGGGACCACTCAAGTGGCCTAGTGGTTAGAGCCCTGGTGAAAGTTCACTATATAAAGGGACCACTCAAGTGGCCTAGTGGTTAAAGCCCTGGTGAAAGTTCACTATATAAAGGGACCACTCAAGTGGCCTAGTGGTTAAAGCCCTGGTGAAAGTTCACTATATAAAGTGACCACTCAAGTGGCCTAGTGGTTAGAGCCCTGGTGAAAGTTCACTATATAAAGGGACCACTCAAGTGGCCTAGTGGTTAGAGCCCTGGTGAAAGTTCACTATATAAAGGAACCACTCAAGTAGCCTAGTGGTTAAAGCCTTGGTGAAAGTTCACTATATAAAGGGACCACTCAAGTGGCCTAGTGGTTAAAGGCCTGGTGAAAGTTCACTATATAAAGGGACCACTCAAGTGGCCTAGTGGTTAAAGCCCTGGTGAAAGTTCACTATATAAAGGGACCACTCAAGTGGCCTAGTGGTTAGAGCCCTGGTGAAAGTTCACTATATAAAGGGACCACTCAAGTGGCCTAGTGGATAGAGCCCTGGTGAAAGTTCACTATATAAAGGGACCACTCAAGTGACCTAGTGGATAGAGTCCTGGTGAAATTTCACTATATAAAGGGACCACTGAAGTGGCCTAGTGGTTAAAGCCCTGGTGAAAGTTCACTATATAAAGGGACCACTCAAGTGGCCTAGTGGTTAGAGCCCTGGCCAGAGAATCATAAAAATGATACTAAGAGCTGCCTCGTTCAGATAGAGATTAGCGAGAGACATCACTATAAACTGCCACACTGCAAACATCGTAATGTTATGACTTAAAAATTGTTAAAGTTAGGCTAAAAATTCAAATCACACACACAAACACATTTCATCTGAATTGACACAGCCAAAATGAGCTTGCTAGGGTACCTGTTCAAGGGTGCTTGTTAGGGTACCTGTTCAAGAGTTGTTGCTTGAGTGCCTATTCAAGTGTTTGCTTTTTTTAGACAGAGTGGTTTTACTGTAATATAGCTTTGTTACAACAGTCCATTAATAGGATTACAAATGTAAGGTTTTAATATTTTGTACTTGTAATTTTAGGCATTGGTTAAATAGTATTTGCTCTGCTGCTTTTTTCTTATTTTGACAAAAATGAGCGTAGTCAGAAAATAACTTTGACCTTGCGCTTATTGAATTCCACAACATATACATTTCTGATCTTCATAATTGAATTTTATAACTAAATCTTTAAACCATAGGTAGATTTTGCTATCCATTAATTGTGTATTGTATTTCCTGAATATATTTAATCAAATAAACTGGTACTTCCCAGAGGGAGCAATATTTTCCACTACTTCATCATGACAAGTTCATTTAAGTTTCAAACTGATTTTATGAAGAAAATAATTTGCACCTGGTAGTTAAATTATTCTAATCAAATTCTATTCTTAAAGCATAAATTTATATTTTCATAACTATTGTTTAAGTTTCAAGACATAAGTTTGCATGTTTTTATCATAAAATGATAACTTGACAATTTGGCAGTGATAGTTGGTAACTACCAAGGGAAAGAATTCATGATCACTCAGCTATTAAAACACGTGAATGTGCAAGAGTCTGTTGGTGCAGTTGATATCAACAACAGCTATATGATGGCTTGATGCCTAAATTTCACCTTGGACTACATAACAACAATAGAACTATCCTGGCAGATTCAAGCATCTCAAAATTTATGATCCCTCAATGTATCTCCCAAAGAAATCAATGAACAAAGTTGTTTTGGCTTTCCTGACAAAGAAGTCATAGTTTGCATTTTTTTAGGTGACTTAGTTGTCCACTTTGCCTAGTAGTGTGACCCCTAGTCTAATGATGATTTGGAATTTTTGTATAAAATATTGGAGTCTTGAAGGGATTTGTCCCTCCCAAGCCTGCAAGTACAAGATTCATGCATAGTAATGACTGTTAATTAAATTCAGTTGTTGTTGTTGTTGGGCTTAACGCCATTTTTCAGCACACGATAGGCTATTTATGACGGCCAGTATTAATGGTGGAGGAAGAAACTGGGAAATCACTGGAAAGAACCACCGACCCATGAGAAGCTACTGGCAAGCTTTCTCACATATTCCTAGATTCGAACCCACACAGACAGGTGAGATGGCAGTGATCCGTAACGGACAGTGCTTTAGACCACTCAGCCACTCAGGGCCCTGAATTAAATTCAGTGCCAAGGAGCTCAGAAATTAATATAGGGCAACATTGTTTTGCAAACTAAAAGCCCAGTTTAACAAGCATAAAATATTAATAAAATATGATCATGTACAAAATTAAAATGAATTTTATATTGTTTCCAGTAACAAACATCACATAATCTCAGTACACTCTACTAATCCCTGGAGTGAACTATTAAAGAATCATCTTTTGTCAACACATCAACATGGTGTCTTTCATCTTTGACTTTAAACACTCATTCTGGCAACCTCACCTATTTTTGCAAGAAAAATATATTCCTCTGATGTATGTCAGTACAGTGATATACAGAAGGAAATCATACACTGTTTACTGGAAATTTCTTCACAGAAGACAGGCCAGAATCTTTTACAGGACTGCCAGAACACTTCTATTTGCAAATGATCTTTTGATTGATCATTGTTTCATAAATAACCTATGTGGTGGCAGCTATTGGAATACACTCAAGGTATTGTCTGTAGGACTGAAAATGATGTTCTGAACATGAATGCCTATGATCTAGTTATATGCTGTCTAATTTGTTTAGTTGCAAAGATAGGCACTTTAACTAAAGGAATATGGCAAATATAATTATTAAAACCAATTGTAACTTTTGTTCCATACTATATTGGTTTGTAGGATAATGGCTAAACAAAATTCCCACATGGGGAGTTGACCTGACAGTTTAGACAGAAATACTATTACATGTATTAGATTAAAGGTGATATGTAATTAGATTAAAGGTGATATGTAATCTCAGATACACATGAAGTGTAAATAAATTTCTCCACAGCTTCTAAAAACTGATGGCAACAAGACACCAAGCCTAGTTATGCATCAATACCATTGTAGGCTTGGGACTGATTTATCAGATTACAGAATTGTCTTTTATTTGCCAATTTCAAATAAATAAATGTACATGTATATATGTGTGATAGGTCTATTAGCATGACTGATGGTGAGTTACAAGTGTTGTATGCACTATATTCATGACAAAATCTGCTGGATAGTTCTGATTATAGTAATCTTAAACAGTAATATATCTGGAAATATGCTGGGCCACCAGTTTTTCAAAATGGGTCAATCTTTAATTTTTAACCATTTTATACATATGAAGAGACAATCCTGTGACTGTTTGTTAGAGCTTGTTACACTGTGAATATCCAATTTTGATTAACCTTGGATATGTGCCTTGCGTCATGGGTAAGTTGAATAATGAGCAAAATGCAAGCATATTAATGAGGTTGTTTACATGGGCCTGGATGAGCTTGTGACCATTCTGTATTTCTGATTCAGTTTTTATGAAAATTTTGGACATATTACAAGATGTCAGACAGTTTGATAATGTGCGAGATATGTGTGAATGAAGTGATCTTGAATCTGTTTGGCTGATTTTCTTAGTATTCATAGTTCTGATTCTATTGTGATAAAACTTGGCATATGGGGGTATATCATCAAGCTCTTCGATCACCCCCATAATGAGATTTGCACATAATCTTGAGGTACACATATGCACATAATCTTGCATCTGATTGACTGAGCTTGTTTCCAATCTTGAGGTTTATTTCCTGATCAAATTTTGATAAAGTTGCAATATAGGTATTATGTTTTGTTTATTTTATTTACATTAAAGAAATTAGCATCTTTTTATATTATTTTATCCAGTTGTTATTCCTGTTTACTTATATTTGGAAGCATTTATCTTCCTCACAACTCCTCTCCCTCATTAACACAACAGGGTCCAAAAAAAAAGGACCACACTATAAGCAAGGACACAAAGTACATAAGGACCTAACAAGAAAACCATGGGTCAGGTGGGAATGGGGCTTTTTAGTGACTGAATCCTCACTTTATAATCACTTCAAGAATAACTACCAATAAAGCATTTTTACTGATAAAGTTGTTCATTATTCTGTATAAATTACATTTATTTTCAGGATGCCCAACATCTAAAAGATCGTTAATGTTATTCCAGATGGTTTCAGCAACCATCATGTGTGTGAATACATTTGTGTAATACATCACTACTTTTTGTTGTTGTTGCTTAGTCCAGTTCTAGGAGTGGTTTATAATATTCCAGAGAGTATTGAAATGAGGGAACTAGACTAACAGTTGATGGAATACTTAACAAGATTCCTTTTTCCAAAATGTAGTGACATTTATTTTATAAGATAATCGTCTTCGTTGAAACTCACTGTTTGTGTTCAATTAGTAAATACTGATGCCATGATTTCATTGCAAGTAATAGTGAAACTTCTTGTCATCCATGAGGATGTTTCTAAGTGAAATTCTCTGAAATTCATTTCACCACAATTTTCTTTATCTTTGAAACAAAGATGATTATTTTGTGAAGTATTCATTTTGCTTTGTTGCCTTTGTCGTTCTTGATCACATTTATGATTGAGAGGGTTAATTTAGGGTAGTTTAATTATATTACATGCACAATAACATTTAAAGCTGTTTGACTGATCAGTTGAAATGAGAGAAACCAGTGCCTTTGCATCCCTTTTAACTTTTCTTTTATTCCTCCTACTTTATTATTTGATACAAAAAGGTAATTAACATGACAATACAAGGGAGGTCAGCTTTTAATTCAGTACAGCAATACAATAAATATTTCCACAAGTCAAATATCAAATCATGGCACATAATTAGGTTCTCAGAGAAACACTCATGGATATTATGGTATATTGACACATTTTATGTTTGAATACAAGAGAACACCTGGCATTTATGATGATTACAGTTGACGGAAATTATTGCATTGATATTTATGTATTAAAATACTGCCTCTGCTTGACACAAGTAACATTTTCATTGATGAAAAAATTTCATCAACTATCATTATTTATGGTGTACTAAGAACATTGTTTGGAAAGAAAATAAAACAAATTATATGACTTATTAAAAGTTGATAATTTCATAATGATTATTAAAATTTCAAGGTCCTACGTACCATTTTCAACGATAAAATGATCAATATATTCATTTATCCATTTTGATTGCAATTTTTTTTTCATGTTTAACAAATAGGGATCATTTTGGGGGTATTTTCATGTTTTTAAAAAATGAGATCCATGCCTGACCTTGCATTATAAGCAGTTTGCGAGTTATCGGGGCATGAGTTATAAAGGGAGTGGTGTATTTGTGGCTTGTCTATAAACCAATTTTAATGATCTTGAATGATGTTGAGTAGAGTATATGCATATTAACTATGCCATTATCTTTGGGATATATATAATTATAGATACTTTGCTAAAGTTATATTCATAGAGGGATATAACTCGAATTTTGATCCTATGAGGATATATTTATTCTTAGAGTGGTTACCTACCTTGAAATTTGGGTTTTGTCTAGGGTCTTTTAAATAATAAATGTTTCTAAAAGGTAATTACTTAAAATATAATTTTTGACTATTTTATGCATTTTTATGTTAAAAGATAAGAAAAGACCAACAGGAAGAAGTAGAGATGAGTTCACATACCTTGGCAGAAAAGTTGTAACTGATGACAGTGAAGCAGAAAATGTTGACAATAGAGAAATCAGAATAGCTCTCTCTCTCTCTAATCTAATAATCTTCATATCAAATTTACTAAGTATTTTGCTCTACCAGAGGTAGGCAAACCTCAGTGCAAAGGCTGTTACATATACAAATTTACAACTTTAGTGTGCTGGGTAGTTCATTAAGTAAAATAAAATATTTGAAATAGCAAAAACAAAAGGTTTTTCTAAATAACAATTAATTTTCAGTTGTTAGTATCTTGTTAATATTTTAAAACTTAACTTCAAAAGAAATACATTTTCTTGATAAACAGAGAGTACCATAAACAGAGTCAGTGTAGATGATGCAGCTGATCACATTCATTGACCAGTTTGTCAAAATTTGGTGACAAGTTGCTTATGCTAATCTTTAAAGCTGAGTGAAGATTTGAATCTGTGAGAAGCGATCTGTTCTTTATTTGAATCTGTGAGAAGCGATCTGTTCTTTATTTGAATCTGTGAGAAGCGATCTGTTCTTTAATTGAATCTGAGAAGCAATCTGTTCTTTATTTGAATCTGAAAAGCGATCTGTTATTTGACTTATTGACTTTGATGGTAGCGAAAGTCTGCTCACAAATGCAGGTTGATGCAAACAACACAAACATCTTTATAACAAATTCTTTCAGATTTTGAAACTTTCCAGGTTGTAGAGAAGCAGAAAACTCAGTCAGGTTTGGTTTCAAAAGTTGTTCTTAAGGAATTGTCGGCCTACAAATCAGGCAGTTCCATCTGCAGGTTTTTAGTGGCTGTTTAAATGTCACAAGCAAAGGGTGAGCTGAGCATTTTGAACTGTTGTTCCATTGCCTTGAAATCGGCAAACCTCCAGATAAATTCTTTTAGGCCATGATCTGACAACTGTAATTGTCAGATAATGCTTGTCAAACAGTCTGCGGCTTCAAAAGAGGGAGATGAGCAAAGTTTTGCTCATTCAGCTGCTTGGCAAAAAGTTCAAGCCCCATTTGAAAGGATTTCACTTTCACATACAATTCATGAGCAAATACAACTTTTCCTTGAAGTTTAGTGTTCAGCTCATTCAATTTTTGCACTATGTCCACAGCAAATGCAAAATCACAAAACCATTCTTCACTCAGCATTTGTTTTGAAAAGTCACAATAGATATCTTTCAAAGAAAAAAATCAAGAAAATCTCTGCTTTGAGGTCCCATACCCTCATTAGTACTTTTCCCATGATTAACCAGCAGAAGTTTGTTTGGTACAGCACATCAGTGAAATCAGCTTCCATATCTTCCAACAGGCTTCGGAACTGCCTCTGTTTCAGTCCCCATGCTCTTACTGCATTCAAGACTGGATCCACAAGATGCTTAAGATTTAAATAAGACTTATAGAGGCTTTCTTGATGCATGATGCAGTGAAAGGACAGTATACTCTGTAGCCTACTGGTATTGGGGTCAAATGTTTAAAGGTCACGGTAACTATGAAAGAAGAAAATGGTGCATAAATGTATTAGTTCTACCTCACTGATACGCGTCAAACATAATGGATGGCTTGCACTTGGGTTAGGAAGAAGCCTTTAGATTTAAAGGGTCAAATGTCAGGGTCATTGTTGTATAGAGAAAATATTTTTTTCTTAATATCTTAGTTGAAGACCTCATCTTGACCAGTTTGTTGTGGAAAAGTATGTAAAAGTTATGTTGATTTGGGGATTAAAAAGTCACCATCTTCCTTTCCTTTGGTTATTGTGGCTCAAAGAAAAATCAGTTTTGCAGAACATTATTTGGCTTAGAGTAAGTTCCTTGACCAATCTTTGTTTATGGCTTGGCAATAAAGACACCTATTTACTCAAGGTGCGTTAAATTTAAGGTTCACAGTCACTATATGAGAAAATGATTTTTGCATAATAAGTTAAATTTAGTTCAAAACTGCAAATCTTGAACAAAGCTCATTAATTCTGACTAGTTAGTAATTACTTTTCAGTCAGCTATTCCCCATACCTAGTGTATTCACAGAATAGAATTAAGCATTGGAACTATTCCCCATACCTAGTGTATTCACAGAATAGTATTAAGCATTGGAACTATTCCCTATACCTAGTGTATTCACAGAATAGTATTAGGCATGGTTACTATTCCCCATACCTAGTGTATTCACAGAATAGTATTAAGCATTGGAACTATTCCCCATACCTAGTGTATTAACAGAATAGTATTAGGCATGGTTACTATTCCACATACCTAGTGTATTCACAGAATAGTATTAAGCATTGGAACTATTCCCCATACCTAATGTATTCACAGAATAGTATTAAGCATAGGAACTATTCCCCATACCTAGTGTATTCACAGAATAGTATTAAGCATAGGAACTATTCCCCATACCTAGTGTATTCACTGAATAGTATTAAGCATGGGAACTATTCCCCATACCTAGTGTATTCACAGAATAGTATTAAGCATGGGCAAGCATGTGATGTGCCATTGACTTATTTTGGTTATATGTATGGTGTGTTTTTGAGGGAAATCTGTCCTTTCTATTCCACTTTCATCTTCATCATAGTTTTGAATGTTATCATCACTGCATTATGTATTATTTGTATTCAGGGCATTTACTTGATGGTGTTGAAAATCACAAGTCATTTGTATGAATGGTAGGGAGGGGGTCTAGTGTGACACTAATTGGGGGTTATCATAAACAGATCAGCTTAGTTGTACCAATCTTTTATTTATTAGTTTTCTCCATGTTCAGATAGGTTTGAAAATGTGCACATATTCACTGGTTATAAAGTTTAATTTTAGTGGCAGGTTGATTGGTTACATAGTTTTATTTTGATGGCAAGTGGAAAAGGTGAAAAGATAGATTTTCTTTAGCCATACCTGAAAACATATAAAAAAAATTGCATTATTTGTTTCATCATGTTCATGTCTGTAGCAGAAGGAAACTATATGATGATTATCCATGTGATGTTTAACCTAAGTTGTCAGATATATTCATTACAGGCAAATTATGTTTTCTGATCATTTTGATTAAATGGCATTGTTGTTATAAACTGTGAACACATTTTAGTTTTTTAAAAATAAAAATTACAGCTTTAATAAGACAGGTATGGTCATGGATCACATTTCAGGATCAGTTATACAAAAATATCAAATAATGCACTTCCTTGCTATAACACCCTTCATTTTAATACAGTGTCTGTTTAAATACACTTACTATATATCACTTCACTATACACAGTTTTGTTTAAACACAGCACTCTTTTGTAACAATACCTTCTGTATAGGAAAATTTATGACTATACCAATGTTATATCAGGGACTGCTGTATGGATGTCTTTTATAGTGAGATCCATGACTGTACCCATATTATATCAGGGACTTCTATATGAATGTCTTTATAGTGAGATCCATGACTGTACCCATGTTATATCAGGGACTGCTATATGAATGTCTTTATAGTGAGATCCATGACTGTACAAATGTTATATCAGGGACTGCTATATGGATTTCTTTATAGTGAGATCCATGACTGTACCCATGTTATATCAGGAACTGTTATATGAATGTCTTTTATAGTGAGATCCATGACTGTACCAATGTTATATCAGGGATTGCTATATGGATGTCTTTTATAGTGAGATCCATGACTGTACCCATGTTATATCAGGGACTGCTATATGGATGTCTTTATAGTGAGATCCATGACTGTACAAATTTTATATCGGGGACTGCTATATGGATGTCTTTATAGTGAGATCCATGACTGTACCCATGTTATATCAGGGACTGCTATATGGATGTCTTTATAGTGAGATCCATGACTGTACCAATGTTATATCAGGGATTGCTATATGGATGTCTTTATAGTGAGATCCATGACTGTACAAATGTTATATCAGGGACTGCTATATGGATGTCTTTATAGTGAGATCCATGACTGTACCCATGTAATATCGGGGATTGCTATATGGATGTCTTTATAGTGAGATCCATGACTGTACCCATGTAATATCGGGGATTGCTATATGGATGTCTTTTATAGTGAGATCCATTACTATACCCATTTTATACCAGGGACTGCTATATGAATGTCTTTATAGTGAGATCCAGGACTGCTAAGTCCTTCAAAATAAGATCCATGACTATACCAATGTTATATCAGGGACCTTTTTAAAAATGTCTGTATAGTGAGATCCATGACTGTACAAATGTTATATCAGGGACTGCTGTATGGATGTCTTTTATAGTGAGGTCCATGACTGTACCCATGTAATATCAGGGAGTTGTATATGGATGTCTTTTATAGTGAGATCCATTACTATACCCATTTTATATCAGGGACTGCTATACGGATGTCTTTATGGTGAGATCCATGACTATACCAATGTTATATCAGGGACTTCTATATGAATGTCCTTATAGTGAGATCCATGACTACCCATGTTATATCAGGGACTGCTATATGGATGTCTTTTATAGTGAGATCCATGACTGTACCCATGCTATATCAGGGACTGCTATATGGATTTCTTTATAGTGAGATCCATGACTATACACATTTTATATCAGGGACTGCTATATGAATGTCTTTATAGTGAGATCCATGACTGTACCCATGTTATATCAAGGACTGCTATATGGATGTCTTTTATAGTGAGATCCATGACTATACACATTTTATATCAGGGACTGTTATATGAATGTCTTTATAGTGAGATCCATGACTGTACCAATGTTATATCAGGGACTGCTATATGGATGTCTTTTATAGTGAGATCCATTACTGTACCCATGTTATATCAGGGACTTCTATATGGATGTCTTTATAGTGAGATCCATGACTGTACCCATGTTATATCAAGGACTGCTTTATGGATGTCTTTATAGTGAGATCAGGGACAGTGCTGTATGGTGGTGCTTTATAGGGAGATTTATGACTCTACCCATGTTATATCAGGGAATGTTTTTTAGATGTGCTTTATAGTAGGATCCATGACTATACATGATGATAAGCTGCTTAATTTGTAGTAACATAATTAGTGTTTAAAAATATCCATTATAAGGATATCTGTACTCATGCCTTTCAAAATGTACATGCTCAACTTTTTCTTATGTTTCTTTAATTAATTTTCTTTTCAGATAAGAGCGAATCCAAAAATAATCAGAATAATGACAAATTAGTGACATTAATCCAAGTTGATCCTAATATCCCAGGCACCTCAGGTGTCCACTCTCAAAGTTCGGCCCCAATTGAAATTCCAAGGACATCTGCCGGACAGGATTCTGAAACTACTAGACAAAGGACCCCACTCTCAACCAGTCCTATATCTATGTCAGCATTACAGGATGTCAAGTTGAGATCAAGGCCAGTACCAATAAAACTGGATAATATTGAAAATCGTAAAGATTCTTCATCTGAAGATGTTGAACTCTCAAAAAAATTTGAGCAAGTTAAGAGGTTCTCGTTGAAATGGGAAAATAGTGGACATGCAGAGGTGGAGAATGTAAAATCCCCATCTCACGATTCCATGCTGCCATCTGTTTCACTTAGTTCTAAGGACCATTTGGAGGAGAAAAAACGTTTTCAGATTGTTGTTGAGGAGAAAAAAATCGTAGAAACTGTTGAGAAAAAGGAGGAGAAAAAAGAAGATAAAAAGACACTAGTTGGCTCAGTTGAACATCCATTCCCTTTATCTCCAACAAGCCCTGTAACTTTTGTTTTAAAGAAAGAGCCTTTAAAACCAGGTGCTAAGG
The DNA here is from genome assembly GCA_016746295.1 of Potamilus streckersoni. Classification (NCBI taxonomy): domain Eukaryota; kingdom Metazoa; phylum Mollusca; class Bivalvia; order Unionida; family Unionidae; genus Potamilus; species Potamilus streckersoni. The sequence continues at coordinate 432,856 of JAEAOA010000779.1, forward strand.
TTTCTGAGGGTAGAAGTGATTTTCAGCCAAAGGCAGACAGTACAGATCTTTCCAAATCAGTGAAACAGGTGCCAGAAGTAAGTGATTCACTCAAGCGACAGCCAGCAGAAATTGAGAAAAAGCCTAGTAGAGAGGAATTAGGGTTTAAAATTGGAGAAAAAAGTCTATCAAAATCTGATGGTTCATCATCTTCAAATGTACCATCTAGTTCACCAGAAAAATTAGCATCTCCAAGAGAAGAATACAAGGCACGTCGTCAGACACGGAGTAAGACACTTCCAGAACAAAATGTTCCTAAGGAATTGTTGGATACTGCAAAGACAGAAAATACATCTCCTGTACATGCAAAAGTAGACAGTACTCTTTCTTCATTGAAGCAGCAGAAATCGGTTAGACATGACTATGATAATGTCATTGTTGGATTGAAACCTGTGGATGTCAAGCGATTATCCTGGGTTGGAATAAGCGGTAGCTCTGTAGACTCTACTACAGAACCATCTTGGGTTGCTTTGGCCAAAAAGAAACAGGCCGATAATGACAACAAATCTGATAATGTTGAACCAAAGGACGCTAAACCTATGCCAATTATACCCAAATCTGTAAGTATTGTTTCCACAGCACCTCAGAAAAAGGATGTTAAAGAATGTCAGTTTCTGGCTGAGAAGAAGGAGTCATCTGATGCACAAACTCTGGTGTCTGGCCCCAGAAAGGATACTTCAATGGGTCCTTTAGGAACTTTACCCAAAAAGGATATTCAGAGCTTTACTAATAAATCGTTGGCAGTTGAAACAAAAATCTCAAATGTAATATCTGATTCCAAAAAAGACATCAACACCTCTGAGCCAGTTGGAGTGAAAGTTCCACCAAAAGTGGTTAATGAAAAGAGCAAAAGCCTTGAGAGATCAGTAAACTTTGGATCAAGTGTTCCTCAGTGGAAGAGGGATTTGTCAATTAAGAAGAGGGGTAATGGTACAGAAAATGCCTCCCAAGTCAAAATAGAAATCATTGAAAAGGTACCACAAAAGGTGGAAAAGAAAGAAGAAGAGGTAATAAAAACATTTATACAAAAATAAATGATATAAATATTTGCATGAGAGTAAGCTTATTAAAAGCTCCTGTTTTATGGCATTGGCTTGTAACTTATAACCTACATTCTTTGGACTTCATAGATAAATTAAGAATTAACAATTTGAAAAGGTAGGTTTATTTCAGTATGTAAATACCTTTGTAAATGTTGAAATTTAAAATAGGTTTTAAATTAACCCTGAACATGTCATTGTGAGGTGTTTGTGTAAAAAAAATTTAACATTACCTACAGGTATTTACCTATTTAAATAAATTGCAACATGACCTCAGGGTATTTACCATTTGAAATAAATTGCAACATGACATCAAGGTATTTACAGTTTGAAATAAATTGCAACGTTACCTACAGATATTTAAAATTTGAAATAAATTGCAACATGATCTAAAGGTATTTACCTTTTGCAATAAATTGCAACATGATCTTCAGGTATTTACCTTTTGAAATAAATTGTAATATTACCTTCAGGTATTTACCAGTTGAATAGATGACCTCATTTAAATAAGATACTTGCCAATTTTCGTGACTTGTTGTTGTTGTTATAGGGTTTAACATGGTTTTTCAACACAAGATAGACTATACATGGCAGCCAGTATTAATGGTGGAGGAAGAACCCTGGAAAACACCAGGAAGAACCACTGATCCACAAGAAGCTACTGGCAGGCTTTCTCATTTACCCATGTTAGCCGAGTCTGGACTCGAACTCACGTAGAGGTGAGATGGAAGTGATCTGTAACTTGGCCACTTGGGGTCCCCCTTGACTTTTTATATATACCTGCCTAAGGTAAGGCATATTATACTATGATTTTATCTGTCCTTCTATCATTCCATATGTACATGTGTTAAACAAGTTTATTTCTGCACATTGACTGGAAATGTACACCATATTCTTTTACATAAGTAGAGTTCTTCAGATACCTAACTCTGTGTTGTTCTTGGGATAAAGAAAAGGAAGCCTACCGATTTTGGGTTCAGAAAGTAAAAAGGTCGCTTTGAAAGGAGAAACATGGCATATGCATAAAAATGTTGAGCTTTCAACTGTTTACCTTTGCAAAAGTGCTGATGATATACGTCTTGGATACAGAAGTCTGTTGATTATGGTGCCAAGAGGTTGAATGTCAAGATCACTTTGACTGAGGGATGTTGATTATGGTGTCAAGAGGTTGAATGTCAAGATCACTGTGACTGAAGGCTGTTGATTATGATGTCAAGAGGATGAATGTCAAGATCACTGTGACTGAGTGCTGTTGAGTATTGTGTCAAGAGGTTGAATGTCAAGATCACTGTGGCTGAGGGCTGTTGATTATGGTGTCAAGAGGTTGAATGAATGTCAAGATCACTGTGACTGAGTGCTGTTAAGTATGGTGTCAAGAGGTTGAATGTCAAGATCACTGTGGCTGAGGGCTGTTGATTATGGTGTCAAGATCACTTTGACTTAGGGATATTGATTATGGTGTCAAGAGGTTGAATGTCAAGATTACTGACTGAGGGCTGTTGATTATGGTGTCAAGAGGTTGAATGTCAAGATCACTGTGACTGAAGGCTGTTGATTATGGTGTCAAGAGGTTGAATGTCAAGGTCACTGTGACAGTGCTGTTGAGTATGGTGTCAAGAGGTTGAATGTCAAGATCACTGGCTGAGGGCTGTTGATTATGGTGTCAAGAGGTTGAATGTCAAGATCACTGTGGCTGAGGACTGTTGATTGTGGTGTCAAGAGGTTGAATGTCAAGATCACTGATTGAGGGCTGTTGATTATGGTGTCAAGAGGTTGAATTTTAAGATCACTGTGACTGAGGGCTGTTCTAGTAAAATATACTTTGGAACCCTAGGGAGATGCCATGGATGTTGAGCAGTCAAACATAAATTCAGTTTTATGTGGTTTTCATATGAACTCTGAGCAATTCAAATAATATGGCCTATATTTCTTTCAGAATGCATTTCCTGGTTATCCTCTGTTTAAGGCCCCAATGCCACAATTTTTCATAAATTTTAGTTCTTTTAATCTATATAAGTTTGGAAGGAAGGAAATGATTTGTTTTTTAAAAATAATTATCTGACATTAACGGTTCTTTCAAATAAGCATGATATTAGGTTTAAATGGCATTCAGGTGTTCTGTTTAAAATCAATTGACTTGTCAATTGGGTCACCAAAGTCACTCATAATTATGTTTGACAAATTCTGCTAGTGATTAATCTAATAACAACAATTGCACTTGTTGGACAAATTGATCCAAGGAAGATATTTAGGCCTGCTTTTTAAATAGATCTGAATAATTTGAAATTAAATAAGTTTCTAAACATATAATAAACAATATGCTTGACCATTTTAATAAATTTTGTGTACAATTTATATTTGGAACAAAGTAATCTGGAATAAAAATCACATAAGAATCACCTACCATTTTCCCAGTGACATTATCAAAGTTTTTTTTATTTTTCAGCTGAAATTGGATTAATTCATATGCTTGTAAAAAATGGCAGCATTTCTCAGTTCAAAAGAGAAATTAAGCTCATGATATGATAAATTGTTGATATCATATGTTTTAATGGTACCCAATGATATCATGTTTTAATGGTACCCAATGATATCATGTTTTAATGGTACCCAATGCTATCATATGTTTTAAGGATACCCAATGATATAATGTTTTAATGGTACCCAATGCTATCATGTTTTAAGGGTACCCAATGATATCATGTTTTAAGGGTACCCAATGTTATATGTTTTAAGGGTACCCAATGCTATCATGTTTTAAGGATACCCAATGATGTTTTAAGGGTACCCAATGATATCATATGTTTTAAGGGTACCCAATGCTATCATGTTTTAAGGATACCCAATGATATCATGTTTTAAGGGTACCCAATGATATCATGTTTAAAGGGTACCCAATGATATCATGTTTTAAAGGTACCCAATGATATCATATGTTTTAAGGGTACCCAATGCTATCATGTTTTAAGGATACCCAATGATATCATGTTTTAATGGTACTCAATAATATCATGTTTTTAAGGGTACCCAGTGATATCATGTTTTAATGGTACCCAATGATATCATGTTTTAAGGGTACCCAATGATATCATGTTTTAATGGTGCCCAATGATATCATGTTTTAATGGTACCCAATGATATATGTTTTAATGGTACCCAATGCTATCATATTTTAAGGATACCCAATGATATCATGTTTTAAGGGTACCCAATGATATCATGTTTAAAGGGTACCCAATGATATATGTTTTAAGGGTACCCAATGATATCATATGTTTTAATGGTACACAATGATATATATTTTAAAGGTACCCAATGATGTGTTTTAAGTGTACCCAATGATATCATGCTTTAAGGGTAGCCAATATCATTTTTAAGGGTACCCAATGAAATCATATGTTCTAAGGGTACCCAATGCCAATGATATCATGTTTTAAGGGTACCCAATGATATTTTGTTATAAGGGTATTTATTGATATATGTTATTAAGGTACCCAATGAAATTTAGGACCAATATCTTTCAAGTATTGCTAAGCTGACATGGCATTATAATTTTTGGCAACTAATGGCATCATTGGGGTTTTAAATGGAACTACCCTGGAAATTTTATTTTGCTGATAATTTTATTTCTGGACCATGTACCCTGACCATACTTTGTGGAGGGCTTACGCTTAAATTATAGAAGAAGCTGATTGACACTAGGTCAGAGGTCATTGCCCCAGAGACTGAAAGAAAATGGAATTTGCGGAATAAAATTTTGGTGACTAAGTTAAATTTCCTGACCACATCTTGTCGACATCTTGAATTAGGGTACTGATTGATTTTAGGATCTGAAAGAGATAAATGGTGATGGCAAGTCCTGTAAGGTAATAATGATTTTTGCACCAAACCCACTGACAAAAGTCATGGCCCATGAAACAAATTGGACAGTGCTAGTGCCTTAACAGGGGGCTGTTAAACATGGGGTGGACATATAATGTTTCTTTTATAGTACTCTTGTCCATGTTTTCAATATTCATGTTGATGCCCTGTATATTACGATCAGCATTATACAGTCAATGTAACTTTGTCTAATTTTTGAGCAATGCTACATTGTCCAGGCTTTGTTTCCCTGCTGCACATTGATAAGGAGTGCATTGTGGATGGCTTGTTGTCCATCTTTGAACAGTCATCCATCTATTAGCACAAGTTTATTATTGCTACTCCTCCTAAACTACTTGCAAGATTGCAGTGACACTTTACATACACATTCATCCTCTGTCTAATTGTTCATCAGTGAAAATGGCGCAGTCCAGACATCCATTATGTCAACCACAGCAGTAATCATGAACATCATGTAATAATGCTTTTCCTGAATGGATGGTCACATTGATATGGGATTTTCACTAAAAGCCTTTTTTTGATCTTAATTGGTGTTAATTAAAATTATGCCCATCTGACATTTGATATGGCCACCACAGCAGCCATCTTGAAAATAATGCTATTTATTTATTCCTGAAAGTAAGGTCATATCAGCATGATGTTTTCATCATAAGATTTGTTATTGGTTGGTCTTAAATAAAAATTGTGTTAATCTGTTGTTCAGTATTGATGCCACAGTAGCCATCTTGAAAATCTTAAATCTTGGGGCAGGTTTATAATCATTAGTGAACAGGTAAACATGGGCAGGTGTATAGTTAATTAGTAAATAATGAAATATATGACAGATGTGTAATCAATTGAGGACAATTAAACACAGGCATGTGTATAATCATTACAGGAAAATTAAACAAAGGCAGGAATAAAATTATTAGAGGACCCTTAAAAACAGGCAGGTTTATAATATCACAGGACAATTAAACACAGGCTGGCATATAATCATTTGAGGACAATTAAACACAAAGCAAGTATATAATCATTAGAGGACAGTTAAACATAGTACATGTGTATAATCATTAGAGCTCAAGTAAATATGAGCAGTTTTAAGATAATTGGAGGTCATTTAAACACCAGGCAGGCATATATTTATTAGAGGATGATTAAACAGGGCAGGTATATAATCAATGGAGGACAATTGAACACAGGCAGGTGTATAATCATTTAAGGACAATTAAATGGGGCAGGTGTATAATCATTAGATGACAATTAAACATGAGAAAGGCATATAATCCTTAAAGGTATAATGAGGAGAATTAACTGTGACATGTGCATAATTGTTAGAGGACAATTAAATATGGGGCAGGTGTATAATCATTAGGGGACAATCAAATATGGTGCAGGCATATAATCATTAGTGAACAGAGCAGATGTATAATTGTTAGAAAGGCAATTAAACACGTGCAGGTGTATGGTCATTAGAGAACAAATGAATTGGACAGGTTTAAAGTTAATAGAGGAAAGTTAAAACATAGGCAGGTGTATGTCATTAGAGAACATGTAAACATGGGATATGTGTATCTACATATGGGGAGAATTCAAATACAGGACAGGTTTATAATCATTAGTGGATAGTTAAACACAGGACAGGTGTATAATCATTAAAGGACAGTTAAACATTGGGCAATCATATAATCATTAGGGGACAATAAAGCATGGTGCAGGCATGTAATCATTAGAGGACAATTAAATATGGGGCAGGTGTATAATCATTAGAGGATAGTTAAAACAAGTCATGTGTATAATCATTAGAGGACAATTAAATATGGGACAGGTGTATAATCATTAGAGGACAGTTAAAACACAAGACAGGTGTATTATCATTAGAGGACAATTAAATATGGGGCAGGTGTATAGTCATTAGAGGACAGTTAAGACACAGGGCAGGTGTATAGTCATTAGAGGACAGTTAAAAGACCGGTCAGGTGTATAATCATTAGAGGACAATTAAATATTGGAGCAGGCCAGGCATATAAGATACTATTCTTGGTACTCTTGTTCCTTTAATGAGTGACAGTATTTTAGTATTTGGCATGCCAAACATGCAACCAAATTGATCAAGTTCAAATATTTCTATTGGATTGGCTCAAATTGTCTACAGTAATTTGTTCTGACTTGTTGCTGAACCATAAAATGTTACCATATTTATTTGTTCCCATTATACTTTTAATCAGCACTGAATAGCCACATTTTTGAGGACATTATGTTAACCTACCTAACTACCTATTTGCCTACCTAAAAAGGTGTGAACAACTCGACTTTTTAGGAACTCTATGGAAGATGAATCCTTTAATATATTTTTTCAAAGAGGATCTGGCAGCATACTTACTAAATTTGTGAACTGAAACACACCAAGTGACTATTTCCATTTATATTCCTCAATATTTGCACTGACCAGTTTTCATGTTCTGAGCAAAAATTGACACTTTAGTTTTTGTTTCATTAAACTTGCACATTGACTGTATTGTATTTCAGGGCACCACAGGATGACTTGACTGTATTTCAGGGTACTGGTAGCTTCTAATTTAGTATATTTTTTAAGGCATACTTTTATATTTCACACCAATAAAACTTGATACTTGTAACCATGCAAGATCACTCTGACAGAATATCAATATTAAAATCCAACTCTACAGTATGACTGTCTCATTCTACAGTATGACTGTCTCATTCTACAGTATGACTGTCTCATTCTACAGTATGACTGTCTCATTCTACAGTATGACTGTCTCATGCAGAATATCAATGGGTTTAAGGGTGTGGTGGTAAGTGTCATTTCATGGCAGGAAAAAGTAAATATCATACTTTTGAAATTTTTGAAAGTGAAATTTATGGACAGGGTTGACTCTTTTGACTCAATCACTCATTGTCCAACTCATGGGAATACGATTTCAAATGTGATAATATTGAAAGTTTGTAACATCATTGCATCATTTTCTTTTGCAGAAAACAGCAGTCCAGATTCGTGAAAAAACATCACAGGAAAAGTTTGACCTGAGTAGCAGCAACAGAAAATCCAAAGTTCTTGATATGGTGAAAAGTTTTCAGAAAGTCAGCTAATTTGCAGGAAAATAACCAGATAGTACCATGCATTCTTGAAGAGATTATGTAGTTCTTTTTTAAAGACAAGTTAACAAATTTAAAAAATCCCATAGACTTCTATAATAAATAACTAATTTTAAGTTTGTTATTGTACAGTTTTAATGGCATTAAGGATTTTCTAGTCCAGATCGACCCAAAATGTTTGGCCAAATTAAAACATTAATAAATTTCTTTGTATTCTGTGTCCAAGGAAATGTGTAATTCCAAGAATTTAAAATTATTTGGTTTTGGCAGGATTAGTATGATGGTTCAGCTGATTTGATTAAATCTCCAAGTCTTTGGATATTTATTTACCCACCCCCCTTTATAATAAATATATAGTGGTCTGTTGGATTTTTAGAGTTTGGACATACATATGGCTTCATACTGTATAATGTAACAATGCCTCAGATATAATGAAAAATTTGAGTGATCAGCTGTGGATAAGTGTCTGACCATTAAGTTTTGAGGGAAAGTTTACTTCTTGCCCATCTTAAATTTTTTTATAATATGGCAATTAATTGAACTTGGCTGCATATCAATACAAGTTCACTCAAGATCGTCCTGTAATCTTGAAACTTTTGAGCAAAAGACATAATTTCACTTAAAAACAGAGAGGTACATTTAGAGGATTTAACAATTTTGAATACTGCTTGCAGGACTGCAATTTCTAGGACTCTTAAAGTTTCAGATTATACAAACTTTTTTAATTTGGACTGGAGCCTGTATTTTAAGGCTTCCAACTGTGTTACTGTTAATTACTTTACTACAATGCTGTATATGACTCACTGGAAAAGGCTCTCAGTTACTTAGCTAGTGTGTTATACTATTTTAGGAAACTTTCACTAATAATATTTTAAAAATGAAGAGGTGACATAAGTGTATAGGAATGTTTTGGGTGTCATGTCATACTTTAATATTTAGTCTAAGTCACATTTATTTTTGTTTCTTTTAAAAATTGTGCTTCTTTGTGAATTATTTCATGAGGAAAGAAAACAGTTTACAAAATAATAGGCATTTAATAATAAAGTCTTGGTATGACTGTTAAAGTTTGTATATGAAGTTCTGTAATTGTCAAGTCACCTTATCCATATAGTATACTAAGACAGGATTTAAGTTCTTCTAGTATTGCTTTTTTGTATCTTTATTTCCTTATTAAGTGGAAAAGAAGATCCTTTGAGTGAACTTTGAAGGGAATGTAGAGTTTAAACTGTGGGTTCAGTTATTTATAAACAGTATACATGTATATTTAAATATACCATTATAATGCTTTCTGTTGAATGGATACAAGACCTGTTAAATGACAGTTAGACAGTTTGTTAGAAAGTGTATAACTATTGAAAGCATTCAGTCTCAAATCTCTGATTACATGGAATGCCCAGGTAAATGAACTTTCATTGTCATCTGGTAACCTTTTCATATGTTAAGTTAAAAACAGTCCATCTCAAGTGTGGACACATGAAACCAGCTCATTTTCTTCAAATATGGTCGGTCTAAGAATGGTTACCGGCGGAAACAAAATTTGTTCACTTGAGCATTTTTTTTTCTACAAGATTTAATGTTGAATGCATTAAGATTTTTCCAGATTACCATGTCCATGATGTGTGCTGATATTTATCCTGTTTTAACATGTCATGTAAATCTTTTAACAAGTCTTGTAGTCATTAGTTATCTCGACCCACATGCAAATATCACTTGTATATATATATATATCTGGCAGTTGTGATGTCTGGGGCATTATACTTATTTATTTCATTGCAGTTGTGTTTTGCAATGTGAGACATGATAGTATCACGGTATTTGATATTTAAAACCATTGTTTATGCTAATCTTGTATAGGATTAAAAGTGTTGTGTTTATGGACTGAGTTTGTACAGAATTGAAAGTGTCTTAAATGCGCTAATTTTGTACAGGATTGAATGTGTCGTATGTTTGCACAAATTGGGTCAGGATTGAAAGTGTTGTACATATGTACTAATTTTGTACAGGATTCAATGTGTCATACATGTGCTCTAATTTTGTACAGGATTCAAAGTGTTGGACATGTGTTCTAATTTTTTAAAGGATTCATGTCATGTATGTGCTGATTTTTGTACAGGATTCAGTGTATCATATGTTTGGAATCAAGCCTAAACTTGAAAGCATCTTGTCAGCAAAAATATCTTTGTGTGAGTGGGTGTAGTGTGATCTGATTTTGCAGTTGAAGTGTCAGAGAAAAATTAAGGAACACTCTAGATTTGATAACTGAAACTCATAGTTCAGGATTAAAATGTACATTTATCACAGGCAGACCAGGTGGTCAAAGTGACGAAGTTTTATTTAAAATAGGCCTCACACTTTGTTTCAAATCATCTTGTAAAAAATTAAAATAATTGTGATTGGTTGTGGACTTGTCATAAATGTTTTAACATTCCTTTCATCCCATATTGGCTGTTCTGAAAAGCCACTAACAAGTTTCACAGATCATTATTTTCATGTGTACCATATACAGTAGTAATAAATTAGTAGTTCAGACTTTTAGATAAATTGTCATTTGTTTGTAAAAGAAATGCAGCAAGGGAGTCTTTTTTTTCTCAGCCACACAAATGGGTGAATTTATTGTTATGTGTGTGCATGTGCCTGAGTTTTCTAAAGAAATCCTTGGTTTCTTGATTTTGTTTAAATGACTAGTTTATTGCTTTAAGGTAATGGCTGATTGCTTTAAGGTAATTGATTGCTTTAAGATAATGGTTGATTGCTTTAAGGTAATGGTTGATTGCTTTAAGGTAATGGTTGATTGCTTTAAGGTAATGGTTGATTGCTTTAAGGTAATGGTTGATTGCTTTAAGGTAATGGTTGATTGCTTTAAGGTAATTGATTGCTTTAAGATAATGGTTGATTGCTTTAAGGTAATGGTTGATTGCTTTAAGATAATGGTTTATTGCTTTAAGAAATATTATTTTAACTTCTGAAATACTGATACCACTTAGGTAATTTCTTTTTAGCTCAGTTAAATAATTTATAATTGTAACATTTGTTTCACAATTTTCATACAATTTTGATTTTGTTTGACAGTGCACCTAGATATATTAATTTCTCATTGTTAAGAAATGCAATGATCATGCAAAAATAATGCCTTTGAAAGGTTTCTGTGAAGAATTTTATGCATTGTGGTTATTTCAAGGGTTTGATATATGTGCTAGCTGAATGAGAAGTATCACATATATGTGCTGGCTGAATGAGAAGTATCACATATATGTGCTAGCTGAATGAGAAGTATCACATTTGTTCTGAGTAATGTTTTTTTAATCACCTGGCATAAAAGTCAGAATTTTGTTTCACCAATGTATGGTGAAGCATAGTAGTCACTTTTCCACCGGCAACATCATTGTTTTTGTCTTGATAATTTCTGTAAATGGTCTTATGGTTGGGATAATGCCTGTAATAGGTCCTATTGTTGGGATCGTTTCTGTAATAGGTCTTGAGGTTGGGGTAGTGTCTGTAATAGGTCTTGAGGTTTGGTAGTGTCTGTAATAGGTCTTGAGGTTGGGATAGTTCTTGCTAAAATTTAAAAAGATATGTCTTAACGTTGGGATAATACCTGTAATAAGTCTTGAGGTTGGGATAGTTTCTGTAATAAGTCTTGAGGTTGGGATAGTTCCTGTAATAAGTCTTGAGGTTAGGATAGTGTCTGTACTAGTTCTTGTTGTGCTGATGTTGTGATATGCTTGGAATTGCTGTCTTACATGAAGCAGAAAACTTGTATCATGATGAACAGTGAAAGTTTTATATTAAAGAGTTAAAAGTTGCACATCTTCTACAGTACTTTCTGCATTTAGCTGAAACTTTAGGATATCATTGCTAAGGCCCTCAGTTTTATACACTGATATTCTTAGACTTATGTCTTGATTATCTTGCCTATGTTAGCAGAAGTTTTGGTTCATCATTGTTAACAATGTTAATGTTTTGTGCTACGGTTTTTAAACCTTTTGCATTTGTTGTTGTGTCCAACATTAACTTTTGTGTACAATAAGTTTGAAATTTGTACATTGATATCCTAGGAGTTGCTTTCTTGCCAGTCTCACCACCCAAAGCAGAAAGTTGTTTCATCAATGTGAAGAACATTCAACTTTTAAAGTCATATATCTTCATCTAAAGTTGATGTATTCAACTGAAACTTTGAAAGAAATGTGCAATAGGTATAACTCTTGAACACCAATAGGTGAGAATATTGTTTTGCCTGTGTCAAGGTGAGAAGTGTTGAAGCATCAAAAAGTGTTGATGTTTTGTGTGAAAATCTATGAAAGTCAGATAAAGAATTCTGAAGTCAAGTTTATGGATGCAGGTGAGACACTGAGTTCTATTGAATACCTGTTTCTACTTCGATCTTTTGTATACTTGTTAGCCCATTTGCACTATTTTCCTATAAAATCACTAAAGATGATTATCTTTGTTTAAAAAAATTCTTTAAAAAAATTTAAAAAATTGTATATGGTCATACAATATAAAAAAAATTTCCCTACCCTGTCACACTCTTGCATGTAGAAAAATAGTGTAATGTTAAAAGAAAAATGAACTTTGTATTTTTTTAAAGGCTGTCATTTTGTTTATCATATTTTTTGTGTGTGAAGTTGCTGATATTATGATTGATTGGTCTTGTTCAGCTTGACTCCAATATGACTCACATGTGACTCTCATGTTACTTCCATAGGCACATTCTAGAAAAGGGCTAAATAGTTAACTTATGTTCAAAATGAAGCTTTGCAGACAGTTGATAAGGTCACTGATTGGATAAACCAGTAAAACTGCAATAGACAATGCAGATTCCTGGTTGAAATGTACAAGGTTTTTGTTTGGTTCTTTTTTCCAAATTTGTGTTATATTTGCTGCTAACATAGATAGCAGTAGGTAAAGCTATGCAATCTGTACAAAGTTTGCACAGAAACAATTTTCCAGTTATCATGATTCATAAGCAATACATTTCGAAGTAATTTATGCATCCAATAATAATATATGTCAAAGTAATTCATGTGTCAAATAATAAACAATACACATGTCAAAGATGTATGTATGTGTAAATAAACAAAATGATTAATGTCTATAGAATTTGAGTTTCATACAGTTTTTGAGATTTATGTATATTGGGGGAGTTGGAACAATTTCTCAAGTTATGCAGCAGTGTAGAGGGCAGGGTGACTGTCCACTGGGTACTAATTAATTATGTTCACTGGGTACTAATTAATTATGTACACTGGGGACTAATTAATTACGTACACTGGGTACTAATTAATAGAGTGGAGCAATCTTCAGTCTGTACACTATCAGTAATGGATACACATTTGTCACTAATTTCAGTGATTTTTTTGTATAAGATCTAGTCATCCTTGCCATGTGTCCATGGGTATTGTGTCTAAAGTACTCATGGGTGAATTATGTAGCTATGTGTCCATGGGTATTGTGTCTAAAGTACTCATGGGTGAATTATGTAGCTCATACAAGAATTAATTTTTAGCTATATTGAAATAACAATTGAAAAGACTTGGAATAAATTTTTAGCGCTTGTCCAGAAAGACTTGTCACTCATGTGCAGAATATATCATCTTATATCTTGGGTGCTTTAAAAAGTTCAGAACTTGATTAATTGGGTTCTTGAGTTCTGTAAACTAGACAGGAAAGGGTTTTTTCTTCACATTTTAAGTTTCTTAATGTCTTTAAATGAGAATTTTTTTATATCACATTTGTGTATCTATTGAGGCTTAATATGTGTTACTTGTAATAAATATACAGATTTCCAGATTATTAAAATATGATATTTTGTCTGGTAAACATGTCTCCAAGAACAGTATCTGGCAAATATGTCTCCAAAAACAGCAATAATGGATGTCTGGCAACAGCTTTAAAGGATTTCTAGCAAACATTTCTCCAAAAACAGCTCTGAAGGATGTATGGCAAACATTTCTCCAAAAACAGCTCGGAAGGATGTATGACAAACATGTCTCCAGAAACATCTTTAAAGGTTACCTAGCAAACATTGCTCCAAGATTAGCTGTGAAGGATATCTTATAAATATGTTTACTCTAAAGATTTCTGATGATAAACAACAATAATAATAATGTAAGGCTGGCTATGATCACACATTTACTGGAATATTTCAGAAAGAATTCAAATATGAAATATTTTAGGGGGGGGTAAATCTGTTAGATATGATGTTTGAACATACCAAATCCTACATAGCTGTAAGATTGAACATGATCCAAAAATTGTTGTAAGATTATATGTGATACAACTGAATGCTTCAAAGTGACTGGTGTTCTTTTGAGATGATTTTGATCTTATAGACATTATTTTTGATCTCTTTTGATCTCCACTCTCCCATACCCATTCCCAGATAGATGCACTTTTTGGTTGCAATTTTTAACATTCATTTTTCTAATTAGGTATATATATATGTAGACTCTTTGTATTGAGAACAAGCATTTTATAGCATAAATTGTCAAATTTTTTGCTTTTCGAATCTTGATTCGAATTAATCAGAATTTGCAGGTGGGGTGTACAGAATTTTTACCAAAAATATACTTCACCTTTAAATTGTACTTTGGTGATTTTGGTTATGATGATGTTAGGTAACCATGACGATGTTTGGTAACCATGATGATGAAAAGATTCACATTTGTGATTATATTCCAACTGAACCCATGTTGCAACAGGTCTGAATGGTGGTTTAATCTGAACCATAGTTAGGGTCACCAAACACCCAGCATGAATTTTCCTCGTCTTTTAAATTAGAGGAAAGGGGTAATTTAAAAAAATTGAACACTGTGAAATATATCCCATCATGTTCACAAAAATGTATATAAATTTAGGTTTCTTCTAAGATAATATACCATAATTGTCAATAAATAAAACTGTTTTTACCGTTTTTCCTAAGGTAGCAGTGTTCATGGATTTTTGGGTGGCTACTGTTGGCACAACTTAAAACGCTCATTGAACAAGAGTCATTTGAAGACAATCCACCAATCCATTCATTTAGATATCCATGAAAATATTATTATTCACAGTATCACTAATGACAAGATCATATTCAGGTAGCAAATTGTACATTTCTTTGACATGCCTTAATGTAATTAAAATTTAAATTCTAGTATAGTATATGCCAAGATAAAATAGTTTTATCATTTATGCTTTGTTATCTTAAAATTTAAAAAATTATTTTATTTGTTTGAGTGTGAAATTTTTTTACAGTTTGTTACATTTATACTCTATATCATTGCTTAAAATTATGGATAAGCTTCATATTTATTTTGATTAAAAATATATAACTTTGCTTTCAGATTGCATTCAAATTATTCAAAACAGTTCAAACATTTAATCTAGATTTGATCAGTGTGAACTAGGCTAGCATGTCAACTTTGGATATTTCAGGTACATTTGATAGTACTTTATAACTTTGGATATTTCAGGTACATTTGATAGTACTTTAAAACTTTGGATATTTTAGGTACATTTGATAGTACTTTACAACTTTGGATATTTTAGGTACATTTGATAGTACTTTACAACTTTGGATATTTTAGGTACATTTGATAGTACTTTACAACTTTGAATATTTCAGGTACATTTGATAGTACTTTATAACTTTGGATATGTCAGGTACATTTGATAGTACTTTATAACGTTGGATATTTTAGGTACATTTGATAGTACTTTATAACTTTGAAAACACTCACTCAAGTAGATCCATAAAATAGAATGCACCCTGAATTGGCATCTAGCTGTGTGATGAATGTCTTGATAATTCCAGTCTCACATCATAAATTTGTTGTATTTTCACAGTCAAATGCTAGAATGCAATTACATTATTATCTGGGTGTAAAATATCCAGTCTATTGAATTCTTATTTGGAGTTCTGATTGCTAATTGGTTTGTTTTTTTGCTTCAGTATTTTTTAGTTTTCTTTTGTCTAGGTCCCTTAGTAAATTGGGTATTTAAGAGTGTTAGAGTCTTTGGTCCAGATTAAAACCACATTAGCAGATCAAGAGGCATATGTTAAATATTTACAATTTTATTTTTCTGTTTATTAATTTTGTTATTAATGGGTGATACAGACAGAAATTTACATTACATGGTTTAAGATAAATGTTGAATTTCATCACATACTTCAGAGGCAAATTAACACCAGTAATTTTTCCTAATCAAGCCAGTGTAGAACAGATGTTTAATCATGTAATTCCAGTAAATAATGTTCTGCATTTTGGTTTGTTCTCACCCCATAGATATTATTAAAATATGAAATAAGTAATGAGAGGCAGGTGTGCCATTCATTGGTTGTATGGTGATCTTACTAAATTCTTGGTATGAATTGTACTTATTTATTAGAATTTGTTTTCAATTTCTTTAAGATCTTAATATTTAATTTAATTAATTTACTTTTTATTCATATCATATAACATTTAAAAAGTATGAAGACTAGAACAGATTAGAGGCAACATCAGTGCATGCAGTTTGAAATTTTCTTTGTCTAATATGTTCTTTTTAAGTACCTGTATTATATTCCTTGGTCTAATATGGTCTTTTTAATTACACTTATTACATACCGGAAATCAAAGAGTTACAGGTTACTGCATTTGTATGGGAAAATATGAACGAGTTTTTCGGATGGTTATACTGCATGACCTTGGAAGTGCAGTATATCCATCCGACAAAAACGAGTTCATATTTTCCCCTTACAAATACAGTAACCTTTTTATTATATGCTCATTATCTTTTTCTTCCCAAGGCTTAAATATATAAGCAAAAATACACTACAATAAACAAAGTAATCAAATGTATGCCATTTTCCAAACTAAATGTACAAGTTTAGCTGCATCATTACACAACTGGCACACATAAATTCGCCTTGACAAATTTGAAGGTGGTCGTGCTCTAGCCGTAAGTTTTGAAAGAAAATGAAATTTAGCCTATGAAATAACTGTTTTAGTTCATTCATTAAAATAATTTTTTATGTTAGAAAATAGTTCCCTTTTTCACATGCATATATATCATGAATGCTGCATGAGGCATGCAATATCGGGAAATACAGAATGATTCTCACAATGTTAAAGGAGAAATAAATGAGCATATAACAATATTTTATATGCAATGCTTGAAATAAAACCTAAAACATTAATTTGAAATGTAACAATTTAATTGTTCATCTGAATGTCAAAAGGTTTGAAAGAATTTTGTCATAAATTCTTATGTTAATTTCATTTTCACATGTCTTTGTCTTGTAGTAGCAGCATAACTGAAGCTGTTAAAACTTGTTTTGGATAAGAAATTTGCTGCATTTTGTCTTCCATTTTGTCTATGAAGCATCAGCATTTTAGTTTGTGGTTATCGGCTGTTTCAGATTCTTTTTGTTATA
This sequence comes from Potamilus streckersoni, assembly GCA_016746295.1. Classification (NCBI taxonomy): domain Eukaryota; kingdom Metazoa; phylum Mollusca; class Bivalvia; order Unionida; family Unionidae; genus Potamilus; species Potamilus streckersoni. The sequence continues at coordinate 450,313 of JAEAOA010000779.1, forward strand.
AGTCAAGAATCTGTAGTTTAGGGAATCAGTAGGTTTGGGAACAAAATCAACACTAGATTGCACAACCTGTATGTCTGTCCATTCAATTGGCAGCTGTTTCCATTTTTTAAACTTAATTTTCTTTCCAACAAAATTGAACCAAGAGTCTTACTTGATTAATACTGTCCGGTCTATTATTTGCAGGCAGCTTACCTGCAAACACAACATTGAAAATTTCTATTCATATTTGAAATATATGTAACGTGACTTTGATTCCCATGTTTTTGTGTTTTATTCTACATGTTTTCTGTAAACAAAACAGTTATATCACATTAACAATGACATGGGCAAATTTTTGGCTACTGTACGACCTAATCAATGCTTAGTGTAGAAAAATATTGAATTGTCACTTTAATGCAGTGTTAATGGGACTTGATGTAAATAATGTAATAGGTAATTGAATGTGAATTTGTTCTGGAAAATAATTAATGGTGTGTAATCATTATTTTGGGCATCTGATTAGCAAGTTCATCAGCCACTATCAGAAACAGCTAATTGACAAAAATATTTCTTAGTTCAAATTAAAGAACTAGTATTTACTTAATGCATATGCAACTGCAAATAGTGTATACTTAGCCTGTAAATAGAAAATTTTCCTTGAAACTGAGTTTAAGCTTGATATTTTGTTTCAACCAATCAGACATGCTTGTACTTTTTAAAGTTCATTTCTGTTTGGCTGATAGTTCTAATCTCAGTCTCCAACTTATTTTCTGATCTCCAAGCCAATGTAGCCATGGCGTTACACACCATCAAATCCAGGTTGACAGTTTGTTTTGTCTTTTAACAATTAATATAGACCCTGATCTGATGGTGCTTATTGTAGTGGTGAATCAGAATCAATATTGTTTACATTTGCAAATTGTGGTAAGTGAAAAAATACTTTTGTTTCCATTGTCTTATCAACATGCTGGCACTAAGCACATGTTACAAAATCTGTTGTGACACTTTTTATCAGTTTGTTTTTACATTTTAAATTACACTGTCTTAAAATTCCAGCAATAAATCCTGTCTTGCTTGTAACTGCATATTTAAAACATGTTGTATACTGAACCAAATGCTCAACATGGTTTTGATTATTGCTCAGCATTAATCTTAGATTGTATCAATATTGTCATAGATATCAACAAGCTGAAAGTAGTTGTCATATCAAAAACTCCATTCTTGTATTATAACATATATATTAAACTGTGAAATTTATGTATTATAATATCTATATTAAACTGTGAAATTTATGTATTATAATATCTATATTAAACTGTGAAACTTATGTATTATAACATCTATATTAAACTGTGAAACTTATGTATTATAACATCTATATTAAACTGTGAAACTTATGTATTATAACATCTATATTAAATTGTGAAACTTATGTTTTATAACATCTATATTAAACTGTGAAACTTATGTATTATAGATATATATTAAACTGTGAAACTTATGTATTATAACATTTATATTAAACTGTGAAACTTATGTATTATAACATCTATATTAAACTGTGAAACTTGGACTGACATAAAGCATTATAGCACAGCACACTGCCTACCGTCACTACACCATTATCAGTTGGGGATTAACCCTGTCAGCGTACTTGTTACTTGTATCAATTATTTACATTATGCAACCTGAAATATGTATTTGTGTATATTGTACATTGATGGATATTTGGATCAAAGGTCATATATGTCACACTTATTATTATCATCATTATTCATTGCATTCTACATCCAGTTGTACATATTATAGTATACTTGAAAGAAATACAAAAAAATTATTACATGTAAGTCTGTTTTCATTTCCCCTTAGTTTTAGTATACTGTGTGTGTGGGTATTTTTTTCGTGATGGATAATGTTGATTTCTGTTTCCAATTGATGTGAGATGCATTTAATGGTATTTTTTCAAAATGTTGCTTACAGATTGGTCTTTGATAGCATGATAGTTGAATCTTTCATAATGCCAGAGACGAGTGTCACAAAGAAAGTAGTTAATAATGTCCATACATCAGTACATTGTATGTCCCCAGTTTGCATCAGTTGATGGTCACCACAATTCATGCACGGCAACTGCATCTACTGGTGGAGCAGCAGAGTTTTAAGTTTAAAAAAATAATCTCAAGGTCACAATGGTAAGTGTTTCAATTCAAATAGGTTTCAGTGGTTTAACTTATTGTACTTGGCTTTTCTGCCATTGCCATGGATTAATTACCTGACATTGCAAAAATTTAACCAAGAAAGAAATATAATTATGAGCAATTTGTACTTTATAAAAGGTAAAAGTTATGGTTTATTAGTCATTTGTTTTATATGGTTTGTTTTGTTTTGATTTTAGTCCGTTTGTCCACAAATCCAAATGAACTTATGATAGGGTCCTGAATCTACTGTGTCTAATTCCTTGTCTGTCAACAATTGCTTTTTTCAGATTCTTAGACCAAGAAGAATCTATTGTGTCTAATTCCTTGTCTGTCAACAATTGCTTTTTTTCAGATTCTTAGACCAAGAAGAATCTATTGTCTAATTCCTTGTCTGTCAACAATTACTTTTTTCAGATTCTTAGACCAAGAAATAATTTGAGCAGTTTTAAAAACAAATTTCGTAGAGAGCATCCAGTAAAGGGCTTATGAAATGGAAATCAATAAAAATGGTGGCAAAAATCTTGCAGCATCTAACAGAATAGAGAAAGAAGTCAGATGATCATTTTTATTAACGAATTAAAAGCTGAGGATTTTGTACGCCAATACCTATGTAAAGAACCAAATGTTTAGGTCGATCTTTGTTTGTTAGAATTAATTATGGTAGAACACACTTAGCTGCAGACATGTGCCATTAACTAGTTTATGTGGAAATGGCCACCTTTTACAAGCCATACAGTACAGATTAGTTCGCGCAAGGCCAGAAGTTATTAGTTTTTAATTAAGGGTTGATTTTGTTTAAACTTAACGAACAGGATTTAAGTTTTGTTCTGCTTAGAACTGATTGTAGAAGATAGCACAATTTTAGACATTTGTTGATTGAAATAACGCAGTGGTTAGTACCAGAAAGGCGGGAATTATTATAAATCTGATTGGTCACGATGTGGTAGGGGGCGTATTTTAAACCGAAAACCTTGAATTTAAATGTACATGAGGGATTTTGAAACTTTAGTCTACACTTCTCTACGAGAGAAAACGGAGTTAAGATCTGAAAGAATTTTAAAGAGTAAACTTCTCGTTAAATAATTGTCCAAGGGAGAGACGTTTGTCTGGAGGTTTCGACAGACACCAAATGCAGAAAAAAAACAAGGTAATTGCATAAATCTCGTATACTTCTTTTATGCTATGTTTGAATTGCTTGTAGGTACATGCATTTGCAGAAATTTATCTACGTCGTTTATGCTATGACTTAATTGCTTGTAGAGGCATGTATTTGCAGGAATTTATTTGTTTTGTCGTAGATTAATTCTCTTGATATGGGATACTTGTGTCTAGTTTATCTGAGCCCGCGCAACGATATTTTCTTTTACATATGTCTTGGCGATTTGCTATGTTATATTCTTGATTATTCTAGGAATTGATGAATTCATACATTTTTATATGGTTAATTATGTATCCGACTTAACTGTGTTGAGTTCATTTAACTGATAATATTGTATTTATAGTCAATGGATGAATTGATGATTGATGTTACGGAAGTAGTCGGAACTATCCGAACGAATCTATCATGTATAATGGTAGCCTTGATGTATAGTGTGGAATTTCATTCATTTACGTGTAACGAGGCCTAGTAAGGGCTAATGCCACATGTAGAATAAATGCCCATTCGCAGATCATTAGTCTAGGAACTAGCAGTCTAGACTGTTTGAAAGTCGATAGTTAATTTCTGACCTTGAGGGGTCAGGCTAATTATGTATTTCCGTTTAATGTGACAGAATATTTAGGTTGTTTATATTTTCACAAGGTGAGATAGTCTGAAAAGAGTTACAACCCAAACGGTGTGGGAAGGAAAAAGGACAGTTTGGAACAAAAGGAAAAGCATCTAGAGTTGGTGGAACGAGAGAAAGTGGAACGGAAGACGTACTGAAACAACGGAACCGAAATACAGTCTGAGAGGACCTTTGGGACAGAATCAGTTAACAGGTTATACATTAATGCAAGGCAGAGTTATTCGAAATACTCAGACTCGTAAATGATGATTTTGAATTCTATCTTAAACAGAATCGGCTAGTCATATAATGTCACTGTATTTTTGAAATTCCTTAATTAGTAATACGTAAAGAAAGAAGTGTATCTTTCGAACTGTAATTTTTATATTATTTACTCGTGGAAATTTTTATTGTTTGAAATTTTATTAAATTTTGTCTTAACTCTTTACGGGGGCTCGACTTATTTGTTCTACATATTAGCTCAGATTACTACTTTATTCCAGTCATAAATCCCTACTTTTAGTAGTTTATTATATACCGGGCAAATTTCATCATTGGAGGTCACTCCTAGATACGAGCCAAAACCCATATTTACTACAACCTAGAACTTACTTCAACCGAACCTGACGACTTTCCGGATTAAATAAACTTTGAGAAACAGAAATTAATGCCTGTTGAAAGTACAGCAGAAAACCACCTACAATATAGTACACAACCAAAATATTCCTTTGAATGAACAGTTCAAAGGCAACCGATAAAATTGCCCAATGAAACGTGCAAACGGTAAATCCGTACTAGAGGTTCGATTAATAAGGAAGAAAAGCTCAGATCATAATTTATAACAGAAACATAAAAGTGGAAAACTAAGACATTACACTTGAGAAAAGAGAATTGTGGTAGGTTTATATAAATGAAACGATACAAAAATGTTTAAAGAAATAAAAAACAGACGGCGCAATAAACGTGCAGCCAAAATAGCTGTGTTGTGAGAACAGTTGGAAAGTTACAGGTATATTTTTTATATAAAAAAAGGCACAATTAGATGGACATGTTACACAGTTCTGTGAGAATACGTGAAAGGTATGTTCGAACGTTAGGGCAAAGTAACCGCTGTTGAAGGGTTAAAAAAAAATAAAGCGCTCTCCGTTACGGATCACTGCCATCTCACCTCAGTCTTGCGTGGGTTCGAGTCTAAGATTCGGCGAATGTGGATATGTGCGAAAGCTTGCTAGTAGATCCACGTGGGTCGGTAATTCTTTCCCTTGATATCCCGGTTTCTTTTATCCACCATTAATACTGGCCGCCATGTATAGCCAATCGTATGCTGAAAAATGGCGTTAAGCCCCACAACAACAACAAAAAAAGTTTTACAACAGATGCTAGATCCATTGCTACTGAGACGAATTTCGTGTTTATGATAAATTAAAATCCATGTTTATGGAATAGTGTCCATTCTTTTTTCTAAATATAGTTTGTATTATTGCTAATAATAATAAACTGCATGGTCTTATTAAATTTTAATGAAACCTAGATTCGCATGCCTGTCTGGTAAATTTTAGGAGGAGGCAACTAAACAATTTAGGTAAAATATACCTTGTAGTAGTTATCTTCCTTTGATTTTGCTGTTGACGTAACTTGAAACTAGAAAACGCTAGCAAGATAAGATAACCACAGTAATGTTGCAAATAGTATTTAAAATGTTAATATAAATTTCCCAGTGGCCAATAAAGCAAAGAAAATTCATTATAATAAATTTTGTTAGAACCGTGTTTTTACGATAATAAAATAGACTGACCTCCATGTATGCGTTACAACCAAAAAACCAAACCATAGTACAAGGGTCATAATGCGTCTTTGATTGTGTTATTCAAGCTGATTTTCCAATGTAATGACTTCGATCGTAATCACCCATATCCATTTATATGGGCCATCTCTTTTATGTGTATTCAATTCATTTCAATTCGGAACTAATTATTTGGAGAGGTTCATGATCCAATTTTCCAATTTTATGCTAATTCAAAAGAGATCTCGATATTTTGTCTAATTGGTAGACCTCTATAACTGAAATGCAGACCTCTATATTAGACTTAAATAGCTCAGTAACAGACTCAGAGAGGTCTGTAATAGAAGTACGGTAGGTCGGTAACAGACTTGAGAGGTCTGTAATAAAAGTAGGTAGGTCTGTAACAGACTTAGTACTATAATAAAAGTAGGTAGGTCAGTAACAAAATTAGAAAGGTCTAGTAAAATTAGAGAGGTCTGTAATAGAATTAGATAGGTCTGCAATAGAAGCACAGAGGCATTTTTAATTCAGTTTACAAGCTCCATATTAAGGTCTATTGTCGAATAACTTAGTCCTTCCGGACATTCGGCCCTACTAGCACTGCAAATACGGCACATATTCAATCTGTACCGTAATAATAATTATCGTTTTCATTCTTAAAAATGATCTTTGAATACAGGCGTTTATCTGTAGTTGTTGTATTTCCTATGAGGTTATTGTGTCATGATCGATGAAATAATAAAATCGCTGCAGATAAAATGCAATTGTTTCATATTAATACTTTTGTTAGATATTTACTTTGACGGTGCAGTTATCAAAACAGTAGTACTGTGAATTGTGTTGACAATGAAGTCTTGTGAAATGGATTTTATATTTGATTTTGTGAAGGGGGGGGACATTTGTAATGATACATTATCTTATCATAACGCTTTGTGACATTAAAAATGGATAATCTTTGAAGGGCATTATAAATTTTGGTCTGAAAGGAAGTTTAATATATCTCTATGTTTGTACACTATGACTAAATGGAATCGTCCAGTCTCTGAAATGTCAATATTACATAGATTCTAAACACCGTTGCCAGGGAATCTTCTATGTGGCCTTAGAACACAATTAATTTCACTATATTGTCTATACATTTGTTTCTCAATACTGAACTTTTCACTGTGTGACAATCAATACAAGTCATATGTTAATCTAAAATACCTTCAAAGATGACTTTACGGTTTAGTTCTTGTCAAGGGTTGACCTGCATTTTTTTGAGAGGCTGAATTGTAAACAAAACACCAGGCAACGGAACACAGATTTCACTTCCGGATCATCACCATGACTTTGCTACTCAATGTGCACTGTCGCTGAAATACACACAGACAACCACACCATATGCTCATATTTTAAAGAATAATCAATTGCCTTTAAATCCTTACCAAGAATGCCAAAATCTAACTCTAGTATCACCACCAATTTCAGACAGGAAAAAGTGATCTAAAAATAGACTGGGACTACATTCGTGGTTCTGAACCGGATTTTATTAATTGTGTACTGATTCCTGAAAGGGTCAATATTTTTGTCAAACTTTATATTTGCATTTTATTTTGCATGCCAATACTGTTTCAACTTTATACATAAAGTCTTTTGAAATTTCCTTGCAAGCAAGACATGTGACAGCTGTCAGAAAGTGTGTAGTGCTGGTGTTCTATAGGGTGAAATTTGAGGTCCAATTGTTCTTAAGAAACCAAAACTAAATTTACTATATCTTCCTTAATTATAGGAATTTTTCAATGCAGTAAAAACCTAATTTTAATACTTGATAAGGCCTGTCTGAAAATATTTTGAAATTAAAAAATATTGATATATTAAATTTTAAAGGAAATTTAAATAAATATTTAAATTTTAAAATCTTTTTATTTTTAAAAAATTAAATTTTCATACACGTTATAACATTCAGTTTGACAAATTTAAGGCAGCAAAGTTGATTAATGAATGGTGTTTAAAACAAATGGTATTTTGGGTCTGTACAACTGATAATACTATTCCCAGGGGTACTGAAGCATGATAGCTCACATGATTTTGACGGCAAATTGCAATATGCCTATCCAGATGCATATAGGTGTACATACTTAAGAAATAATGACAGGTGCTATGTTCCACATTTATTGTTTCAGGTACTTGGGCATTTGTTTGTATAACTAATAGCCCACTCAAATTTTAAGTTTTGATGGGACCACTACCATGTTTTATAGCAAATATGCATTTCATTTTAATCCCGATAACTACAAAAGTCAACAATGCAATATGAAAATACAGTTTCACCTAACTGAAAAATGATGTGAATCTCTCTCATGAAGATCTAAGCCATGTCTTTGAGATGCTGTAAATCAGTGTACTGATTTGAACTCATTTTGGTCACTTATAGCAGCACACTGCACATGTCCTTATGTGACCTTGCTATCACGATTGGACTACTGGAGAGCTTCCAAACTGATCCAGCTCTAATACTTTGTTCCAGATACCAGACTAGACCTGAAAATATATAACATGTTTCACTTAATTCTGAAAAAAGGAAGATGTAGGCAAATGAAGTTAAAATGTGTTAGATATGGTGATTTCAAAATAACATTCAGCTTGCAAATATGGGTAAAAAAGGTAAACTTGACAGAGTGTCACTCAAAGATGTGAAGCACTGGGCATGTATTAAAGTGATATATGCATCCTAAAATTAGATGAAGTTTCAACAAGCATATTTAGCCATTTACAGGTTAAATAACTAATCAGAGTATGTATCATAAAGTTTAAGGCAATGTTGGAACGGTGAGGTTTGATCATTGGTGCAAACATTGATACATACCAGTATAGTGGAAAGTCAAATGACAATGTACCAAATTAAAATTTATTACTATATGCAATCCTATTAATGAAGGAAAAACAATTTTAGATATTGTGAGTGAATATAGCAAAATGTGGCCACACAGATCAACTATAGGTACCAATAGATCCTATATCATCAACTAAATGTGGAATTTTCATCCCGAAAACTTGTAAACAAGGATGGATATTTGCATGTGTGGGACATATGGAATGTACTTGTTAAAATCACGTGCAAGCATGATTCAATAATCTGTTTGAACATTTTTAGTCTTTTTTTAAGAGTCTAGGCTACCAAGTTATTAAGTTCAATGATTCAATGGAATCAGATATCAGCTGATGCTGCAATACCGCCCTCTGTCAAAGTACTAAATTGAAATGTGTTACCATACAGAGGCATATTCATGATGAAAATAACATCTCGGGATATTTTAAGTGCACACAGTCAAAACTGAGCCTTATAGATTCACTATAGGTACTATGTCAACCTAACAATGTCAACTTTTGATTCCAAACATTACAAAATATATGCATATTTGTTCATGTTCGCTATGTAACCATGTTAGGATCAGTTGTAAAAAAGTTAAATTCAAATAATCTGCTTGAATATTACTTATGTAATCTTTAAAGTGTCAGCAAATATTATAAGTAATTAATAATGCATAAAGCAAAATGGATCATGAGAATTCCCATAATATCATCTGGGCCACAATGCGGCACTACATCAATCAACATCTTAAAGAAACTGAACAAAAAATGTAATTTATTCTGTGTTCAACTTACATCATTTTGCTGTTTTCTTACATGCAATGGTAAATATACCTGGGTAAAGTATATTTTACCCCTCTGACCTGTATTTCATTCTCTGACAGCTTAATATTATTTTGTAGAGAACTTGAACAGGTTCTAGTATAAAGTCTTCATCTCTGTCCTCTAACTAAATACCCTATAACTATGGTTATAAACAATTACTGATAGCTATACAAGCAGATATGTGTTACTCAGGAAGTCACCCCATCATAAACACATAAATTAACTGTTTGGACCCAAAATAAATAGTTTCAATAACCTAAAAGTACAAAGCAAAATAGAATTTTGTCTTCATGTATTTTAAATGATGGTCTCATTTTGACTAATAAAGATATTTTCTCTGATCAAATTTGACAAATATCCATCATTTGAGCTTGTATATGGTGTAGGAGTATATATATGCTGATATCATTTAATATCATTCCAAAAAATATTATATATGTGTATACTTGGTGGGAAAAAAATATTTTTAATTGTTTTTTAAATTTCATTTAAAGTTTTAAAATTAAAATTATTTTTTATTTTTAATTTCATTTTTGTATTTTTAAAGTCAATATACATAACACATTAAAATTTCATGTGTATGTCATTAATAATAAAAATGTTATATCAGTTTCAAGTTTTTACTGACAGGCCTTAGAACACAATTTCACTATATTGTCTCTACATTTGTTTCTCAATACTGAACTTTTCACTGTGTGACAATCAATACAAGTCATATGTTAATCTAAAATACCCTTAAAGATGACTTTACGGTGAAGTTCTTGTCAAGGGTTGACCTGCATTTTTTTGAGAGGCTGAATTGTAAACAAAACACCAGGCAACGGAACACAGATTTCACTTCCGGATCATCACCATGACCTTATTACTCAATGTGCACTGTCGCCGAAATACACAAAGACAACCACACCATAAGCTCACATTCTAAAGAATAAACAATTGCCATTAAATCCTTACCAAGAATGCCAAAATCTAACTCTAGTATCACCACCAAATTTAGACCGGAAAACGTGATCTAAAAATAGACTGGGACTACATTCGTGGTTCTGAACCGGATTTTATTAATTGAGTACTGGTTCCATGTTCAGTGGTATGACAATGGACAGCTCGATTATACCGGAACCACTTTGCACACACGCACGAATTACCACGTTAAGAAGAGAACAGACCAGCAGTAAACCGGAATGCATCATATAAATCATCTCCTAGCAGGAAGTGGAACATGTATGGCGCGTTTGAAGTGCATATACCTGTTATGACGTCAGTGTAAAATCTGCCAGCATGCACGTGAATGACGTTGTTACGAAGGTTTTATTTTTAATTTTCTGATAGCGAGTGTCGAATTAAGAAATATTTGTATCGAGTCAGGAAAATCTGCAAATGGAAACCCCCTGTACTTATCAATGAGAATAGACCGATACAGTAGTCTAGTGGACTAAAGACTTGTAAAAATGGTACTAGCGGCTGCCTCGCTTGGTGCGAAGCATTGAGAGGTTAGTGTTGATCGGCCTGGTGTCAGAATAATGTGACTGGGTGGGACATGATGCTACATATCTGAGACATGATGCCCCAGTGCTAGAAATCACTCAGCTGCCACACTGCAGACATCGTAGCGATATGACTGAAAATGTTTTGAAGCTACGCTAAAAATTCAAACACACACACATACACAAACGCACACACACACCAATCAAATAGAGTAGTTTATTACCCAATCCACACGCAAATCCATAAGAAGATTCCATGTAGCGTATCATTGCAATAGTAATAGTGACACTGCATCCATCGATTAAATGTAATAATACAGTAATACTATCGAGTTTCACGGTACTAATTAAACTCCAGTAATAAACATATCACAAGACCTTGATATTAACATTTCATTACCTTTTAATTTCTGGATGTTCATTATCAAACCTATGTTGATTAGAATAGAGCCATCCTTGACGCAAGCTTGTGTGCGAAGAAAATATGTCCACATGACTTTTTTTTATTTACGTGTGTTTGAAACGCGTTTTCAATTCCGCAACAAAGATATGTGTGCCAATCGCTGTAATGAGTTTTCCAGAGTCAAGTTTGTTAAAGTACTAAAATTCTATCAATAAGACATTGTATTTTTTCAGTTACAAATAGGATAAGCTCTCAAAAGATATTTTGTTCTAAAATGTTACTTTCATTATGAACCAATCCTGACCAGCTGACCCCATTTAGATACTCTTTTACCTTCACCCATTTCTACACTGGTTTTCATGTTTCCACATAATTAGTGTCACATGTCCTATGTCCACCCTTGATTTACTCGACAAGTCTATGGATACTATTAGAATATGCAAGTAATCTGTATTCGTTGTTCTACTTTTCAAAGCTTACGTCGGTCAATATCAAATTATGTTGCAAATTCAGTCATATCAACAATAGCAAAAGTACATTTCAGACAACATTTAAATATCTGAACTTCATTTCAGAAAGTTACGACAATCAATATTAAAATAAACCTGTCTAATCAAAAGTTGCCTTGTTTGTTTTCAGCATTTATCTCACTTCAATTTAAGACTGAAATGTATTGATGGGACACTAAATCCTGAGGGATTATCGAACCCAATCAACCAATATTTGCATTAGTATTTATGATAGTATTTGTATTAGTATTTATATTTTGCTGTAACAACACTGTGATGTGATCAAAGTATAGTCTTAATTTATGTTTTCCTATGCCAAAAGTTAACTTTAATTCCCAAGTGCTATTTCCCAAGATTTTTGCCAGTATAGATGCCCAGAAGCACATGGGTTGTAAATTTGCACATAATTTGTTAGCTGAAGAATCTTTTGATTCACCCAAACATTGAATACCTGTTTCGTACCAATAGAGCTCTACAACTTCTTTTGCATGTTTGCCATGCAAAAGCAGCATCCTCTATGTTTTCCCAATTGATAAACTTTTGATCAAGCTGCAAATCTGATACTTGCCTAGTGCCATGCAACAGAGGGTGATTATTTGAACACCCTGTAATCCTGCAACATTTGACACGTGTTCACTTGTTGCCTATAATAGATTTCATATAGTGCATATGATAAAAGTCTTACAAAGCCCAAGCTCAGTCTTTGCATAAACACTTCCAGTTTAACAGTCAAACTGAGGAAACAGACAATATTTATGATGACTAGACAATGACAATTTACAATGGCTCGATGACAATGGAAGATTTCTGAATTTTATCAGATAATGAGGGTTAATTCTTGGATTTTGTACTGTATGACATTATATGGTGACATTTTTAGGATAATGTGAATACCAAAAGATGTGTACTTAACTTTCATTATTTATCTGTAAGGCAGATGGGAATTTAATGTATTATGGGATATCGTGAATCAGACCATTTTTAACTACCAGTATGTGAACTATAATTTAATTGAGGAATTTATCAAGATCAATTGATTTATATTCCACTCAATAAAATAACTTTATGTTACAGATTTCCTATAAATGTATTTATATTTTTGTCAATCCAGATGGGCTTATTTTTTTCCCCAAAGTGCAGCTCTGACTCAGTGACAACAAGTTACCCCTTCAGACGGATTTCATTGGCAAACTACACCCTGACTTATAAAAGTGTCAAAGAGAAATTGCTTTTTTGTGATAAAACGGAATGGGGGAGATAACTCAAGATCAACCTAATAATGAAGTATATAGTAAAAATCAATATAAATGCCCTTTTGCCATCAAAAGGGTAGTCTGATGAAGATTTGTCTTAGCTTTAAGTTTAGATTTAATTTTCTATTTATTAAATGTGCAATAAACTTATGTTGCATCATTGCATCTATTTAAATTTTTCTATGTTAGAGTTACAATCAGTGCAAAAAGTAGAGAAGTGTGTGTGCTTCTGGATTTTTAATGTAGCTTTACCATTTTGAGTCATATCACTATGATGTCTCTAGTGTGGCAGGTTAGTGTATTTGTTTCTGTGTGATTTAGACTTTTACATAGCTTTAAAAAATGTTCAATTATATTGCTATGATGTCTCTAGTGTGGCAAGTTAGTGTATTTGTTTCTGTGTGATTTGGACTTTTACATAGCTTTAGAAAAAATTCAGTCATATTGCTATGATGTTTGTAGCATGGCAGTTTATAGTGATGTCTGACACTGGGGCTTCTTGCCGCAGACATGCAACATGGTGTCCCACCCAGTCACATTATCATAACACCTGGCCGACCATTCCTTACACTAAACTCTTAATGTTGAGGGCCAAATGAAGTAGATATGAGTACTGTGTGTATAAGTCTTTAGCACAACTTGGCTGGGATTTGAACCCACGAGTGGGCCCAAAAGGTTTGCAGAGCTTATGCTGTGTAAAAATATACCTGATATAACATAAAATTTACTTGACTCATGAAATCATAATAAATAGGAAAAATTCATAAAAATGTTCATTCAAATTATCATTTTTCTTCAAAAAGATCAAATTAGAACAGTATTAAATGCTTTGTTAGTGCTAAATTATTATCTTGTTTTAATCTGGTGATATATACACTCCAAAAATGTGTGCAAAAATTAAAGCCACGTAATACTAAAGCAAACAAAATGGTAAAAGTTTCAGTGCAACTTAAGACGATTCTTGTCTAAAACAAAAATCCTTTCCTTTTCTTCTCTATTTATAACAGATACATTGTAGTTATTCTATTCATAAAATGCAGTCTGACTAACAGGTATTCCCTAGAATGAGAAGAACTAGAAATGTGCTGATACAACAAAAATGCATCATGCATAAAAGTGCAATTGAAAGGTCGAGTTTTTAAACAAAACAGGGGTCATAAATCCTTAAAATTCTTTTGGAAAATTATGAGTATCGAATTTGACCAACTAATTTTTAATGTAAAGTCTTATACAAACTATCAAACATGACCTAGGCTTTTTTAAGTCTTGTTCAGAGTATCAATCATGACCTAGGCATGTTGATGTAATTGTCTTGTACAGAGTATTAATCATGACCTAGGCTTTTTTAATGTAAAGCCTTGTACAGAGTATCAATCATGACCTAGGCATGTTGATGTAGAGTTTTGTACAAAGTATCAATCATGACCTAGGCATGTTGATGTAATTGTCTTGTACAGAGTATTAATCATGACCTAGGCTTTTTTAATGTAAAGCCTTGTACAGAGTATCAATCATGACCTAGGCATGTTAATGTAAAGTCTTGTACAGAGTATCAATCATGACCTAGGCATGTTAATGTAAAGTCTTGTACAGAGTATCAATCATGACCTAGGCATGTTAATGTAAAGTCTTGTACAGAGAATCAATCATGACCTAGGCATGTTAATGTAAAGTTTGTATCAATCATGACCTAGGCATGTTAATGTAAAGTCTTGTACAGAGTATCAATCATTACCTAGGCATGTTAATGTAAAGTTTGTATCAATCATGACTTAGGCCTGTTAATGTAAAGTCTTGTACAGAGTATCAATCATGACCTAGGCATGTTAATGTAAAGTCTTGTACAGAGTATCAATCACGATCTAGGCATGTTAATGTAAAGTCTTGTACAGAGTATCAATCATGACCTAGGCATGTTAATGTAAAGTCTTGTACAGAGTATCAATCATGACCTAGGCATGTTAATGTATAGTCTTGTACAGAGTATCAATCATGACCTAGGCATGTTAATGTAAAGTCTTGTACAGAGTATCAATCATGACCTAGGCATGTTAATGTAAAGTCTTGTACAGAGTATCAATCATGACCTAGGCATGTTAATGTAAAGTCTTGTACAAAGTATCAATTACAACCTAGGCCCTTTTAAGGCAAAGTCTAGTACAGAGTATCAAACATGACCTAGGCATGTTAATGTTTGTTTGTTTGTTTGTTTGTTGTTGGGCTTAACGCCATTTTTCAGCACACGATAGGCTATTCATGGCGGCCAGTATTAATGGTGGAGGAAGAAACCGGGAAATCGCCGGAAAGAACCACCGACCCACGAGAAGCTACTGGCAAGCTTTCTCACATATCTACATTAGCCGAATCCTAGACTCGAACACACGCAGACAGAGGTGAGATGGCAGTGATCCGTAACGGACAGCGCTTTAGACCACTCGGCCACTCGGGACCCCGCATGTTAATGTAAAGTCTTGTACAGAGTATCAATCATGACCTAGGCATGTTAATGTAAAGTCTTGTACAGAGTATCAATCATGACCTAGGCATGTTAATGTAAAGTCTTGTACAGAGTATTAATCATGACATAGGTTTTTTAAATGTAAAGCCTTGTGCAGAGTATCAGTCATGACCTAGGCATGTTAATGTAAAGTCTTGTACAAAGTATCAATTACAACCTAGGCCCTTTTAAGGCAAAGTTTAGTACAGAGTATCAAACATGACCTAGGTCCTTTTAATGTACAATCTTGTACAGAGTATCAATCACAACCTATGTCCTTTTAATGCAAAGTCTTGTACAGGGTATCAAACTATTCCCAAGTCTTTTTAATGTAAAGACTTATACATGGTAATTAAACATGACTTAAGCCTTTTTAATGTAAAGTCTTAAAACAACCAAAGTCTTTTCAATGTAAAATATAATCATTGGTTTCCATGCATTAAATCACTCATATAAAAAATTCCTCAAAGATATGAAACTCCTGATATACATCACCGAAAGGCACTTTTATGCATGTAAGATTTGTGTCTCCAATATTGGTGCAAAACGCATACCAAATTCGACCAAATAAAATACCACAATGCTTACCATTTGAATAGACAATTGCCACTACCATATTCTGTTCAAAATGATATTAATTTTGGACACATGCGATGCCACCCATGTTTTCATGACTCACCATATGTTGACCTATGCTATACATAGCTTTGAAAAGATGTAATATTAATCCATTGGGTCATAGAAATGAAACACATTTCTTTGGACTCTTTGTCAGCATTTCAGTCGACTCATTAGGGCAGGTTCATATCTAGCTTTACAATTCACCATTACAATGCCATTAAATGGCATGAGATAAGCAATTTAAACCGATTTTAAAAAAATTAGTAAGAGATCAACATTTCATAAAAATAATATATTATGTGAAAGAGATGATAATAATCAAATGTAATGCATTTACAACATCTCATTTATGAGGGAAAAAAATACTAAAGATCATGGTGTTAGAGACATAAGTGATTATATCTTCTGATCAAGAGCGAACTGGGGTAGGATACTGATAGCTTACAATGCCACTGTCCTTCACTTGCAGATGACCTTACTGTCTCGTAAAATCTGCTGATAATCTAAGATACGATAATTGCCGAATACTCATGACAATGACGCTAGGAAAAAAAACACTTGAGTCATTGTTGTAAAAGGGGCAGAGTTTCAAACCATATCTTATCACCGAAATTTGGTAATATAGTCATTCAGGAGACTGCTTATTTGGTTATATTACAAGATCTGTCACGTTGTTCTATTAATGATACCTGTAGCGCCGGTAGAAAAGCACAGCAAACCCGCTCTTGTGAGTGTGTGTGGGGTGGTGGTGGGGTGTTGTTGGTGGGTTTAACGCCATTTTTCAGAATAAGATAGGCTATACATGGCGGCCAGTATTAATGGTGGAGGAATAACCATGGAAAACCCTGGGAAAAACCACCGACCCACGAGAAGCTACTGGCAGGCTTTCTCACTTATCCACGTTAGTCTGGACTCGAACTCACGCAGACAGAGGTGAGATGGCAGTGATCCATAACGGTCAGCGCTTTAGACCACTCGGCCACTCAATGCCCCCAGTGTGTGTGTGTGTGTGTGTGTGGGGTCTTCCTAATCTTAGAGTTGACACAATTCAGATCTAAACTTGATAACATCTGCCAGTCTGTGCTAGAAAACTATGAACCAAACACTGATGTGCGGTTGCAAAATTTGGAGTCAGTTTCAAAATAGATACTTTTATTGCGAAGAATATTTAACAAACTAGCTCGGATATGTGAAAATCTATGTTGGGGCTTATAAAAAAAAATGCCGAGATTTATCCACGCAAAGCCTTCTTTGTCAGAAAACTTTTTAGCCTGCCAAATCAATGTTATTTGTAAACATTTTTTTTTTCTTCCCGTGCGTCTTTCTAGGAATTATGATAACACGTGTTAGGGATAAATCAGGGGTCTCAAACGCGCGGCACGCCCAGCCGTATCCCGTGGCCCGCAAAATGATTGGCTTTACAAGGTGTCATGAGAGATAACGGTTCGGCCCTCGAGCCATTGAAAATGCCCTCATGCGGCCCTCAGGGTGGTTTGAATTAGAGACTACAGGTAGCAGCAGAGAGGGTGAATCCTACAACAATATATTTGCGACAAAATCGATTAAAGCCTCAGAATGCCAATGGAGCCTTCCTACGAAATCTCATATTTTAACCAAAAAAAAATTAAAGGTCCCATTTTACAAATGGAGCCTTAGCGATTTTGTCGTGAATACATTGTCATAACCACACTCAAATTGCTGCCATCTACGTCTACAAATTTTTGCGACAGAATCGATTAAAGCCTCAGAATGCCAATGGAACCTTCCTACGAAATCTCATATTTCAACCAAAAAAAAAATAAAGACCCCATCTTAGCGATTTTGTCGTGAATACATTGTCATAACCACACTCAAATTGCTGCCATCTACGGTCGCAAATATGTTGTCATTTCACCCTCTCTGCTGCTGATTAATACAAATTATTTGTTAGCTTTTCACAAACAGACTAATCGATAATACTTCACCACGTAGATCAATTAAATTATTTGACTGATCGGTGAGTGTAAAATTAATTCTAGTTAGTGAATCATTTTGACATTGCATATAGACTGGATTAGTCGGATTTTCAACAATTAAAAATCCGGGGGGTGCTGTTGGTGCAAATGAATAAAGAATGTAACCCTGTCGGGCTTGATTTGATTGTTCCATATTAATTTGATAACTTCCTTCGATTACATCACACGTTAAATTAAGTGCGATCACCGATGAAATATCCACATTGTTCGGTGCGATATGTCTACCGTCGCCGTCGGGAGAATTATTATAAGTGAGGATAATAGGCTTCGGCTGGCTATCTTTCCATGATTGATAAATTTTATTAAATCCTTCGTCGATGGCAGTTCTGAGTTTTTTCTTTAACTCGGGAACATTATATCCTGGTAATTTATAATTTGGATTTTCATTTATATTTTTTTTATAATCTTGAGCTGAGCTAGTTTTTGAAATCGGGCTATTTTCATCAGTGAAGAGATTAGTAATCCTCGAATTAAATATTTCCATGTCATCGATGATTTTATTACCCGCGGCGACTACACTAGTAAACTCAGCTTGTGTAAGAAAGCCAGATCTTAACGAGGGTAATAACGACAAAAAATCATTATTCATTCTATCAAGGATGTGATCTTTAATATCTACAAATGTTGGACTTGTTTCATGTATTTCCAGAATTTCACCTTCCTGTGGGATATAATCATTAAAAAATGGAATTCTCCACACATCTTCACCATATTGATTCTTACGTCGATATCTTTTTGTGAAGTTTATATCCTCGAATTTTTTATATCCTTTTGATGGATTTTCAGGTCCTATTTCATCAGTGACGTAATCAGATTTTACAGGCTCGGGCGTGGAATTATCAGCACTTCTAGGTGGATCTTCGGGCCATCCTAATACTGTTCTTATTGAACTGTTATAAATATCTACAACGTACCCAGGAGAGCCTATTTCAATTGTAGATGATAGTGTTGGTTCATGAACTGTTATCGCAATTTTTGATTCTTTTTTAGTAATGGATTTTATTCTACGTTGTAATTCATTATTAATTTGCTCAATTTGATAGGACCCAGTTGGTATTGAAACAACGTTCCAATCTGGAGTGTCATCTTTTTTATTCCTATATGCAAACACCAGAGAATTATTAGGTCTCTGACCGCCAAATGGAACCGATCTGATATTAGGCCAACTATGATACACTCGTAATTTTGCCAACGCGATTTCCTTTACTGAAACAGGCGAGGGAAAATTCACACTGAATTTAGGGTTTGTTGACGATATTGATATCATGCTTGTTTTCCGCGGAGTGGTATTTTCTGCTATCCGCTGAAGTAGTTGAATCTCTTGCGACATTATTATTATTATTTACAATGTCTAATTTTGCAATAGATGAAAAAACGCTAGCGTTTTTAATCGTAGTATCATAAATACGTATCATCGCGGAGAATTCGTCTTCGGTAATTATCGTATCATCAATCGATGATGACATCAACGAGGATAATTGTGAGTAACCGTTAGATACTGCTTGATGTTTTACTATATAGTCGTTAAGTTTTTCTTGAGAACACGATGATATTTTTTTAGTAATAGCATTTGCAAGTCCAGCAAATGTTGTCACCGCGGAAATAGCAATTGGGACAGCAATCGGAGCTACCATTGTTACTGAAGATAGTATAATACCAGCACCGGCCATTATACCAGATACCGAGTATACTGTAACATCAATTGCGGTAATTCTCCTGCGATACTTTTTAATTTTTATTTCATATTCATCAATGAGTGTTTTGAGTTTTGTTAAGAACTCTTTGACGGTATCATAGCGATATTGCGATGATGGAATCATATTATTTTAAAACCTCAAGTGGTTTTTAATTGTTAAAAATTCTAATTTAGATCAGCTACAAACTCCATGTACCATACAAATGATGTCTTATTTAAATTAGGATCAGTGCTTGTTATTGTAAACCGTTTGTATTCACCCACGTCAATAGTCGTTGAAATCACGTTGTTGTATCCATATGAAGTCGATGATGATATATTAAACTGATTCAGTGACACTATTGTTAATCGATAAATACCCTTGTTTGACACAGTGAGGGTTACTGTATTCTTTTTAGGTTCCCAATCTAATGATCCAGAGAGAACTGTGTATATCATATTTATGATATTTCTCTCATGAGGAATCTTTATTCTTTCAAGTAGCGGAAGATTGTCTGTTTTAAATTTTGTAATATCCTCGATAGATTTTTTAATACTATTAATGCTATCTCTAATAATACTAAATCCAGCATCATTAATATTTTTAATACTGGATTTAATTTCATCAAAATTGGATTTAATTTCAGCGAGAGATGGAGAGGTTACCGCTGGTGTTCCAAAGAATTTATTGATAATATTTCTACGAAGGGAAGTATATGTTGTTATATGTTTTTCAAGTTCTTCATTTAAATTTTTTAATGCATCTGTGATTGTAGAAACGAGTACACCCGGTTTGAGTTTTCCATCATTTGAATATAACGCTATTGTATCTTCAACGACGTCACGTCTTCGTATTAAGACATCATCCAATGAAACATTACTAGATTTCAATTTGCCCTGGCGATCTTGAAATACAACTATTTCCCCAGGATCTACACTTGACAAATTTAATGTCTCGGCGATTTCATCTTCGATTATTTTTTTTACACTTTCGACAGCGAATTTGCTATCGGTTTCTGTTTTTTTTGATTCTGATAAAGGTCGTCCCCAAATATCAATCATTATACGAAAATGCTACGTTTTTCTAAATCATAACGCTATCGTTTTTGCCATTGCCTGCTAGTATATTCATTAACAACAACTTGTGGTGGTTTTCTTGGAAATTTAGATATCTCTGCAAGGAAGTTTAATACTTCACGACCGCATATCGGTGGATCATTTAACTGTTGTGTTGGTAGCGTGGAATAAAAAATTGGAGATGACTTTGTTATTGTGGATACATATCGCATGAATTCTTTTGGTGGAGCTAATCCATATGAATCAAAATAGACAATTCCACGTGGATCAATTGCATATGCGACCCAATGAGTTCCTTTTCCGCTGCTGTTATCGGATTGATAATACCCGTTTCATTTTTCATTGGTTTTGACGGTAATTGATCTCTCATGAAAACTCCTCTAAAGTTTTTTATTGATAATGATTTTACAGCATCAATTAAATCAAAATTGGACATTGGTGAAAATCCTAGGGATTTTTCCACTAATAAGCCGTTCCTGGTATTCTTAGGCCCGTGCCCTTGTACCAATTGTGTGGAGTTCCTGGTAGTCTTAGACCCTTTCCTTTTTTTTTATAGCCTTTCCCAGTAGCTTTTTTCAGGGCCATTCCTGCAGCAGTACCAACGGCTCCTAACGCTGCCGCCTTCGCAACCGCTGGGGCAGCCGCTGCAATCAATGCTGGAATAGCAGCTAACAGCGGGAATATTCCACCCGATTTTATCATACTGGCGATAGCTGCTTTCGAAAAATCAATTTGAACTCCTCGTTTGTTCTTTAGCGCATCATTGAAATGTTTTATTTGACGATCTGTCAGTGATAATTTATGTGCACCACCGGACATTTGAGTGGGTTTCAACGTTATTGTAGTTCCACATTCTTTAGCCGACTTTGATTTCAATTTCTTGACCTGACCATCAGTCAACTGGACATTAACAATACTATATGTCATTCTATTCTAAATGTAATTTACACTTTCAATTGATCTTATTGTGAAAATCCTAACTACATGTTTTCCACTGGTGCATCAATAAGTCTCATTCGTCCGCCAACTCCTTCTAACAACATTGATTTATCACTGAGAATGACAGCAACTGCTCTATAATCGGCTATACCAGCAGGGCGTTGTACCCGAGCTTGGAAGTATATATCAACAACAGATTGTCTCATCATGTCAAGATGTTCCAATGAAAAGTAATAAATCGGATAGTGTTTTTCAAAATCAATTTGCGATATTTGCAAACCAGTATCAACATTTTGATCACGACCCATATACGACAATATTCTATGATATACACGAGCTATGTAGTTGTTATCATAATCAAGCTGTACAATCTCTGCTGGCTCTTGTTGTCCGTTTATTCTCAACGAAACTTCACTTACCCCTAATTTATCAAATATCATATGACTAGATAATTGACGACCCACTCGATTTGCATCCTGTAACGCTATAAAGATATGACGTGGAGCTGAAACACCTTGTTTTGATGCTAAGTGCCATGTAAATGTGCCATTTACATTAGCCTGCTTCGTATCAGTCGTTGTTGTTAGCCAACTTAGCAATGATTTTCCACCTGTGTCCATAAACGATAGTAATTCTTGCTCTATTGTAACTGCTGGTGTCAAGACGGGCATCCATAAAGTCAATTTATTTAAAATGACTTTACCATCATCAACACCATTAGCATGCCAAATTGCATCATTGTCATTTTCTTTTCGCACTAACACAACCGTATGCTTTGCTCCATAGATGACTTTTCTGACATTTCTACAGAATCCGAATATATGATGTAACGGAATTGCACATGAAAACCGTCGATGTTGTCCTTTCAATGTTCCATTTCGTGTTGCAAATCCTAGATTGAAATTACCATTAACCCTTTTTAAAATGTCGAATTCAGCGCCTGGTCTATCTTCACGGTCTAGATTAGCTGCGAGTTGTTGATCAGCTTCTGCAGTAGCTTGCGCAGTTCGTACTTTAATAAACTGAATATGGTCAGCATGTTCAGAAGTATCCTTAGCAAACATCATAGACGGACCAGCCGACCTTGTATAATCATCAGAATATCTCGCAAGTCCGATTATTGTTGTTGCAATATCAACATCTTGTTCTATTGATTCAATTTCTTTTCCATCAATGATATATCTTGCACTGTTAAATAGCGCCATAATGCCATTATTTACGAAACCAACTCGGATATTTTGGTCATTCCCATATGGCGTATCAGCTGCAACATTTGTTACAAGTTCTCCTTCTACTTCAATAAACGCCTCACACGGCAAAAAGTATCTACTTGTATCTTGAACTTGAAGTTCAACTCTCCCTCGTTGATTAGGCTCTCTTGCAGGATAGGCATAATACTGATAGTTAATTTTAGAATCATCTTTATTCACCGGTGCCGCCATATCAAACGCTGGATCAGCAATTTTTTTAAATGCCATTTATACTAAAACGTATCGTTTTTCTAAATCATTTTCTTTTTCGATTTCCTCCAAGACCACTTCCCGCTATCATACTTGCAATATTACTACTATCTGGTGAAGTCATTGCTAATGATGCTAGTTTTTGTTCCACTGCGTTATTTATCACTTTACAGACATTTGCAGGCATCATTGTTGTTGAAGGTAGCGGTGGTGGTGGTTTTCGTCCGAATCTAGATTTCACCAATGACGTTATTCTATTCTTTGCGGTAGAAAAGGCCGTTCCTGCAAGATCTCCAACAGCGTTAATTCCCTTATTACGAATAACATCAATGGCTTTCATCGCTAATTGTTTAGCAATTGGTGCTACTTTTGGGGCTATTCTTGTGAATAAACCAGCCATGATATTTCCAAGGCCGTCACCGTAGTATGCCTTATAAACAGGCAATCTTGAGTTCACTACATACACGTTTGTTGGTTTATTGTGATTATAGTGTACTATCATCTTATTTGAAATGACTTTGCAATTTCTAAATACAATTTCAATCGCTAAATTCCCCCGGAATTCCGTCCATTAACTCATCCAAGAGTTCTCGATACGTATGAATATCAATTATCCCACCTTGGAATAATCGTCTGCAAATATCAAATGCTTCATTAGTTATTTCGACTGAGTTATTCCCAGCTCGCTTACCTCCCATAAGAACCTCAAGTCGTGATATATCATTAATGATATTACTAGGACACATATGAGAATCATGATGAGAACTTCCATAACCCTCTCCTGAAGAACTTTTTGATTCGGAAACGTTTTGAATTTCTGGAGCTGGTTCGGAAACATTTTGAATTTCTGGAGATTGTCGACCTTGACCTCGACCTCGACCTCGACCTCGACCTCGACCTCGACCTTTTTGTTGTTCTTTTCGTTGTTGTTGTTGTTGTTGTTGTTCTAAACCATACGCATCAACTCCCATTTTAAAAGCTCTGTATTCCAATGTATCCTTATTTAAATTTCCGGGTTCATTTTTATTAATTTTAAATAACCAATCCACCCATTGATCTCGTTTTATTATGTTCTTTTTATACTCATCTTTTAAAAATTCCCTTCTGTTATAATAACGTTCGGCAGCGAATTTACCAAATAACACATAGTCTTCAGGTTTCAGCAATTGAATTCGTCTGATTTCTTCTATAGCTTCATCAGTGAATTTCTCGTTAAAAGGAACAATTTTTTTAACGGGGTTATCATCAGTATCAATATTACCCATTTGTTGTATTTCTCGCTGAGTTTGTAACTCACCTGAAAGCTGTTTTATTCCCTCGTGAGTTTTTTCAGTTTCTGTAGCAATCTTTCCTAATACATCAATAATAGGTACTGCTCCCTCTTTAGGGATGTCGCCGTATATAGCACGTTCTGTTGCAAGTTTCATATCTTTAGTGGCTTTAGTTACAGGGGCAAAAAGTTGTTCGCTTCCAATAGAAAAGTCAGTCTGCGCTTGCTGTCTAAGTTGTAGTTTATCTCGCACGTTATCTCGAATTGGTATAAACTCTTTCAGTAATGCTAACCTCTCACGGGCTAGTCTGGTACTTAATGCTTCTGAAGTCATTATTGGAAATGCTAACGATTTTTCAATTGTCGGTTTCAATGCTTGCATCAATCAAACGTCTTATAGATTTCACTTTCAAAGCAATCTCTGACCGAACTTGGTACTGTTCCCCGAGTTTCTTTCTAATGGCTTCAACTATACTAAATAGCCGAATGAATAAATTAATATCATTGTTATACAAAGAAGCATTAACCGCTTTTTGGATTCTTTTTATCAGTGAATACATTTTAGGTAGAACATATCTTCCATGTTTCAATTGTATATCAATTTGTTCAAATTCATTCAAAAGTCTGTCTTCATTCAAAAATTCAGAAAGTACGATTCCTTGATTTCTTAAATTTGATATTTCTGTGATGATAGATGTAATATCTTGAAATTCCATTTATTATTATTACTAATGTATTTGTATCTTTAAAATATTTTTATATACAAAAAAAC
This sequence comes from Potamilus streckersoni, assembly GCA_016746295.1. Classification (NCBI taxonomy): domain Eukaryota; kingdom Metazoa; phylum Mollusca; class Bivalvia; order Unionida; family Unionidae; genus Potamilus; species Potamilus streckersoni. The sequence goes on from JAEAOA010000779.1 coordinate 475,689, forward strand.
AAAACATATACAATGCCCGTCTCTTCCTCATTCGAGTTTCGAGGCAAGAAAGGGCACATACATTAAAGACTTATACAATACCCTAACCCCCCAATCGAGTTCAAGGGCGGGTTATATGGGTATTAGACGTGAAATCCAAGTGATTTCTTTACAAACATTGAACATATAACATAAAGCCTCATTTGGAACCTCTTTCGCGCCAAACGACGTCAAAGAGGCCCAGAGGGGGGACAGCACATTCTTGGAACTCATTTAGTGCCTTCGCATTATATAAGCCCAAGGGCCACAAACATAGATCTCCCAATTGGAAGCTCTAACGTAACAAATGCTATATTAGGTCTTCCGGAAGATATGTTGTGGGGGGGACAGTACATTACATATAGGATGATATATATACAATGAATGAATATTTACAATGAATGAGTATTTACAATGAATGAGTATTTACAATGAATGAGTATTTACAATGCGATTATAGGTTATATATACAATGCGATTATAGGTTATATATACAATGCGATTCAATGAATGAATATTTACAATGAATGAATATTTACAATGCGATTATATAGGATGGTTATATACAATGAAATGATAGGATGGTTATATGATAGGATGGTTATATGATAGGATGGTATGATAGGGACAGTACAGGACGATACAAACATGAAACGACGGGGCGGACCTACACCCACTTTGCCAATCAAAAGCAACCCAAGAAATTAACCCTGGTTGCAGTTGAAAAAATTCAACCACACCATGTCAATGGCGTGGGAGTTTTAATTGGCAAAGTGGGCTTCGTTTTAAAGCCCCAAACTTATTACGGCTCATATTATATATAAGGTGAACTAATACTGCAGTGTCAATGTGTAGGTGTGTATTTATTTTTCTAGCATTTCATAATGAATACTGTGTAGTAATTTCAATGGAAGCTAAGTATTTAAATAAAACATTAAAACAAGAAATACAACTGTTAAATAATAGCAATTTTTTTATTAATTTCTATAATATTACGATTAAATAATCGTAGTAATAATGGATTTACATGACAAGATAACTCCGTAATGGGGATCCCCCTGTCAATTCAGGACCTGCTATTTCTTGAATCGAGAATGATATTTTTCTGAATTTTATTACACATAGCCACACTAAAAAAACTAAACTATATGTAGCGCGTTTTACTACCCTGACCTCACATACAATCTATTTTAATTTGTAATTTTAAAGTAATTTCATTTTCATACAAACGCTGTTAACGCCGTCTTTGTAATTGGGATTTTTAAAAAATCTATTAATAGAGAACCCTGGCCCAGTGTCTTGTCTTACACGCGCGCGTTCCGGTACAATAACTATATTTACTATGTGGCTGTTCCGGCTGTTCCAGTTATTGTCATTTACTCTTTTAATGCATATATACGTGAATATTGCGAATAAATATTGAAAAAAAAATATGTACACAATGATATTAACGCGCGAAACGTTTTTAGTGTTTTGCCCTATGGTAATTGATCTGAATGGTAAAATCATGCAAAAATGACTAAAATAGCATAACTCACTATTGAGAGTTATCTTGTAAATAGGAAAACTTTATTCTATGTCCATTTTTCTTTGAGATAGCTGTTTGATAAATCCCTTCAGCAACTTTTCGTACTGAAGGAATACATATTCCAAAATATTTTCCCGCAGCATTCATTGAATGAAAAACTCTTTCTTCATTCGTCGTTGTATCAAATGACTGTACTGGTCTATTTCCAACTGACTTACAAGTCCCTGTCTTTCCGTTTTTTATATTCTCTCTTTGAGAAATGCATTGTAAATTGGAAATCGCGTTATTTTGAATATTAGAATCAATGTGATCAATAACACAGCCATCTTTAATCGGTCCCATATAACACTCAAAGACTACCCTATGACAGAGATATCCCTTTCCTCCAGCAGTAAATTTCAAGTATCCCTGATTATTAACATATCCCACGGGTTTCTTTAGTCTACAGTGTCTAACAACACCATTACGAGATATTTCATAATTAACGAGTATTGGATGTGGTCTGAATTCTTGCTCCATTTATATATAATAATACTATTTGTCTAATTCATTATTTGCTTTAATTATAAATCTATTAATGTAGTCTTGAGGGGTTTTTATGATTTTGTCTTTGACAGAGTCATGGTTAGGGTCAATGATGGCGTTTTTTATTCGTTTATCATAATAACGTTTCAATTCTCTAAACCGCTTACCCCCACAATTGATACATAATTGTGATTTTCCTCTCACACCCACCCCACAATTTATGCATGGGGACGGGCCTGTCGAATTATTTCTGACACTCTGTAAGTGATATCCACAGAATTCACCTCTACACGATTTATTGCATGGGGTTACTGATCCGATCATAAGCCATTTGCAGTGATTCATTATATATAAACAAACTTTTCTATTTAAATACTTGTCTTATTTATATGAATGAAGAATTCAAGAGATTATCGGCAATCAAGCCTCGGAAAAATATTAAATTCAATCTTGATAGAACTCTCGAAGACGTACCAAAAGAGAGAATAACTAATAGAAGTCTGATTAGAAAAATACGAGATTGTGTTCATGAGTTTAAACAGGATGGTGCATCACACACCTGGTCAACATTTAGAATTGATGGTGTTGTTGATGCTAGAATGAATGATGAAACAGCAGCTATGATACTATCACAACTTGGCAATAAACGGTATTTTATCAGAGTGAAATTCATTATCAAATTAGAATCGGGCGAATATATTATAAGAGACAAATTTGTTCCAATTCTCAAAGATGGGACATCAGTCATTGTTAGCCGTTATTCCAGACCAGGGCTGTTAACTGGAATTGATAAACCATACTATGAAAAAGCGTATCCAGAAACAGCAGTCGTTTATGGGATGTATCCGTTAAATAACCCTGACATTGGAAAACTAGCACCAATGAAACAGTCAACGTCAGCGGAAAAGCCACTCAACTGTGTGGCACAAAGAGTCTTAGAACATTTTACAAATGCACTCCGTGGGAATAAATTAACCGATCTAAGACATAAAAAAATAGATCAATGGGAGCTAACAGTGAAAGAGAACGGAGCAACTATTTCCGATATAGCTAGATTGGAAAAGTCGTTGAGATTTCCGATAACCGTTTTAACGATAACTGGCGAAGTATTATACGAATCAAAATACAATAAAAACGGAGCTCCAATCAAAATTATTGATCATAACAAGCACGCATGGACATCCGCGGTTACAATATTCCCGCGAGACAGAACAGTGAAGTATATCCCAGAAGAATTCACCAAGGATGGTATTCTCACTGAAGAAAGATTATTCGATGCTATTGCTAGTTTGTGTAAAAACGACCCTGTATCAGTATGGCTACTTCATAGTTTTGAAGATGAAGAATGTCAATTCAATCAATTTGTGAAACCTAACGGTGAATTATATCGCAGTGAAAGTCTACATAATAGGATGAAAAATCTAGCAATAAGTCTCAGTGAAAACGCTAGCGTTTTTAATGAAAAATCCGAAGATTACGAACAGTTACTTACAAATTGTTTTACAATTCCATCAGTTGCAGCTCATTTTGCAAGAAAGAAAAATAATTGGAAACCAACACGAAAAGAGTTTTTACAGGATGTTCAATCCAGCTGTTTGGAATATTATCATGGCGGTCTATGGAACGTTAAGTACAATCGTGAGAGTATGATATCAGTTGATATCGTTGCCTGTTATCCAGGAAGTTTTCTAGGATATGGATTCGCTGGTGAGTATTTTAAACGGTTTGGACATCCCACACATGAAATGACTCGCGTTGCTATTAATGGACCACTGCCTGATTTTGATTTGACCGGTTTTGCTTGCGTAGTATCATTTGAATTCGCTGAAGGACTTCATCCGTGTTGTTATGTTTGGATTGGTAGACACATGGCTGAAAGGATGTGGTTACCAATAGTGTTATTGCGATATATGATTGATTGTAAAATGTTAGTTTCGTTGATTGTCAGCGAAGCGATTATCTCATATCGAAAACAAACCAATGTCTGGTTACCAGAACCAGAATGTCTTGATAGTATAATCGATAAGTCTAGAAAACATATTGATGCTGACGAGGAGTACATTATTGAATGGTCAAAAAAGATATTTAATCAACGAAATAATGAAGCAAAGGATCTCGGCCGAAGAATAATCGGTAAATTTACACAGGGTGGAAAAAAATTTAACTTTAAAAAACAATCCTCACGATTGATTATAGATGATGCCGAATACGACTTCGTTATTAAAGATGCAGTAGAGAAAAATAGATACGCAAATTGTAAAACAGCCTTCTTGTCCAATAAAACAAAGTTAGGTAGAATTGTTACTTACAGTGATGGAGAAAGCTCTGCATATCTACATTTGAGAGCTTCTATGCTGGGTTATGCATCTATCAATTTATTTGCAATGATAAATAGATTTCCTAGTATAGCAGTCAGAGTTGCAATTGATTCAATGTATGTCGATAAAAAATATATCAAAGAGATAACTAAATTTACTAATAGCGAAGAGACTTGGGGAACATGGCGAATTAAACAAGAAATACAACGCGATTATTCTGAATCAGCAGACGTTGAGATTAAAAGCAGTTACCTGAAGAACGATAATTCTATCAGTGAAAAATCTATGTCTAAAGCACCACCGATATCAGATCCAATTTGTAGATATAAAACAGTTTATTTAAACGGTTGTGGTGGATCTGGAAAGACAACACGTGCGATAGAATTATATCGAGAGAGAACGTCCATGATTGTACTCACACCAACCCATAGACTAGCGAGAGAGATCAAACAACGAAATGTTGAAGCTTGCACGTATCATAGTTTTTTTCGATACAAGGGCGATGCTTGGACTCCTGAGCGAATGGGTGAGAAATTTATTCCAGCGGTTATTATTTGGGATGAAGCATGTACTGTTTCAGAAGATGTATTAAAAATGTTTCTTGATTGGTTATTGCAAAATAATACAAAAATTATATTGTGCGGCGATCATGGTCAACCACCACCATTTGTTGGTAGAAGTCCACATAATTGGTTAAAAGGATTTGTTGATTATTACGAAGAAATTGATACTGACTATAGAGCACTCGATGAGCAGTTACGTGAGTTTAAAAAACTAATTAGATTACAACCCGATAGAATTCAATGTGAAGTAGCGCGTGAAATAATTTCTGAAACACCTTTGAATGATTTTTGGGAAACATGGAAACCAAATGATTTTGTAGTAGCAAGTAGAAAGATAGTCAGAGACGCACTTCAGAAAAAGTTGTTTGAGCTACACAAGAAAAAATTCCCAACGTTTCCAGTGCCGTTGTGTTATAGACCATTGGATACACGAAAGCAGAATATTGAAGTTGAAATTCCAGGCCAGACGGATAAACAGATTCTAGTGTTAAATGATATTGTGTTAGTTGATATCAATACTGTAGAAGATGCATTATACGCTGATAAATCACCATGGACGCTTGGTTATGTAACAACAATACACTCGTCACAAGGATTGACCATCACGGATACAATTGTTTGGATAGTTGATAATCGCATTGAATGGTCAAATTTAGTCTATCTCGCAGTGTCCAGAGTACGACGAATAAATCAACTACGAAGGATTGTTTTCGATGATGATTTTAATGCAAACGATGATAACACTGATATTAGCATCATTAATAAAAAACTCTCTGGCTACAAACAGCAGGACAAAAAAAACAACGAGAATTTGATATTGATGCTGAAGTAATAATCGCATTAAAAGAACAACAGAATAATCACTGCGCCAGTTGCAATTGTATAATGCACTGGCAGTATTCGGATAAAGACCCTCGACAATTCACCGTAGACAGAAAAAATAACAGTCTTGGTCATGTCAGAAACAATGTGATGTTGACCTGTCTTGAGTGTAATAGACGTAACGGAGCTAGTTAAGACCATGTGGCGGTAATTGAGTATCGTCCGGAATGACTTGTAGTTGTTCGCGTGTAAAACCACGCTGAGGTGCAGTTGAATCCAATCTGTAGATTGGAGGTCTACCAGTTGATCGCGTTATAGTTGAAATTTTATGCGTAGTAACACTCCATATAGGATCAGTAGCTCTTCTTTTACCGCCTTCAAGCTCTCCTGGTTCGTATAAATATCTCACAGTAACATCACCGAGAAGTGGCTGAGTGCTAACCCGCTGCGGTTGTTCGGGAATATATTCTTTTTTTATTGCAATATTTGGTTTCATATTAATAGTTCGAGTAATCTCATTATTTAACGCTGCAACTACACTCGGTAACCTTTGGACCCATTCACGAGATCGTTTTTCTTGGATAAATTCTTTTGCATATTGATATCCAAATAACCGTTCTGCAAGAGTTCGATTAAATCGTTCTACAATTGCCTGATCACGATGTAACGCAGTATGTCCTCGTCGTATTGTAACATTATGAGTTTTCATTGTTGATAGAACAGCACCTTGAAACTCTTTGCCAGGATCAACTTGTAATAGATTTGGCCATCTTAGAGGACCTCGTCGATAAATCCTTTCAAATGCAGAAGCGACTTCAGAAGCTGACTTTGTTTTCAATGGTTCTGCTTGTTTAAATCGACTCGCAATATCAACTACAGTTAGCGCGTATTTGTAACCATGGTCATGTGGTAAAAACAATAAATCAGCCTGATGAACTTCATTGGGTACGGTAACATCAAAATGAGAATAATTAATTTGTTTAGGCGGTGGTAGATAAATTTGCCATATAGCTTGTTTGGATAACCAATCTTTTGCAGTGGATTTTTTCACTTTTGCAGCGTTAGCGAGTTTACTGATTGCTGCTTTACCCCTCCAGTATCCTTTCGGAGAATAATAAATAGATTCCATACTATAAAAACACTGGTGTTTTCAATTACCAGCACCTAACACTAATTTGCCTTTCATAGCTGATTTGACCAACCATGAAGCCAATTTTTCTTTGAAGGATTTATCGGGAATAGCATTTAAGGCATGAATTAATTTTACATCCGCGATATGTCTTTGTTGCAAATTATTGCTTTTATATGCAACATCATGAGCATGACATGCCTTATCAATAGCATTTATCGGATACTCACCAGGCCGGGGCTGATTTTGATCATCAAGTCTGATATCTAATCTCGTTCCGGGACCACAGTAGCTATATCCTGGAAGGTGTTTTTCTCCGGGGTATTTTGCCCATGGGGTTCCGGGGAGTTTTCCAAGTTTTGCGGCAATATCACCTCCGAGTTGCTTTTTTTTAAAAATCTAAATTTTTTTGTACCACATGTTACACACTTACCAGTAAGCGCTAGTCTATTGTTTTTAGTTGTAATGGTTGTCTGATCGGTTGTATCAGTACGCTGTTTACATTTAACACAATATAGATCCATAATTTATATATAGAGTTATGAATATAATTGATTTTTCAGCGACTAAAAGAAGAGAACCGGTAAAACACCACGCAGCGCTTCCGAATTCTGTCCGTGCCATTATAATCGGACCATCTGGATCAGGCAAAACACAATTACTGCTTAATTTGATAATGCGATTTATGAAGTGGGATAAATTATATTTAGTTGCCCCATCCGTAGATGATCAACGGTGCTATGAAGTGCTAAAAGATTATAATAAAAATGCATCAGAAATTAAAGGTGAAAGTGTAATCGACTTTATTACTGATATTGATGATGCACCATCAGTAGAAGATCTCGATGGAGACATAAACAATCTTGTAGTGTACGATGATGTAATGTTAGATAATCAAAAGAACCCTGCTAGAATATTTTCCCGAGGTAGGCATAAAAACACTGACGTGATATATGTCACTCAACGATATACTCAAATTCCAAAAGTGATTCGCGATAACTGCAATATTCTTGCTGTATTCAATGGCGTTGATACACATACGCTACGAAATATTTGGCAGACATGGTGTTCCGATATGGACTTCAATGGATTTAAAAATTACTTTAGTCATGCTCAGTCTGTCCCATATGGATTTATAACAATAAATTTACACGACCCTCGGTCACGATATCGTATTGGACTTGATCAAATATTTGGTTAAATAATTTGTATTAATCAGCAGCAGAGAGGGTGAAATGACAACATATTTGCGACCGTAGATGGCAGCAATTTGAGTGTGGTTATGACAATGTATTTGCGACAAAATCGCTAAGATGGGGTCTTTATTTTTTTTTTGGTTGAAATATGAGATTTCGTAGGAAGGTTCCATTGGCATTCTGAGGCTTTAATCGATTCTGTCGCAAAAATTTGTAGACGTAGATGGCAGCAATTTGAGTGTGGTTATGACAATGTATTCACGACAAAATCGCTAAGGCTCCATTTGTAAAATGGGACCTTTAATTTTTTTTTGGTTAAAATATGAGATTTCGTAGGAAGGCTCCATTGGCATTCTGAGGCTTTAATCGATTTTGTCGCAAATATATTGTTGTAGGATTCACCCTCTCTGCTGCTCAGGTACTATAAACTGATCATGCTCCCGATTGTAACAGGATGAAACGGGTTGTGACTTGATCATGTGACAACACTAATGACAATCACGAGAAAGATATGTGTTGTAATAATACAAATTAATGATGATTGTATCTCTGACACCCGAATTCAAACCTTTACGTCTACCTCTAGTAAAACCAAACTATTACAAATGAAAGCCCTGCCATACTTGAACAACGGGAAACAAAATGATGTCGTTCTTCAATACATACGATTGAACAATGGATTTTCAACAAATAATTGCAACTAATTTCGTTTTTAACGGATATAACCAGTACATGGATTGTATCAACAGATATGATTGATATGTAGCTTTATCAAGATATCAATGCAGGATTTATAAACAAAAATATTATTTATTAATACTATGTTTCCGTATCTTTGTATTCACATTCCTATGCTTGTATCACTATCTCTAAAAAGAGGAAACATAGACTGATGTATCGTTCATCAGCAGGTATAATGGTAAATTAGATTGACACTGACATTGAATGAGGTTTACACACACACGCACACACACACACGCACACACACACATTCTGTTAACATGTGAATGATATAGCATCCAGGTGGTGACTATAAATCTTTCCCATCCAAAGAACGTGAAAAATGGTTAAGGAATTACTGCTTGTGGTGGTCCACTTCTCTCAGCCTCCTGAATTATTCCTAAAAAAAAACTTTCCTATCCCGCACATCCGTTGATCCAGAACCTTTGGACCCTCATCTTAAACTAACCAGTATCGAAAATCTCACAGAGTTCATATTTTACGCATGCGTGCACACGAACTCACTTTATTTCATATGATATTCTTTCATAATTATGACTTCATGATATTTTTTACCTCATGCACGAATCTCTCTCTCCTGCAAGAATAAGTGAACCGGATCACAAAAGTTCAAAAGTTTCTCATTATTTAATGCGTACAACGTAAAATTAAATTCAGATCTTTTGTTCAGCTATAACTTGGAACATACCGTATTCTATCTGATAGCATGGCGCTATGTGACATATGAATGACTAATTTGAAACTTGGAATAAATTCATGAACATTCAATGTATTAATTCATTAGCCCCGGGCGTCACGTTTATGAGTCTCACTATTGTTGTAATTGTTATGTGTAACTAATTGTAATTAAGGAGAGGTACCGTGATCTCGTAAAAACAATGAATTGGCATTCTGTACTGTGTTAATAATGCCGACACACGGACAGATCTAAGCCAACACGTATTTATGAAATAAAAAGACGTAACTAAAAAAACTTAGAAAATTTAAAAAAGTAGTGATGGATTAGAAGCTCATTCACGCAGAAATAATTTAGAAATAATCTGATAATCTGCAGAATGGAATATTTCATGCGTGAATCCTAAATTGATATTCGGAGAAAGGTTCAGAAATTACTACAAGAGAAACTGTACTGGTTTCAGAAGAAAGTTTCTCAGATTGAAATTAAATATTTTCATCGGCTGTGTTTACGTTGAACAAAGACAATCGACTAATTTTAAATTTAAAGTCTTGTAGCCAATTCTTGGCAAACTTTCTCGTAATTAAATCCTTCAAGTCCATGAAAATTTAGCCAAACGTGTGCATTAGGACTTAAGAAGACCGTGCTAATACTATAGAACAAGGTCATCATACACAAAACTACTATCTTAATTTTAACAAAACTTAGAATATTTTATCGAAATGCAGATACATTGCAATTCTTCGTTGCACTACGTCACAAGGAGAGTAATTACGTCATGATGACGTCACCATCCATCAGTATCAATCCAAAAACTCGTCCATACAAATGCAGTAACCTATAATTATTATATGTTCATTTTCTTCTCCGTTAATTTTACAGTCAGAATCGTTCAATATTCCTCGATATTAAACACCTTCATATTGCACTCCTTGCGCTCTAAGCACGTGAGCTGAGCACGCGGTACGCTATGAAGTTAAAAGGTCGGTGGGAGGAGCTATATGCGCATGAATATTATTATTGTGTATTGAAGGAATCTACGATTGTGAACTTTATTGTTTTAATAATAATAATAATAATAATAATAATAATAATAATAATAATAATAATAATAATAATAATAATAATAATAATAATAATAATAATAATAATAATAATAATAATAATAATAACATAAATAAATTTTATTATTAAATTATATATATATTAAATATATTTGGTTGTGAATTTGATTATTAAGTCTTGGTAATCAAAACAAAAATAAGCATATAATAAAAATGTTACTGCATTTGTATGGGAAAATATGAACGAGTGTGCCTAAAATAATATAGTGTATTAGAAAGTACTTTATAAACAAACCATGTACACTCATGTAGTAGTGGCTTTAGGTTTTAATTTATTAGATTTGTTTGTGGATGAACTAAAGCAGCTGTTTTGTCTGTTTGAAATTAGATATGATAAAGTGAACAATGTGGACGAGTTTAATGAGTCACAAATGAAAGTTTCAAACAAGCAAATAAATGAAAGTGATATTCGCAATGTCCACAACAAACGTGAATGACGTTGTATTGAAAATACCATTCTGATCATTTAAACAAATATTTAGGAGAAATGTTCATAACTTTTCGTTAATGGAATGGTTCAAACTATGATCAGTGCTCTCTGGGGTATATAAAATAGCACAGGAAAGCATACATAGGCTAATGGGTATCATATATTATCATAGACGTACCATTTTGTAAGTGAAAGTACACAATTCATTGGAAAAAAATGCAGCTGAACGTTTTGGTAGAAAAGTAAGGGCTTCAGAGGCAAAACTCTAAGACGACGAAGACTTCTTATTTCCGCTGGCCGAATGGACTGTCACAGATGAGCTGCTTTGCAATTTTCCGCGTTAAATTTTTTGATTGCGCGTTTCGGATTAGGCTAGCAATAGATGCCATACAGGTCATAACATAGCTGTGGTCCCTACAAAGAGCATGCAGGTGACCGGGGGGGGGAGCGAGTGGCCAAGTTGTCTAAGGTGCTCTCCGTTACGGATCACTGCAATCTCACCTCTGTCTGCGTGAGTTCGAGTCTAAGATTCGGCGAATGTGGATATGTGAGTAAGCTTGCCAGTAGCTTCTCGAGGGTCGGTGGTTTTTCCCGCAAATTTCCCGGTTTCTTCCTCCACCATTAATACTGTCCGCCATGTATAAAGCCCAACAACAACAAGTGACCAGGTATAAAGATGTCCTCTTTAGCAGGTAAAAAGAATGGCAAAAGTATACTTACATTTTTGCATCTTGAATTTCCTCAAAATATACTTTCTTAGTTCCGCAAATCCGAATTGCGTGAAGTATATCATGGGTTCTAAAACTTGATTACACATTTCATAATAGTACTGTAATTTCTACTACATCCACTGCAATCACATTTTCCTTACGACACTCAACATGAAATCAATGCGATACTCCATAGCGTCTTTTTGATCGTTGCAATTGAAAGAGTTCATATTCCCACATCCATGAAACATTCAATGACAGAACAGAAACATAACTGCAGCTGAGTCAATACACGTCCCTCCCTGCTCAAATCACAAACACGTGTACTTTGTGTGGAATTGACACAGCTAATAAATCAAGACCATAATCAGCGGAATTGAGTAGAAAAGACAAAAAATCTATTTCGTTCCACACCAACAGGAAAAGCTATTTCAATGCGCATTCATTCACAATTTGAATCTAAATTTCAATTTTAAGTAGACCAAAACGACATTTCTTTTTGAAATTGATTTCGAGCGCGAGTCCATGTACAAAGGTCGATAGGCAATACTATTGTTATTGTGTGTTGATGAATCTACGGTTGTGTATTTATTTTGGAATACAGCATAAATTTAATTACTTTTGTTTTGTAGTGTATTGTTTTATAATTTAGCCTTAGATAGAATAAGAAAATGAGTATATTTACTGCATTTGTATGGAAAGATATAAACACGTTTTCTTGGATAAATGCTACACTCATATGTCGTGCGGTATTATTCCGAAAAACAAATCTTTCATACTTTTCCATAAAATTCAGTAACCTATAACTCCAAATGAGTACCAGTGGTCTTTGAATATACTGGTTTACTAAGAGTATTGGTGAAATCGGAATAATATAATCCTACAATGTCTTAACTTTAATCACAGTAATTTCTTTATAGTTATACAGACATTTCTAGTCATAAAATTTTTCTAATTTTAAATCATATTTCATATAAAACATTAAATTAAATTGCTCCGGTGGCCAGATGGTTAGAGTATCTGCCTCGAATGCGGGAGGTGGTGGGTTCGATCCCTAGTCGAGTCATACCAAAGATTTACAAAAATAGTACTAACAAATGCCTCACTTAACGCTCAGAATTAAGAGGTTAGTGATACTTCTATTAGCTTTGGGTCCCATATAACTTTTCTCTAGCGCTGATTAAAGTCGATCATCTTTCCCATCATAAACTGGCTCGGCAGCCATTAGCTGTGTATAGTCAATTTTCTACTCTACAAATAACATACTAACTGTTGTCTTTTAACTGATAAATTATTACAATTAAAGTTGGATAGAAAAGTATTGGCTCTGAGACTATCAAGATCGTGTTGTTCGCAAATAGTTTCATGCAGGTTTAGATAGCTTTCGGTTAATTCGTGCAATTTTTATTTTACTTGAAATCAAAGATCAGAATCTAATCGGAGACATTTACATCCATTATAGCGTGATATATTGGCACAAGGATAAAATCGAAGGGTACACCAAATGCTACTTACTGGTTATATCACTCTTTTTGAATATTACATCCAATGAACTGATACCCTGACCGACCCTGCCCTATAAAAGATTAAAGGAGTTTAAAGGACGTATTAAAAAGGATAAACCAAGAAGCCTAATAAAATTAAGAGTTATAGTACATGTCACTAAGATTCAAAGCATTACTAACAAACACACACACACACAAATATATATATATATATATATATATATATATATATATATATATATATATATATATATATATATATATATATATATATATATATATATATATATATATATATATATTGTTAAGGAATCATAAAAAGGACGAAATCGATTCTGTTTGGATGGAATACATAGGAAACATAGATTGTTTGACACTTGACACTTTACAAGTCAGATACTCCCACAATTCCAAAGTAATACTACTACTACTACTACTACTACTACTACTACTACTACTACTACTAGTACTACTGCTGCTACTACTACTACTAGAAGTTCACTATGTAATGTAATTTTTTATCCCTTTCTGGAGTTCAAAACATTTTTTGGAAGATAATCCCATGCCCTTTTCCGATTATTGGGAAACACCATGGTATAGAATTTGAAGTATTTGTGTTACGATTCTAATGTCATAAAGTGTTACGATTCTAATGTCATAAACTAAGTAACAGAAAGAAGCAAAATCAGTAAAGTTGATAAAACTTCGAACAAATTTATGAAAGTTATAAATGAAAATGTGAGAGGAACTTACAGTATTATGAAGTGAATCCAAAAGAAGCCTGAAAGAGTTAAATTAAAGTCCAAAAGAACGGCAGGTTTTGTATAAACATCAGAGCTGGAAATGTACTGGTCTGCCAAGAATCGTTACGTTGTCAAAATGGCGGTGTCCAGCACTCCTATGAGTAATCAATACTATTTCCAGAATTAGTCTGCGACTCACAAAATAGTTCGAAATGCCTATATGTGACCTAGCCTATCCAATGGGTAATTACTTGATTATTCTAGAACAGTCCAGACTCCACTAGCCAATGACAAATTAACTAAAATTCTTCAACAAGTTTTATTGAGATTATTATTAGTAATTTTCAACTCACACGTAAGCATCTAGTTAACCGCTCTGGTGGCCTAGTGGTTAGAACATCCGCCTCGGATGCAGGAGGTCATGGGTTCGATCTCAGGTCGAGTCATACCAAAGACTTACAAAAATGGTACTAACAGCTGCCTCGCTTGAGGCTCAGCATTAAGAGGGTAGTTTTAGTACTGGTCAGCCTGGTATCAGGATAATGTGACTGGGTGGGACATCATGCTACATGTCTGTGGCATGTTGCTCCAGTGCTAGACATCACTATAAAATGCCACACTGCAGACATTGTAGCGATATGACTGAAAAATTGTTAAAGCTACGTTAAACACCACACCACCGCTATAATTCCAAATAGTTTGAATTAATTTATGTGTGAATAGTTCGAGCACTTAACAATTCCAATGAATGATTAAATTAAATAAATTCATCAATCAAATACAATTAAATATCTTCCAACACTCATTGTAATGATTAATTCTCCTTAATTCAACTATTATGAAAAAAGCTAATTCCTAGTTCCAGAAACAAACGAAAGACACATGTTCTTTCTAAAATTTTCAGAATTCGCAAACAAGATCCAATGTTAACCAGTCAAAAATTAGGTTAGCCGGTCCTGTCCATTCCTGAAGCAGATCACGTGATGTTTACCTGGATTATTAGTACAACTCCATGGATTGTATTAATGAATGTATACGCTATACAATAATGACTCACTAAGTGCGAACTTATGGTTTAATGAATAGGAGAGATCGGGTCCTGAAATTTAAAAAACGACGTTAATGTGAATAGAATACGAATTTTAGCTCTTAATTTGAGTCTGAGCATTTTTATTTCATCTGCTGATCATGAAAAGTTGTAGTAAAGTTTATGATTCGAAACTTGATTTCGAGTTGTTTTTTTAAAATATCGAGCCATGTTGAAAGTAAATTAGTATTGCATGGATAATTCATTTGATTCAAAAACAGATTTCAGATAAAATACTTATTATATGATTATGTGAGATGTTTAAAAGAACACAATTTCATTGTTTTATATGACATAAAACTATTATTAAGGGAACTATAGGCTAATTATCTTGTACACATCGTATAGTTTAACGACTGAAGTAGATAACCGCTCTCTCTCTCTCTCTCTCTCTCTCTCTCTCTCTCTCTCTCTCTCTCTCTCTCTCTCTCTCTCTCTCTCTCTCTCTCTCTCTCTCTCTCTCTCTCTCTCTCTTTTCTGTCGGTCCTTTTACTATTTCTCTTCTTTCATCTTCTCTCCTGCTGGTCCTTGTTCTACATGTTATTGTACGTTTATATACCATTCTAATTTAGCTTCTTTGTTTTTGTAGCCACTGTGTGATAATCTCTCTTATCTGGTTTGCTAGAAATAATACATGATGAACCCTTTACGGATCCCCGCAGAACCTAGGACAGGCACGTGCGTAATTACGGGGATAAAAAGAAAGGTTTGTTTTGTACCGGTAAGTTTGGCATTAGTCTACTTAGACGATGCGTGGCATCATTAAGCAAAAAAAAAAAAGAAATTATATAAATAACGGTCCATACGACATAAATGTCAACCTATAGCCCCCTAATTTAGGGTTTATTAATTGGTTTGATCCGTGTATATACACGTAGCTTTATCCAGACGAACACGTAGGTTACATATTCATCTTGGTTTAATTTCATTTAATAACATAAAAATGCATTTTATTTTCCTATCTTTGCCAATCAGATCTCAAGCTTTTTCAATTCTGCAAGGGAGTGTGCAAGGGAGTATGTATGTATGTATGTATGTATGTATGTATGTATGTATGTATGTATGTATGTATGTATGTATGTATGTATGTATGTATGTATGTATGTATGTATGTATGTATGTATGTATGTATGTAATTATTTATGTATTTTTGTATGTATGATTTGCTTGAACAAATTTGGTTGAAAAATATGTATAATGTTTGATGAAACGTGTCGAACTCTTTTTAAATCAAATAAACATTCAGTTGTCAGAATTTAGAGTTACTCAGCAGACGATTCTCAAAAACAAAATGCATTAAATGAATGTTGTTTATCAATTTACTGTTTTAGCAAAACAAGAGATCTACATCTTAAGGAAAGCATTGGTTGATATGAAAGGAACAACATTTATGAAGGTTAATTCACTGACACACACACACACACACACACACATACACACACACTTTGCAAATGAGCATTCACACATTCATCGAATGACTGACAAAGGTAAAGGTGTTGAATATCTCCATGCATAAGACATAACAAATAATTAATATTAATCAGATATTTTGTTTTAAATAAAAATGGTGTCGCCTTTTTGTTCTCAATATTTAGACAGATGTTGGGACTGCATTTTCCATGGATAATACATTCTTAGTCAGCACATATTTCTTAATGCGAGGAATTAAAGTTTTATTTCTTTCTTGCAAACGATGGCAACTGTCTTCCAGCTTTTGTCTGGATTTTAACCTTTGTTAAGCTGGCATTACATCGAGGTGTACGAGGGATGGTATAACCTCGGTTGTATCGAGCAGTGAAAGGAATAAGGAAGGAATAAACTCTTACTCATTATATGCGTAATAACGCGAGGGGAGGGAGGTTGCCCCGGGCGCCAATGTCTTGGAGCGCCAAAAGCCCGGGCGCAAAAGGTATTGGGACATCAAACCTCTTTGGGTCAGCACCTTTCCCCTGGCGCCATTTACCCATTAGTACACCACTGGTCTAGAATATAGTAACTATTCGACCAAACAACGATAGTGATGTGAAAGTTTACGCTAATTAAACTTCTGCTGCGTCAGGTGTGACAGTTTTTTTTTCGTTTGACATTGTTTATGACAGACACCTGACATGCGTGTTTACACATTACCTACTGAAATTGGAATCCCGATAGACACCACAGTCCAAAATAAATGCCTGCTATTTTTACATCCGAAGGTAATTTTTGACACCATGCGATGCTCAAAGTGCAAATATAGGCCCTTTTCTTAAGCAATAATTAAGAGGAAAGTGTACAAAACAGCTTGATGCAATTACAAATTGTAGATATCTAGGCAGTTTTTGAGATATTCTACTTGCCTTTAAGCAACATATCTACTGTTATGGGTGGCAAGTTTTTCATCCAAGCCAACTATTGGTATTTCTCTGTCAACATTTTGCAAAGGTACCATGGGAGGTGCACATGCCTCAAATCAATTTAAAGAAGAACGCAACCACGAAATGCACAACTATATCCATATCTTTAATTATTAGCTGAAAAAAGTCACACCATAACCTTAAGTTAAGGAATTTTACAGAGCCAATTTACGGAAATTATTCTGTGCCACCTCATTATAGCTATGCAGTGGCGTAGCAACTATCGCAACTGCTGGGTGTGGCGGATGTGCAAAATTTCCATCAATGAACTATATTTTGTTTTGAGTGTCCCTTGATTATATTTTGCGGGGAAAAGGGGGTGGGGTGGACAGAATTTCTTGCTACACCACTGAAGTTAACATCATGAACAAGACAAAATCAGCAACACTGTCCAAAATTTCTTTAAATATAAAATAGGAGGTTTTCTAACATCATATTGCCATTAGTTGAGATTGTTTTCCTGAAACACCAATAGTGCACTCAAAGGATGGTTGTAATATAATGTTACAAGCCAGGGGTCTTTGCTCGACCGAGCGATGTCAAAATCCCGATTTCTGCTAGAAGTCATAAGTTTACCACAAATTAACAAAGACTTCTATACAACTTCAGTTGTAAGTTAGAAAGCTTGACGTGACCATTCTATTCATAAAATTTTACTCTAATCAATGCAAGACCACAGTATTTACAACTTACCAAATATATATCAACCGCACATCTCCATAGTTTCTCTTCATCAACTTTTCGTACCGTTCACACCGTAGAAACTCTACTGCTATCCCTAACACAGGGAACTATTTTGACTACGCCACATTAGGCCAGTCAATCTATGGTTTCAAGGCACATCACGCCAATACAACTACATCACACTTGTCACCATGACGACATAAACGGTATCTGCCGAGTCCCTTCTTGTTTATTCCATTGTGTACTTTACTGGTTTCCAACGGTTTCCTACCGTAAATACTGCCAATGCAGTCACAACACCAATGTACACCACTAAAATTTATTCCAGGGACAGTCATGCAGTTCGAATCTGAATTTGCTACACATTGACCATGGCATCATGGAAACTCACTAACACTTTCTCTCCTTGGCGTTTGCTCCAAGCAATTGGCTAATTATTTCGGACTAATGAATATTTCCTATTGCACCGAATTCCAATAATCTAACAAATAATCACACAAACCAACGAATTGCTTAAACGGGGCGCTATAAATAAATACGCATCTTCTTAATTTTATTACAATACACATTTTGTATAATTATTCCGTGCACTCGTCATGAACCTGGACGGTTGCATTCTACGTATTTTATATAATCATTCCATTTACTCCTCATGAACATGGATTGATGTATTCTGCGCATTTTACATAATCATTCAATCTATTCCTCATGAACCTGGATTGTTGTATTCTGCGCATTTTATATAATTATTCCATCTATTTCTCATGAACCTGGATTGTTGTATTCTTCGCATTTTATATAATCATTCAATCTACTCCTTATGAATCTGGATCGTTGTATTCTGCGCATTTTATATAAATATTTCACGTACTCGTCATGAACCTCGACGGTTATATTCTACGCATTTTGTATAATCATTCCATGTACTTGTCGAGAACCAGGATGGTTGTCTACGCGTTTATATAATTATTCCATGTACTCGTAATGAACCTGAATTATCATATTGCGAATGGGAATTCCGTTACAACTAAAGTAGTAGTTTCAAATATAACACAGGAAGTTCCAATGCTGGTTTTTTTTCTTCAGAAAGTGAGCGAAATCACGCAGATATGTTTGGTGCCCGAATATAAAGCATTATTGCATTCCTGTTCCGCAAACAGGTTTTCTACTTGGAATAGACAGACGTAACGTCATGAGATTTTTAGGTGAGCAATACTTTATTACTTGCAGAAGATTCTCACCTGCCTCGATATTTATTTGTTCTACTTATCCTATAACCTGTTATGGGTCACACTGGGGATTCGGAGGAATATAGACTTATGAATTGTAAATACTATTTGCAATAATGATTGGCAGGCGCTCTTCCCCTCCTCTCTCTCTCTCTCTCTCTCTCTCTCTCTCTCTCTCTCTCTCTCTCTCTCTCACACACACACACACACACACACACACACACACACACACACACACACACACACACGCAGAGCTATTGAGTCATTAAATTAAACTGTACTGAATAAGTATTATTAATAAATTTTTATTAAATAATTGTACTCAAGGACTGTCTGGGAGCTAATTCAATACAAAACACACATCACTGTGATTTCATATTTAAATAATACTTCCTTTTCTTTAAGTAAAATTATATCTCATAAAAAGAGTTGCCATACTAATTTGACATTATGGGAAGAAATCTCTATGGACGCAAAGCTGCTTCTCTTTTCTGTTTTTTTTTTCTATTCTCGGTAGTTCGCTAGTTGCTCGCTTTGTGAGAAATAGTCTTAAATTTTGAACGTCCGACAGTTGCTTGCTTTGAGTGCAGGTAAATCTTGTATATCTTTCAACCATTATATTATAAACATTTAGTGAAAGAGGAGCCTTTGCTTTGTAATTTGTAAACATTGGAGCCTGATTGAGCAAGAGGTCCAAGCATTTAGCAAGAGGTTCAAGCCAGAGGTCCAAGTAAGAGGTCCAAGCTCACATGGCTTGCCTACATAACTTGCCAGTTGCTGACTTACATAAACAGACCTGTACTGCAGTTTAAGTAGATAACCCCGTGTAACAATCAGCAAAATCTTGTCATCATTTTGATATACCCTGTTTACTAAAGTCAGACAAGTACTCTTTCCAAAGATAGAGGTATAATCAGTAGGTATAATCCATTCATCGTAACCGAACTTATCTTATATCTTGACGAGACAAATGTTTATCGAAACAATAGGAGAAATGCAGGTCTGTATAGAACGCTCAAGGGTTATAGTGTAAGATACGGGTCTGTAGAGAGCGCCCAAGGGCTATAGGGTAAGATACAGGTCCGTATAGAGTGCTTAAGGGTTATAGGGTAAGATACAGGTCCGTAGAGAGCTCGAGGATTATAGGGCAAGACAAAGGTCCGTAGAGAGCTCTCAAAGGTTGTAGGGTAAAATACAGTTTCATAGAGAGCGCTCAAGGGTCAAAGGGTAAGATACTGGTCTGTAGAGAGTGCTTAATGAGTTATAGGTTAAGATACAGGTTCGTAGAGAGTGCTCAAGGGTTATAGTGTAAGATATAGGTCGGTTGAGAGCGCTCAAGGGCCGTAGGGTAAGATACAGGTCCGTATAGAGTGCTTAAGGGTTATAGGGTAAGATAAAGGTCCGTAGAGAGCTTGAGGATTCTAGAGCAAGATACAGGTCCGTAGAGAGCTCTGAAAGGTTATAGGGTAAAATACATGTTCACAGAAAGCTCGATGGTTATAGGGTAAGATACAGGTCCGTAGAGAATGCTTAAGGGTTATCGGGTATGATACAGGTTCGTAGAGAGTGCTCAAGGTTTATAGGGTAAGATACAGGTCCGTATAGAGTGCTCAAGGGTTATAGGGTATGATACAGGTTTGTAGAGTGCTGAAGGGTTAAGGGTAAGATACTGGTCGATGGAAAGTGCTCAAGGGTTATAGGGTAAGATACTGGTCCATAGAGAATGCTCAAGGGTTATAGGGTAAGATACAGGTTCGTAGAAAGTGCTTAAGGGATATAGGGTAATATAGAGGGCCGTAGAGAGTGCTCAAGAGTTATAGGGCAAGATACAGGTCCGTAGAGAGTGCTCAAGGGTTATAGGGTATGATTCAGGTTCATAGAGAGCTCAAGGGTTGTAAGGTAAGATTCAGGTCAGTAGAGAGCGCTCAAGAGTTATAGAGTAAGATAGAGGTCCGTAGAGAGCGCTCAAGGGTTATAGGGTAAGATACAGGTTCATAGAGAGCTCAAGTGTTATAGGGTAAGATACAGGTCCGTACAGAGTGCTCAAGGGTTATAGGGTAAGATATAGGTTCGTAGAGAGTGCTTAAGGGTTATAGGGTAAGATACAGGTCCGTAGTGAATGCTCAAGCGTTATAGGTTAAGATACAAGTTCCAAGAGAGCTCAAGGGTTATATGGTAATATACAAGTATGTAGAGAGTGCTTAATGGTTCTAGGGTAAGATACGAGTCCATAGAAAGCGCTCAATGGTCATAGGGTAAGATACAGGTTCGTAGAGGGTGCTTAAGGGTTATAGGGTAAGATACAGGTTCAAAGAGAGCTCAAGGGGTATAAGGTAAAATGCAGATTCGTAGAGAGCTCAAGGGTTATAGAGTAAGATACAGGTCCGTAGAGAGTGCTTAAGGGTTCTACGATAATATACGGGTCCGTAGAGAGTGCTTAAGGGTTCTATGATAATATACGTGTCCATAGAGAGCGCTCAAGGGTTATAGGGTAAGATACAGGTTCGTAGAGAGTGCTTCAGGGTTATAGGGTAAGATACAGGTCCATAGAGAGTGCTTAAGGGTTCTAGGATAATATACGGGTCCATAGATAGCGCTCAAGAGTTATAGGGTAAGATACACGTCCGTAGAGCACGCTCAAGAGTTATAGGGCAAGATACAGGTCCGTAGAGAGTGCTTAATGGTTATAGGGCAAGACACAGGTCCGTAGATAGCGCTCAAGTTTTATAGGGTAGGATACAGGTCCGTAGAGAGCGCTCAAGGGTTATATGGTAAGATACAGGTCCGTAGAGAGCGCTCAAGGGTTATATGGTAAGATACAGGTCCGTATAGAGTGCTTAAGGGTTATAGGGCAAGATAGGTCCGTAGGGAACGCTCAAGAGTTATAGTGTAAAACGCAAGTCCGTAGAAAATGCTTAAGGGATGTTGGGTAAGATACAGGTCCGTAGAAAGCTCAAGGGTTATGAGGCAAGAAATTCCTAAGCCTCTTCTTTTTCTAGTTCAGACGAAATTGTTCTTTCATAAAATTAAAAGGTGTAGTTCGATCCTGTACCCCTTATGGCTCTGAGATATATTCCCGGTTGCCCCCCCCCCTTGCGGGCACTGGGGAGATATAGTCTTTATATATATAGAGCATCTGTTACAAACTCAAGGTAAGATAATCTCACTAACATGCGTAGATATGATTTATTAAAGAAATCGGCATCCAGAGTGGTAGCTAGCTCTGTCAATCGGATACAAGATTAGTTCATTAACACATGCAGTCTGATTAAAATCATATCTATACTGTTTTACATGGAGATCTAGCAGCAACCTCTAAAGGATCATGTTTTGGTGACCTTTGAATTAGCCATTGGAAATGCAGCTTTCAGAAATCAAGAGTGTTTCAATTCGACTGGCACCCAAACAGGAAGATACAAGACTTCATCTGATTGGCTGATAAAATTTGCAGTTATGGTAATAATATAGGTCACCGGAACATACCGGAAATCCCAAAGCAGTCGCTGTCAGATCTAAATAAAGGACAACGTTGATCGGATTTTTATCCGATTTTTAATAAATGTAGATGTTTCTCATAATCAGATTTGTCCAGTGTTTTGATGATTATAACCAAAACGGTTGTGTGTTTTGATGGCAAAAATATATTTACCTTATTTGATCCAAATCGGAAGCAAAATGAAGTTGCATGGATATTGACAAACACGGCCAGTCATGTGCACGATCACGTCATTAACGTTTGCATTTGGCTCATAATCATTACCAGCAGAGAACTTAACGACATAAGCCAATTTTCCAAGCTGTCCAAAAAATCCTGTAAAAAATAATCATGCCAACTGATACTAATCAGATGCACGGTAACCTGATAAATATTCACAGGTCTCACTAATAGTAAGACTCATTCAAAATCTTGATGACAGTTGCCTGTTTATCAGAAGTTACTCCTCTCGGTTAATAAAAATTCCAGGCCAATCGAGGATAAAATTACCTCATTAATATGCATTGATTTCACTCACTTTCAAATTGGAATGAGATATTAACAGTTAATATTCCATCTTTGATCAAAGTCCTATCAGAAATATTTATTCCATGATGGTGATAAATTCATCCAATCAGAATGTAAGATTACCTCCTTCATATGCGTCATTGCTGGTAGTCTTACTCCTCTGAGATCTCGATAATATTAGTCCAGATTCCAGTTCTGACGATAAGCGGATTAAAACTACGTTCTTCTGAATGGTACTGGATGGGTGAAGGACGGATGGATAGACGACATATGCAGTCATACCGTAAGCTCCGTTGATAAATGGTCAGCTGTGCAAAAACTTTATATTTTATGTCGCCATTTTAGAAATGTTGAAATACTCATGCTTCTAAGCTGTTTCAAAATTTTCAAAATTAGTGTTTTATTTTGCTTCTCTTTCAAAGTACATTTATAGATCGATTTATATGAGAACATCTGTGTGAATTTAACGTGTTCATATGACTATCATCTATACTAGCTTTTAAGTCGTGTCCATTAATTTATCAGCAAAACAATGATGGGGGAGGTACATAATTTTGTGGATTGGTAAGCGTATCCTGTTTTCGTAAAGTACAAAACGATAGTTCTTCTCAGTGTTGTATATGGTCGATGAGCAACATACTGTTTGAAAAGGTCGTAAGAGAACAGTCAACCTCGTTTAGCTAGTTGGAATGATTTATTTGCTAGTAAACATAATACAGTAGCTGGAATAATTTATTTGTTATTAATCATAATACCGTATGGTATTTATTTAAAAATCAAAAACAGGGTAATGATAAACAAAAGACAACAAATCTTTTAAAATATACCTTTGTTTAAAAGAAATTTCTGTAACAATAACCAGAATTAAAAGAATAGGCACTTCTGAGAACCAGTCATGATTTTATGTTAAGTAGATATCTTCGACTTGGACGACTTACGTATAATATCCTATTACATACTGACTGATGTAATAACTATACACGTGTTCACCAACATTCTCTTCATTTGTTCCATTCATCCTTTCACCTTCTTTCTTTCTTTTTCCTCATTGTGTCTTATGAAATGTGCCCATGTTTGATACCCAGGTCTGATGTATATGAAGAAAAACCAAACCTTTGAGTATTGTAACTTTTTTTTTTTATGCCATTTTCATACTAGTTGTATTAAAATTTAATCTGAGCAATTATCTCCCTTTGCTATAACTTTTCATAATTTCATGTGCGTACAACTGGAATGAATCCGACCCATTAACTGACATACCCCTCCCAGTTATGTTTTTTTTTATATTTTGACGTGTGTATTATGATAATTTAATTTGACCCATTACCTCCCCTTAACATGACTTTTTCATACACTGATGTGTGTGCTATTAGAATTTAATCTGATCCATCACTGAAAATTAATAGAACTGGTACCAAAATGCACATCATCATGTCTCTTTTGAATGTAAATTATCAACAGTGGAGATACATTTTAGTACCATAACTTTAGCTGAATTCATATACATTCAATTAAATAATCATTAAAAATCAACTAACAACACCCTTTGTACTTATTTGTACAAATACATGTCATTATTCATGGAAAGCATACAATGTTAACACATGCTGATGATCATAAAAAAATCGATTTATGAAGAAAAATGTATAAAACTTTTGTTCACTTATTTCTTTACTGAATATTTGTGAAACATAGTGTCAGAGACCAATGGTGGACCTCAAGCAAATTGTTCCAACTTTCTGTCATACAAATCAGTTTATATACAATCTATCTCTTCAATGAGACATGATGTACTACTGTCTACATTAGACTAAATATAAGCAAAGTATGGCCTACAATCTATGTGAAAACGATTTCTTTAAAAAAAATTTAATCAACCGTCTGCAACGTTATGAGAGTATCCATTTCCCTTGAATGTTAACGGATTGCTAATGTTATTCCAGTTACAAGTATTTTATACCAGATCACTTGGATTTAAATTGCATTACATTTTTGTCTAGATCACTTCCATGTTTTCTGATAGCGTTATGCACTTCTATCTATAAACTAATTAATCAGTTGATAGTCGTACATTTTAACCGTGAGATAGTTCTGTCCACATCAGACACATCCATGAGAGAGAGAGAGAGAGAGAGAGAGAGAGAGAGAGAGAGAGAGAGAGAGAGAGAGAGAGAGAGAGAGAGAGAGAGAGAGAGAGAGAACAAAATCACTTTAACAACTATTTTCAAGCCATATATGACTGCTGAATGGATGATAGATGTGGATGTTTGAGGGTAAAATGGAGAGAAATGACCATAATGGAGGTAGAACAGTTGTAACTTTTGAGATTATTAAAAACATACCCTTTTTGATTTAGTATTTTTCGAATATTCTTTCTCTGAGGTGAGATATTCCATGCTTTTCTCTATGTATGAGTACAATTTGCAAGTCTTTGGAATGATAATCAGTAAGACAGCTGCTACCATAAAGTTTGTAGCAATGCCAGATTATTAAAAACTAAACACAGTAATTACAAAGTGGCATGCTTTTAAACTGGAATTAATGATATCGTTGCTTGGTATTGGACAATGGTAAGTATCACACATGACAATGCAAACATTCATAATAAATCAATTGATTATATGATGAAAACAATGTTTTAAATGCAAATTTAGTGTTGGTGCAACTTTAGCAGAAGAGTTGATATTTTTACCTTTCAACCAAAGTGATTCTTCACATGAACGAAAACATAAGTAATATTGATGATACAAACCGTCACGGAATTTCGTTAAGTGCATTTTCCCAACGAAATCAAGCACCATACATTTAGTGGACCTTTTACACCAAATGATCAAAACCAATTACATAAAAAAATGTTTGCCATGTTATAATTTGATGAAAACTTGCACAAAAAACATTACTAAATGTTGTCAATAAAAACATCTGTGTTGTGAAAACACTTTTGACACAGCACCAATCTTACATAATGAACACACCAAATTTTCTTGCAGACTAGATCAACACGTATATACAATTACACGAATTCACTCAACTCTCGCTTCCACAAATAACATTTTAAAATATATAATCACAGAAAAATTCTGCATATATAACCCAATTACACTTCCAATAAAATACTTCGAAAATATCTAATATATCTGAAACAGAAAAATTATGAAACAAGTTGTGGGATCACGTTTTATCAAAAACTAATCTCAATGATGCCTTCCAAGATTCGGTTTTTCTGCTGTCCATTTCTTATGCAGACAAAATCTGAAACCGTCAGCATCCGAATAACTCATGAGGACTAAATGTGCCTGAAATTGGAACATCCATTGTCGAGATGCTATTCTTTTAAATCAAGCCTGGTAAGAGTACTCTGATAAAATTAAGGTAGCCAATAACAAGGTAAATTTCGACTGATAGTTGAAATATAGCGTTATTCTTGTTGGTCGAGACACATGTCGCAGCGCATGAGTCCATTTTCGTCACACTGCATGCAACGTAAAGCGCAAAATTCCTCTGTGAAGTCATTCCTATGTAGGGACTTTTTACTTCCGTGGCAAATGAGACAGGGCATGAATCGATAACCTCCACATTTATCACAGCTTGAACGTACCATCACCTTCTGTAAAAAAAAAACAACAAAAAACAACATATATATATACAAAGACACACACATTTAGTTATTAAATTTAAA
Organism: Potamilus streckersoni; assembly: GCA_016746295.1. Classification (NCBI taxonomy): domain Eukaryota; kingdom Metazoa; phylum Mollusca; class Bivalvia; order Unionida; family Unionidae; genus Potamilus; species Potamilus streckersoni. The sequence goes on from JAEAOA010000779.1 coordinate 502,792, forward strand.
CCTTTGTTGAATTTCTTATCTTTAAGATAACCCACTTTCACTGTCAAGGTTATTTTACCTAGAGCTGTAACTGAAAAACAAAAACACAATTCCGATGAAGGGCTAGTCAATTTGTACATGTTATTTCAAATAAACCAATGCTTTATGATGTAAAATTAAGTATAACGGTTGTAGCCGTTTAGCAACCCTTCACGTGCATTGATGCTCTTTTATGAAAGACCGACAATTTATTCTGTCATGACAAGATTTATGTACAATATATGCATTGTTAACGACTGTTTTAAGGACTAGAACCGTGCATATATCATCGTCAAATGAAAGTGAAATTATCAAATGAATGTGAAATTAGTGGCAAAATGTTTTTACTGCTTGTATAAAATGAGACTGCTAAAAAATGCAAACTGCTGAATAATACTATAGTCTGGTATTCAATGTCATCCCTGTATGTGAAATATGTGTGTTTCTGTGATTTGGATTTTTAACGTAACTTTAACAATTTTTCAGTAATATCGCTACGTTATCTGCAGTGTGGCAGTTTATGGTGATGTCTAGCACTGGGACATAATACCCGGACATATAGCACGATGTTCCACCCAGTCACATTATCCTGATGCTAGGTCGACCAGTCCTAACACTAAACCCTTAATCTGAGCGCCTAGAGAGGCAGGCGTTTATACCATTTTTATAAGCCTTTGGTATGACTCGGATAAAGTTCCAACCCGCGACCTCCCGAGGCGGACGCTCTAACGACTAAACCACCGAAGCGGTCCTTGAAGAAGTAATGAACTTTGCAAATGTCATTAATGATCCTTGAACGCCAGTGAACAATGTAACCCAGAAAGAGTAATTTTATTAAATCAACAACTGTGCAACGACAATTAATCAAATATTTATTAGCAACTGTGTAATGACAAGTAATGATATATATATATATATATATATATATATATATATATATATATATATATATATATATATATATATATATATATATATATATATATATATATGCAATAAACTGAAGACGAACAGTACGAAACTAACTAGTAACTAACTAGCCTAAGCGCTTTCGACTCTTAATGAGTCTTTTTTAAAGGCAAATATAAAACATATATACGATAAACAAATAAACACAAAACGTTGTGTTTGTAAACCTCTACATGGCTGTCTTCACATGTGCTAAAACTATAATACTATAAATACAACCAGCTTGTATAGACTAGATGCGGAAGTTTCCGCATCTAGTCTATACAAACTGTTTTTATTTATAGTTTTAGCACATGTGAAGACAGCCATGTAGATGTTTACAAACACAACGTTTTTGTGTTTATTTGTTTATCGTATATATGTTTTGTATTTGCCTTTGAAAAAGACTCAATAAGAGTCGAAAGCGCTTAGGCTAGTTAGTTACTAGTTTCGTACTGTTCGTCGTCAGTTTATTGCATCTATTTTAATCAATCCCTGACACACGTGATCCCTTGGTGGATCCAGTACGCTTGAAAGGGTTGTTATTCGCCATATGATTGGTATTCTATATATATATATATATATATATATATATATATATATATATATATATATATATATATATATATATATATATATATATATATATATATTAGTAATCGTGTAGTGAGAAGTAATTAGATATATATTAGCAACGGTGTAATTACAAGTAATGAAATATATATTAGTAGCTGTAGTGGCAAGTAATTAAATATATATTGGCAACAGTGTAATTAAAATTAATATTTATATATATAATTAATAATATATATATATAATTGTGTAATTACCAATAATGAAATATTTATTAGTAACTGTGTAATGACAAGTAATTAAATCAAGTGGGTTTTTTTTACAGATATTCTCAACAGGTTAATAAGCTGACATTTTAACAGAAGCCTATAAAAAAAAGGATGAATGACAGAAAGACAACATACCGAGAACTTTTGGAGTCTTTCCCTAAGTTCACCGCTCTCATTTAATGCCTCTGTAGCTTCAACTCCCTGAAGTGAACGTAAAAACAATGTTGTAACACAATGTGCCTATTGTAAAGCCACCAGTATTCTTGAAAAAAACTAACTCTCATAGGTTGTTTTTCCCGCATTGAATCACGTCAGTTTTAGTCATAACTGAAATATACATCAAAATAGTAGATCTCGTGTCTGTTACCCGTGTTTTTGCAACCCTAATCCTCTATCCAGTATTGTCGGGTGCAGCCAAAGTTATATGATATTTATACAATTCCTCACCCTACTCCATGCATCCATACTTTTTTCTTCACTTTTTGACACCGAAACTATTAAAATTAACATATGGTCCATAGTATATGAACAAGAACAGACTGAAATTTTAGAAAGATTAAATTTGTCAATATTGTAAAATTATTACGACCACTGAAATGAATTGGTCGCCTCTCAGAATGGCATAAGAGCAAGGGACGATTTATTCACACAAGTTTCATTTCATCATTGCGTATATCAGTGTATTTCATCCTAGCTTTTCTTAGTTATTTATCGTTTTCATCGAAGCCATCAATTGCCTCTCATCTAAATAAGCGATAGAAACCACTTATTGTTGCGTGAGCACCAACTTTAAGATCAAGAAAGAAGACATCTAAATACAAATACTGTTTTGCATATTTAGTTTTACTTAATCTTTATTTATGTTACTTTGACCGTTTATAATTTTACACGGTGTGAATGTAGGTTGGATTTTAGCAGCATATTAAGGAATGAATCATGCCGATAAAAACCGAGGTGTGTGCCATTTCCGAGTGAACATCGGGGCAGCCAAGTTGATCTAGTCTGGGCTGGTATCAAACTCGCACCCATTGGTGTAAAAGAGTTCTACGCATTACCAACTAATATACCAAGGCTTTCATGTACTTCATGGAGCCACAAACTTTACAATTAGATAATTTTGACTTTTCACATCATACAACCACGGACTTTGCTGTTGGGCAAATTTCACTTACACACTATGAAACCACGGACTTTACTATTGGGTAATTTTGAATTTTCACGTCATGCAACCACGGACTTATCTATTGGGCAAAGTTCACTTGCACGCTATGAAAACAAGGACTTTGCTATTGGACAATTTTCACTTTGGAAAACCGAATATAGTCAAAGTATTACTCTTTTCAAGCAGTAAGTGTTCATGGTGAAGTCAAATGTGATCTTGCTCATGCCATGATAAGGTGAACAGTAACTGATTTTCCAACGCGGAAACTCCGTCATTTAATTGAGCGATGACATCTCAAAGTCAGTCTGTATTTGACGTGTCAATTCTTGACACAGTTTTGACGATAATTACACAGACTTCGCAATGTTCAATAAAAAAAAGTTCAGTATACTGTGCCCAACAAGCACAACTTAACACAGAACAGATAATTGAAGTTAGCTATAAATATTTGACGTCATTGCCAGCTCAAGTAGCAGACATCATAGGGAAAATACCTGACAGTCATCAAAGGGAAAATACCATACAGTCATCAACGGGAAAATACCTGACAGTCATCATAGGGAAAATACCTGACAGACTTCAGGGTTATTTGGACTGAAGACATAGATCTTTTGTAATCACTAACATATTTTCTATTTTCAGTATATAACTGATCAAACTTCTCGGTTCCGACTTTACCTAAACTGCTTCCTCTGTGAAGTTGAACATAAATCCCGATGTTTTGTTTTGCTGGGGATTTTTATTTTCTTTTTCTACCACAGCATGAGTCTTGTCACTGAATGGCCATTAATGAAATTTTTGCACTGATTGTTGAATAAGAAGAGCTGATAAATTAAAACTATTGTTCGACCAGCCTCTTCAGGTCTTAACATTTCGACATTATTCGTTATGATTTGGAAGTTCGAAACAAAATTAGCTTTAAACCAATAATAGACGTTTGTACAGGATTTGTGCCTGGCTTAATGATTCGGAGTGCAGTTCAGACTCTTGCGTGATCACTCATTGAAACACATTTGCGTGTTTCCAGCAAAATTATGGAGAAAAGCGACTATATTTTAGTTAGAACGTTAATGACAATACTGACATAATCCCGATCCCAACTCTACTAAACCTTTTAAAACTTGAAGCATATTTTTAAAGGATTTTGGAGGATTATAATGCAATAAGTCACGATATTTCTTGCCAGAAGACATTTCATTAGAGAGGTAATTGACACTTCTATTGCACAAACACTTTTTAAGCAATCCATTTTTAGTTTAAGATGTTTTAGCTCCAAGATGAATGTACGCTTTAAAATACTAATAGTGGAGACTAATGACTGCCTCACCTATGCAATTGTAAAAATTAATTTGTTTGCGTTCCTTAATTCATTTTTTCTTTGTTATCAAGATTCATGCATAATGCGCATATCGAAGAAATATATTTTAAACGAGGAGCGTCGACCTCGGTGTATTACATTATTGTGCATGCCTTTAGTTCTTATGATTTAAATATGTAAGCTTTATATATGAAAAACAAATATTTTGGTAAAGATTTCGAAGTACTAAATAGACAACACATATCAAGAGTTTTCTGCTAGAATTCAAGATAATTTGGACTTCGCAAAGTAAGCAAGTCACTCAAATTTTAAATATTATGTGATTAGTTTGGAAAAATAACCTCACCTTGGTATAGTTTAAATAAACAAGATTCCGAGTTCAACTAATGGTGCCTTTGCCCAGGATGGCGAATGGATATAACCTTATTTAATCCAACTGTGAAGTACAGCATAAACATTATTCTTTGTTAAAAATATAAATATTATTATTTTTGGATAGCTACCTTCAGATGTGGTTGAGATATTTTGAAAAATTGCAAACCACACGAAGGTCACATACTAGGTCTATATTTGGCAACATGTGCTTTCAAAATACATGTCTATATATATATCTGACCCACATGTCATGTCCATACCTGGCAAGACTTGCTAAACAAAGTGACTTTAAATGTCTGCACAAAAGTCCTATGGTTTTGAAACAAATAAACCAATCGCCATTTTCCTTTACAACCAGCTGAAATATAATAAAAATTACAACATCGTATACTTTCTACTCATGTTTGTTTATCAAAGTTTAAAATAGTATGAAATACAAACAATGAAGCCGTAACAACCCAAACCCTATACATAAAACTCTGCCTGTAATTACATAAACATTATTAAAAAATACAAATATCTTAATTCCTTTACAATATATTACTTCAAGTATAACATTGATAGAACTAAATTTTAAAAAATCATTTTGATCGAAGTTCATTCTTTAGATATTCGAATTCGACCCGAGCAAACGTTTGTCATGATAGTTCGTAGTAATGTACAAATTGTGCATGATGTTAGCATAAACTGTACGAGATAATTAATCTTAGTGTATCTAGTAGATATCCCATTATAAGTCTTTGAAGTTGACCTGGTGCCAGTCTGAGATACCGTAATAAATCGGTCAGCATTTCCTGTATCTTGGCCACGAGGTGTCGCCAGTAAGGTAGCACTGTGGTCAAATTGTGTGTGTGTACATGTCTGCGGCATGAAGCCACAGTGCTAGATAAACTGCCACATTGCAGACGTCACATCAATATGACTAAAAAATTGATAATGCTACGTTAAAAATCCAAATCTCTCTCTCTCTCTCTCTCTCTCTCTCTCTCTCTCTCTCTCTCTCTCTCTCTCTCTCTCAAACACACACAAGCAAACACACACACACACACACACACACACACACACACACACACACTGTTTGGAAGTATAAAATCCAGTTTCAAATTCCGGTTTCAAAACCAATGGTTTTGGGCCCCAAAAAATTGGGTTTCAAAAATTCTGTTTCACCACTGTATCTCTGATGCGATTAGAAAATCTACCTAATATTATATTTTTGTACAACTACATATTTTCCTTTGTGTAACATCACCCGCTTTGTTGGCGTTACAGAGCTCGGAAGTAGGATTCAGCTTCATAATTGAAACAATTTGATCGGGAATGGCTTCCAACCAGCTCTACCAAGAAATCAGAAAACTGGCGTGAAGCTATTGACAAAATAAATGCATCTCCCACTCATATATCTTCGGTTTGTCCAATGACAAGCCATTGCTAAAACTGAAACGTAGTGGTGCCCCAGATGAACTGTTTATCTTGGTTTTGTGGAGTTTAGCGCCATTTTACACCACAAGATATGCTGTACATGGCGATCAGTATATGTGGTGGAGAAGGAACATGCAAAGACAATGGGGAGAACCACTGACCCAAGGAAGTCTAGAACTCATGCGGACAGAGGTGAGAATAAGAGTGATCTGTGAAAGCAATGCCTTACCCATATGGCCACCTGGGATCCCTCCTGCAGATGAGGCATTACTACCCAGAAAGTTACATCAACATTAGAAATACAGTATGCCTTCAATGTCAATAATTTTCAGTATATATGAAGTATCTCAAAGACTCAACAATATGTCTTTAGGCCAGTTCTGTTTAATATATATATATATATATATATATATATATATATATAATATACGCACACACACACACACTCGGAAAGCAAATTGTTCAAATATGCGTATCATACACGTTTCTATAAATGGATGCGAATGTTGATAACGTAATCAAAAATTTGGAGAAGGGCAGCTTTATGTTTAATTGAAAGGTTTTCAAAATAATCAGATCAGATATTGGCCAGTCTAGACAAATTCCATGATCCTATTCTCGAATTAAACATAATTAAAATATATACTTTAATTTAAATGAGTGTATGTTATTTGTGTGTGTGTGAGCGTGTGATTTGGATTTTGAACATAGCTTTAACAAATTGATTGCAGTGTTGCAGTTTAAAGTGATGTCTAGCACTGGGACATCATGTCGCAGACATGTAGCATCATGTTCCACCGAGTCACAATATCCTAACACCAGGCAGACCAGTCCTAACACTAACCTATTAATACTGAGCGCCTAACAAGACAGCTGCTAGTACCATCTGTATAAGTCTTTGGCACGACTCGATCGGGGTTGAAACCCGCGACCTTTCAAATCCGAGGCGGACGCTCTATCTACTTTGGCCACCGGAGGGGTCCCTTTAATTTAAATAGGAATATAATTCAACGTAAGGCAGAGGCGCGTCTTTTAAATATACCAGTAGATAATGTACCCAATGACAGTAAATATACACGTATCTGAAATATGACAAAACAATCCGTAGCTGAAATATGCTGAAATTATTAAGAAAACTCCTTAACAAATTTGACAAATTAACAAAAAATTATTTATGTCCAAATTAAACGTTTGTCCATTAAGTTGGTACTTTTTTTGGCGAGGTCGTTACAAATGAATTTCAGAATTATTTTAATTTGAACAAAAAAGTTATTTTATTTGTATCCAATAATGTCTTCGACCCCCACGAAGATTATTTAATCAAAACAAGCCTGCCTTCGCATCAATGAAGGATAACCAGGACTTCTGCATTAGAAACCTACAAAGTTTGTTTTCTAAAACAAATCGCCAAAGTATCTCCATTGACAACAGCACAACAACAAGGTATTGGTTGAATTCTTTTAGATACGGCAATAGTGTGACTATTCCACAGGTGCGAACAACAAGGCATGGGTTGATTGCTTTTAGATAGTATACAACCATGATCTGGAATTCATTACTAGACCACTTTATGGGTGACAAACCTTTAGATCTATACCAGAACCTTTTAAGCAAATGAAAAAGGATACAAATAACTGGAGACATAACAAATGAAAGAAAGCTCGGTAAAGTTTATGGGAATTATTTTTTACGTTTCATGTTGGACACAGCCAGGCCAACATGTGTTCATGAGAAAATCATTTAGCTCTCATTTCATTGGCATGCGTTAAAAGTGTCGTTAAAGGACCCACCATTTTTAATACACTTATAAAGCCAGTAAATGGCACAAACTGTATATATATATATATATATATATATATATATATATATATATATATATATATATATATATATATATATATATATATATATATATATATATATATATATATATATGTATATATAGATAGTTGGGGGCTTCGAAAAAGCTTATCATCCCTGTATTTTTATTTTAGTGCAATATATCTTGCAACTACCCTTTCTTTGTTCTATACATTACCCTTTTTACAGGCTCTGCATAACCACCCATCCAACCAACTACCTACAGTAATTGAACATAAACAACATAAAGAGCCTAAAAATAAAAGAAAAGGGTGCCCTTATTATATCAAAGTAGAGGCGTTATAATGAATTTCTGAAACTGAATAGAGACTGATTGTTTTATATCACCGATTAAAAATTGTTGTTCCAAAAAATATTGCCTGGAAGCTATTATCATTGTCCACCCATAGAAGTGAGAGAGACCTCGGGTGGCTAAGTGGTCTACGATGCTCGCTTTGATAGATCACTGAAATCTCACATGTCTCCACGCTGGTTTGAGTCTGGGCTCGGTCAATGGGCATACGAGGAAGCTTGCCAGTAGCTGTCCTTCAGGGTGATTGTCTCGGGTTCTTCCTCCACCAAATATATTAACAACCAGGTAAAGTCCATCTGATGCTGATAAATGACGTTAATCACAAACCTAGAAGCTAGATTTTACTGGCTGAAAGTCACATGATTTTATTAACACTGGAGTGACAGCCAGCAGTACCAGCATTGTTCATGCATAAGTAATTACCTTGATTAGCCACTACAGAAAAGGTCTCATGTGACAATCATGAATCAGACCGATCTAATACCTATTCGTTCCTACGTATAATGCTGAGTTATCCCGTTGAGGATAACAGCACAATATTCACCTTCTTGTCATTAATATGAAGTGTTTACCGCTGAATAAACACAGCTATTTCTACTTACAGCATAGTTAGTTAGTTAGAGCCTTCAAAGCTGGCTATAATGCATATGGGTCAAATGATTGTTAGTAAAGCGTAAAATGTAGGTCATCTTAGTTTTAAGGGTGTAACAGCTACATCCAATTAGCAACTTTCAGGATTAGAACATAAACAGCGCTCAATAAATGAACCTTAAACACAACAATGTCGCCAATTATTGCCCCAGACCTAGGAAAACAAAGTTTGGTTGACATTCGTTGAGGTTGTACGGAAGTGCATGCTTTTATCTATGCGGACTCCAACGCCGAGGGAGGGGAGATAACAATCAGGGCCGGTCTTAAACCGATCAAACCAATTTGGCCAATCTTCACCGAAGCCCCACGTGTTAGTAATTTAAAAAAATTTATCTACAGAGAGAAAGTAACTTTAGAGAGATGAAAAATTATTTAAGTTCAATATCAAATAAAACATGTTTAAAAGTTTATTTCCGATTTCCGTGTTCATGGGGGAAGGGAAGCTAAATTGGGGGAGGGAGAGGGTGGACGCCAAAATGATCCATTAGGTCCCCACGTTTACGAAGGCTGGTACTAGATTCAATAGTTCACCTCTGTGCTTCGTAAATGCATTTCCCCAACATGATGATGGTCATTGATGTGTTAAAAGAAAGGCTGCAACAATTGCCACGATAACCGTTGACGGTACGATAGCACTGACATTATCCTAAGAGACACACCTTGTGGTGATGCTACCACTAGGCAAAGTTTCATCCTTAATCTAAAACGGCATTTAAAGTACAGAGACCCCCCCCAAACATTTTGACGGGTCAATAGAAACGTGGGCTTTTCTTCTGGTTACAAAGTGACCAATTCAGACCAATCTCACCACTATATATGGTTTTGACGTTGTCAAAGTTTTGACATATATGATGTCTCATTACAAAATACTTCACTGGATGATCATATTATGTACAAAGAATTTTTGTTTAACAGAATCTGTTAAAATAAGTTGCCTTTATTGGTGTCTATACATGATGGCTTCATTTTTCTTGTTTCGTTTTGTTTCTTTTTTTTAAGAAAGCGTAAAGCTGATGTATGGTCGATCCACGGAAAACCAGGATAATATTTTAGTCTAAACTGCACGTACTCAAATTTTGTTCATATCAATCGTCAAATTGACACAGTATCGATCATCAAATTGAGTTATAGATCGTCAAACTGACACAATATTGATCGTCAAATTGACACAATTATCGATCGTCAAACTGACACAGTATCAGTCATCAAACTGACACAGTATCGATCATCAAACTGACACGGTGTCGATCGTCAAATTGAAACAGTATCGATAACCACGCCTACTAATTAACATAGCGTTTTCTGTAAACTCGAACCCTTTCTTTATAAAAGCTGAACATTATTAGAGAGTAACTTTTCATTCATATTGATAATTTGATAATAACTGATTTAAAGATAGTAAAGTAAAAATAATTTGAATTTTGTACTTATCATTATGTAATAAATCAGGACAAGGCCGTGTTGTCACAAAAGCATATAATCTCATACGTTGCTGTTATCTTGGGTTCAATGACATTTTGTTTCAGCATATGATATATACATGGCGGCCATTATACCTGGTTGGAGAAGAATCCGGAAAAATTACTCGAAGAATCACGGACCTACGGGACGCAAGAGACAAGTTTTATCACACAGAAAATCGACTCAGACAGAAGCGAGATGTCAGTGATCTGCCGAGACGACCACCTTAGTCCACTGGACCACCAAGGCCCATCTCAAGTTTCACGTGATATATTAGAGATCGTCTTGCGAGAGGTCAGAAGTGAATCGGCATGTTGAATAAACAACGATTGACTGTCAGCTAAAGTTGTGCAGACGGAGCATAAAGAGTGGCCTGTTTGTGAAAATAATATTTTGATTGCTATAGCTTTACCTTTCAAATCTGAACCATTTTACAATACTTACCCCTAAATGACATCCGTCGAGAAAAACTTGAGGCACGCAGATTTCACGTTGCCCAAGTCTCTCCATTAATTCCTTTTGATTTTCTTTGCTCATGAACAAGTCCTTTTCTTCATATCGTACCATGTGATTCTGTAAAATCTTCCTGATGGCGTTACACCGATCAGCAGTCTCGCGCACCACTGTCATAGTTGTCGTGTAAACAATCACTTTTCCCTTCTCAAGTTCTCGGTAATTCCTCTGCAATGATAAAAGCAGTAAACTAGAAAACAAGGAGTTGTTACTGTCGATACTTATTGAGCGCTTAACTCCAACTCGATATCAAAGTACCACAAAAAATTCAACTCTACTCAAAACAAAACAACAATTTTTTTTTATAATTGCAATATCGAAGTGTCGGTATACACTTTATGAATCGCACTGTTTTGGGGTGGGTGGGTTTGTACTTGACTTTAAATATCGCAAGTCCTAAATTATAGAATATTCCGAATGAATTCCAAAATTGAATAGTCTCGAACACGTTAATGTACCAACATTCTTGCTGTATCACAATGATATAATCCAGAATGTCTTCGAAAAAAAATCACAATAATCCCAAATAGTGGCTTTAGTTCAAAGAGCCAATGTGCACTTTGCAATTCGAATGAATAATTTCAATTCGTTTAAAAAGTTCAATATTAAAATCTTTACACATCTGAGATCTTCTTTACATGAAACAATAGTATTATCATCTCATGGCGTCATAAATGACGTCATGAATATATGTCCAAGGAAAGGCATAACAAACGAGGCATCCAAATCACTTAAGTAATTTTACTGTACTAAAATTTTACAGTTATGTCAATTTCAAATGAAATTTATGAAACTCGTCAAATTTTAGCCTTTTGCTCGCCAACATCAAAAATGCAATTCCATACAAATTCTAGAGTTCAATGAGGATGATAAATAATTTTTGCGTAAATAAGTTTTCCCATTGCTATACAGATAGTACACTTTATATGTTAATGTAAAATATGAAAGGAAACATATGAGACCCGTCTGGAAAAAGCTTCCCTGAGAAACGAAACTGTTTTTTTTTTTTTAAATAGCAAGAACTACAACGGCTATGCGTGAAATCTAAAAGTGAAATAGGACAACAAATAGCTGTGGGTTTTGCTGAGTGAACTTTTAAGTTCAGTTCTAAAATTAGCTGACTTGAACAGCATTACATGCTTGCATTGACATTCGAGAGGCGTCTTTTTTCCCTCTTAAATTGTAATTGGGTTAACACAAAAAGGTACATTAGTATTTTATGACTGTAGAGTTTAGTCTTTCAATATAGATATGTCAAACATGAAAATGTGTAAGTATGATACCGAAAGTCTACTTTAATGAGAAAACTTATCCATATGTAATGGTAGTCAGGGTTATCTCTTACTAAAGTAACAATCGTAAACTCTTGACGCTTTATTGAAGAAGTCCTCGTATTACAACAACGATATAATGAAGCATAAATCAAGAAAAAGTGTCCTGTATTTTAGCACGAAACATATGTAAATTAAGGCGATACGTGGAAATGAATACTGATTTAATTTTTGTCTCTTCATGCAATCGCTCGATTCTTCTTGTGAGAATTTGTTTTGTATTTGACGTGTAGCTGCACACGCCTGGCAGTTTAGTGTTCGAAACTAAAACAAAAAGTCCATCGTGGCTTTAAGTCTGTATTTCATTCAATTTGTCCAAAAAATACCTTTCCTTGCGGATCAAAGCAATGGTACTGCTAAACAAGGTAGTCCGACAAGGTAATCCGAATATAAAAAAGTAAATAATTTAAAGAAAACATTTGTAAAGCCGGCTACAAAACATACAAATGCAAATAAAACTATACAAAAACACTCCAAATAGTTTATGTATCCCCTAAACAAGCTGAAAAGTTGACGATTCTGGAATATCACAGTAATGCGATCTAGACTAATTGCTAGATCACGTCTAATTGTCAGTAAAAGAAAAAAATGATCATCCGAAGACACCAAGCGTTGAGCCATGATCAGGACTTTCAGATGCTGACAACAAAAGGTGATCAAGCAACCAAGATGGAGCTACAATGATAATGATACTTTTGTTATATACCTATCAATTTTCAGACAAATTAAGTTCGCAATTTTTGATACATACATTTCTTAAATACTTACTACGGACAATATAACGATACCTACCAATTTTGGAACTATTTCTTTTTTCCATTGGTGGGGAGACTCTCTCTCTCTCTCTCTCTCTCTCTCTCTCTCTCTCTCTCTCTCTCTCTCTCTCTCTCTCTCTCTCTCTCTCTCTCTCTCTCTCTCTCTCTCTCTCTCTCTCTCTCTCTCATACTTACATCAATTTGATTAAAATCGGATCTCCGCTATCCTAAGTGAAGGACGCGGGACAGTAGAGATTAGATTTCAATCAGATTGGTCATTACGTAAGGCGACGGAATGCCTTCTGCACAATGAAAAAAGGTAGCAAGTGCACATTTTGAACCGGGACAAACACGAAGACAGTTGGTCAGGAAATACAAACGGAACAAAAGACGAAACTACGGGAAAATCGAAAGTACTGCAAACAAGGAAAAATAACCATAAGGGATGATTCATTTAAAACATATTATGACGTTAAGCGTGACACGGAGACAGATTTTGAAATGCAATTTGCTTAAAATTACAACACTTATAATAGCAACAAAAGCAAGTGATATCTGTGCAACACTCAAACATGCTGTTTCACCTTCAATATTCCATCTTCCTCGATAATCTATAATAATAATAATAATAATAATAATAATAATAATAATAATAATAATAATAATAATAATAATAATAATAATAATAATAATAATAATCATAATATGATGATGAAAACAATCCACTGTATATTCGACACAAGAATGTATTGACTTCTAAAGGAGTGTGTGAGTGTGTGTGTGTGAGTGTGTGTGTGTGTGTGATTTGGATTTTTAAAGTAGCTTTAACAATATTTCAGTTATATCGATACGATGTCTGCAGTGTGGCAGTTTATAGCAATGTCTAGCACTGGGACGTCATGCAGCAGACATGTATCATTCCAAACCCAGTCACATTATCCTGACAGCAGCCCGACCAGTCTTAACACAAACCTCTTAATGCTGAGCGCCTTAGGAGCCTGGCAGTCCCGGATTACCCATTAGGCAGAGTAGGCAACTGCCTATGGGCCCCGCGACTTTTAGGGGCCCCATGAGACGAACATTTTCCAAATTGAAAATCCTGAAAAACTGTCATCGAGTTTCAATGACGCAAAAACGATTGAATACACTTGCCATTATGGCCACTGAAAACGACGTTATGCAGAATATTGACTTTCAGGATATTTTAAACGACTTCACTACTGTGAAATTAAGACAGAAGACTTTTTGAAGGTTCGTTAGTCGTTACTTAAAAAGAGATCGGTAATTGTAAACGGTTGACTCGTATTTTACGGTATGGAACGGTAGCTATCTATCGTAGATCGTAATTTAAGTTTCATTTTATTTCTTTCTGGATAAATAGTTAAATACGTAAATATATAGACTACGGTGATTGTTTTCTTAAATTATTAATCTAATAATTATAATGTCGTATTGGCATTACGGTATTGCTACATATGACATTTTATACTTATAAAAGGACATTTTAAGTCTTGGCACTGGTAGGCTAATTTAAACGAGTAAAATCGACTGGGCACTGGCGTTCTACTTCTAGTAGGCACCAGGCGGACTAGGGGCATGGGGCCCCAAAAGTTTGACTGCCTATGGGCGTCCACGGTGCTTAAACCGGCGCTGGAGCCAGGTGTTAGTGTAACGCCGTCTCTGGGCTACAATATTTTTGGATCCTCCTGTCTAGCCTTTGATTAGAAAGAATAACACAAGACCGTGTAGAATAAACATCGAAAGTATTTATTTGTAAATTGCTTTAAGGACAAGAACAGGTGGATTTAGAACTACTGAATGTCAATACAGTCAGTTACATATACATAAATATTCAAGACTTAATACTAAACTTATGTAAATCAAAGAATCACAGGAGACAAAGGTAATGGACTCCCGTGGGGAAAGGTGCAATGGAGCTTCAAATATAATTGCACCTTCTCCAGTGGATTTCAAACCATATTTGTAATGATATATATCACATTGGATTCATTTCATGGAAGTACAAGAAAGTTATTTAAGTCGTGGCGGTGAAAAAAGGTGATGGTGAAATATTAACCTTCAGGAGCTGAAGGTGTAGAATAGAAGGTGCAACGTGAGTTTGCCTTCTAACGAAGGCGAAAGAGTTCGCCTTCTACGAGGGTTAAAAAGTGACGATTTAGTAGCGACTTAACTTTAATTACTTATATATCAGTTCCTGAGGGAACAATATACATGTTTCCCAGGATTATATAGATTGTAATGATCATTCGCCTTCACTTTTATAGATTGATTGCGGTGATAATTTACCGAAGGTGAAATCATTTCAACCAACACGGTAGCAGACCTTACCTCGTGAATAATAAATAACTTCTGGAATTCCCCGTAATATCAATCAAGCATATCAAATTTCATTAGGTACTAACCATTGAAGTTTGACTATGTCTATCTAACATAGCCTGAGACATTCTAGAATTGAGGAAATGGTCACCCGACGATTTACTTTCGTCTGCTCCAAACGATGGATAGGCTAACACAGTGAAGCTCCACATTACATGTACATGGTTCTATTTATACAAAAAGGTCTTGTGACCTATAGCCAATTGGATTCCGTAGTTCTCACTGACCAAAAGAGTGAAAATGGCGGATTAGTATGTGTTGGTAGCGAGTGCACAGCAAAACATAAGAATTATGGAATAAATTGACCATGTCCTGGTAGAATTATACATTATGCAAGGTAATTTCATTATACTGATATAACTATCAAGTAAAATATGCACAAATAATCATACAAGGTTACAATACGTACCGATTCGTTTTATTACATGGTGGCAAAACATCGTGAGTCACCGTGCTCCAATACACACTGCCGGTAACAAAATTCGCTTGCAAAACGCTGAAAGACGTGTCCTGATTAAGTACATTATACATATTAACATACAATAAAGTAAACCTATCATCTGTGAAATGATGCTTAGTAATATTTGTAGTGGAGGTAATGTTCATTACATCAGTACCACTTGTATAAGTCTTAAGTATGACTCGGCCAGGTTCAAACCGGCGATCTCCCGTTTCAAATGCTGAGGACGCTCAAATCAATGGGCAACGAGAGCGATACTTGTAAAGGAAACGAAATCTTAATAATGAGTCTATGGTGTCTTTATATTACATTCAAGTGCAAGTAACTTGATAAATATTGGTTTCCTTTCCCAACAATAGTGTTCCTCGATTCTGGCGTTGAGTTACAAATTGCTATACAAACACCGACATATAATGTGAACGAATATTTTCCTTCCACTATTTAATAACACAAAGTTTGCGTGAGGATCGCATACGCAAAACGAAATAACCACGATTAAAATAAATATTCTTAAGCAAATAGATGAATCGTGATAGATCCGTGAGAATAAATGATACTAAATACTGCGTGATTGTTTTCCATCTCGAGAAAGAAACGAAGGACAACATTATTCAATGGGACCCATACAAACTACGACGAAACAAAGTGAAATATGTTAACTTAAAGATGAAACAATGCATATATTAACTCGAAGGTGAAACAATGTAGACAGATATAAGCTTGATAATGAAATAAGGTGGACCCATCTTAGCAAAACAATGAAAAACACAATGCGGACCCACACAAACTTGATGAAACAATATGGACACATATTAACTTAATGATGAAACAACATGACTCGTGTTAACTTGATAAAACAATGTGACCTCTATAAACTTAATGATGAAACAACGTGACCCATATTAACTTGATGAAACAATGTGACACATATTGACTTCATGATGAAACAATGTGACCCATATTAACTTAATGATAAAACAATGTGACCCATATTAACTTCATGATGAAACAATGTGACCCATATTAACGCCATGATGAAACAATGTGTTCCATATAATCTTAATGATGAAACAATGTTATCGACCATATAACTGTATCAGTTTGTGCGTTAAATGTAACTCATTCAAAGCATCCGATTTTAAAGAGAAAGAAATTGAATTCTCACTTAAAAGCAATTGAAAGGGTATTTAAACGGCATTATTTACAATGACGTATCAAGATTCAGTCACGATGATTCTGCACACGTACTGAAAAAACATTACGATTCTTCTGCTTTGTGCAATCTTTTCTGTAATTTATGCCAAAAAAAATCCGTCCAAATGAACAGCTGACATCTGCCGTAATGAAAGAAGAATTGCCTTTATAAATCCGCCACTTTATCAATGGTTTAAATTATAACTTCATAGAATAATCAGCAAGATATACAATATAAAGGTTGTCACATGGCACGAGAACCGGTAAGGCCTCTAACTGGACATCACATTTGACTGGTAGAAGGATATCATATATACTAATTTAAAGAAATTTTAAGCATCTGAAAGGACCCATACCCTAAACAAATGAAAAATTAAAAATGCAGCGTACGTAACCCATCTAACGATTAATAATGATAATAATCTATAGTCCAAGCAAGCACAACTCACATGACAAACTTCTGCGTTAATAATTTAAAGCCTGCAAGTTCTGGTCAACGTTTCCTATTGGCTCAGCTCCTCGCCCCTCTCATGGTCACCATTAAGACAGCGCGATTGCCGACCTGGCCAGCTAGCCAGCTATCATCGCCATTGAAAATTATTTTGCATATGAAGAAACAAGCGGTACAGGCCGTAGACCACGAGATGAAGTTCTGTGTTCCGTTAAGTCTCGTACATGCATTTGAAGGTTTATTTGGATACACATTAAAATTTTAAATGTAGAGAAATATATTTTTATACTGATCTGTAAATATACGCAAATAATCAGATGCAAAAACAAATGCGTTTGACTATTGCGTCGTATCTGCAAGAATTGTACGAGAGAAAGAAAACTGCAGAAGAAACGCATTCCTGATAAGAAAGGCACAGGAACGTGGCTGTGCATAAAATGCGGCGATGAATTACTTTCGCAATACTTGCTATATATGTTCTGCTGAGGATGAACACTATGTATTCACCTGCGAGAACAAAACTTGATATAATATATACCCAACACTCAGGTTACCACAATTCATCCAATGGGAAGCTACATACCTACAATTCCGAATAGGCTAGGGTATTCAGGTGTTAAAAGAGACCAATTTATCCAAACCAGGAGCCGTAGCTTCCAATACCTTAGCTAATGTCATTACTAGATAGATTCATGTATGTATGTTTTGACTGTGCGTCTTATATCTACTTAGTTATAAGATTAAACTATCCTAAAAAGTACACAATATCAATGAAAAACTTTCGATTAAAAGTTGCTATGAAAGATACCCTTCTGAAAATGTATTTGCTTTATGCAATGTGCATCGCTTTATAGAGGACAACGAGGTAACACAAAGATATACAACTCAAATGAAGCTGAGGAGTTCAAAGAAAAGTCGAAGGAATTGTATGAAATAGCACTGTATATCACACTTGGAAAAGGCGATGGAACACAGCCATGAACAATCTACTGGAAAAGCGTTAAAACAAACTGCTCATAATTCCTTAATAACGCACTCTAAACACGTCTTTAGAGTCTGTAATGGATTAATGCATCTGAAAAGCTTTTTGATAATTTGTGATCCTCAGAAAAAAGTGAGTTTAAAATATTGGAATGACTGATGCGCTATGAATTGCTTTCTAGCTCCGTTAACAATTCGTCCATTACATCATCAAATTCTCTGGAAACCAAAACCTCTTTTATTTAAGTATGCCAGCGTTGCTATGTAACCCTGCAAAATCCACATTTTCTGACTGTCGTGTCTGCTCATCCCCAACTATCAAGTCGTGTATAAACTAGGGTATTATTACGACCCATGTGTTTGATGTCTAAAGGTTTCCGCGGCCTCGTGTTAATCCTTTATGCCAGGTTACTGTGATCCGCCGAAATTTGGAGTTGAAGTATGCGAGCGCTCGCCTTGTTTGGCACTCCCAATTTAAATTCATTACTTACAACAGAAGATGGCTTCAAAATTATACACCAAAGAATTTGAAGAGTGGGATACAAGTCTGTGATGAAAGATGCTGGTTACCAGTACAGGGAATAAAAACACAAATTCCTTTGTAAAATAAACTTGTATTATTCAGACCAAAGTGTTAAATATTTTTAAGAGATCAAAGAAAGCCCGCAGGGTGAAATGAACGTGTTCTCATTCGTCCCCACGTGGACAGACAGCAAGGTAAATTGTCCGCTATGTTTGCTTCGATCGGTTCACAGCGATATCCAATCGGAACTGAGATAGAGGGTGTGACTACAATTTAGATCCAAATTATAACTTCGTACCTCGCAAGCGAAGGTTAGTTACGCCTAGACAGACTGCTTAAGAAATAGGGTTACTCCTAGTAGCAACTCGCAATTGGCGGTAAAACTTAGAACAGATTCTAAGGGAAGAAAATCTTCGAAACGGTCAGTAAGTTATTTGCTCGATTTTTGCAGAATGTTACGGCATCATAATTGTAATCACGTGTAGTATGTATACTAAATTACTGGGATCGTTTAGTATGTATAATTACATTTATAGTGTTTTATTTACATGCGTATTTGAGAAAAGGGCTTGAGTTTTACGTAGAGAAGTACGTAGATTGTTAGCTTGTGGTCAGAATTAATTTTGTAATTCACTATTAAGTTACTTCCTAGTAAACATTTCATATAATAATGTATTATGTTAGAATTTATGCATGTTTGAAATGTGAATTTGGGAAATGATTTTAAGTATGTAAATTATTTACCATGACCATATGAATATATAAGAGCATAGCTATTTGAATATTTGTATACTTTGCATGAGTTGTAATGTAAATAAATGCGTCTGATTATGATATTGTTTAGTATAACGGGGTTGAGAATATTTACTAATGTGACGCAATTTATTGATGCATGTATCAGAAGTAATCGATACCGTGCTTTTATTATGACGTTATTTAACATACTAGAACATATGAGTATCTCGAAGTCAATGAACGCGTGACTGAAAAAAATTTAATAGCCGTTATCTGATGAAAGGTTGGGTGTAGTGTGAGATGAGAGGGCTAAAGAAAAATATTGTACCCTATTTGTGTTTTCACAGGAAGCATTTTGGGGAACAGAACTTCCGGTTCAGTTGATCAGATCCGAGTTTCCAAGAGGTGGAGACGGAAGTGAGACTAGCAGAGCAGTCGGAGTCGACAAAAGTCTAGTCGGTGACAGAAGGTGGATATAAGAGGAGGAGAAGGGAAAGGTGGCGCTCTACAGTTTCGTATTTAGCATAGGGTTAAAATTTTAAAGAAAAAGAGTTTCCCCGGGTTTCCTCACTAGTTATACTGGTTTTTTAAAAGAGACTTTGTATATCTTAGGTATTGTTCAAAGAACCTTTAATTCCCTTTATTTTGATGTATGATTGATGGGTGTAATATGGGTTAGAGAGTATACAGCTTGGCCTTACTGCAGATGTGCACCTTTCAAAAAAGTGCTATCTCTACTTGCTCATTTTCACTTCTCGAACTTCAGAGGTAAATTGTAAAAAAAGAGCCGATAACTTTTTTTTACATTTTATGTATTTGGTAATTCAGTCATTGCACTTTTAGAAGCTGGCATTATCTAGTTTGGCAAAATTCATTTTCCATATTTTAATAGCTGCCAAGAATAGTGTACTTTAGACAAATTTTGGTTGATTTGTGGAGCACAAGGGAGCAGTCATTTTAGTTTCCAGTGTCCTAAGCTCATTTAAAATTTCCAAAAGTACAATATCCAAAGAAATTTCATCCACATTACATGAAAGTAATATATAGGTATGCCAACATTCTCTCCACTGTGCATGTTTAAAATGCAAACAACTTCACCTTACATACATCACTCTCTCAAAAGTACATAATAACTGGTGAGCGCCACCATAAAGAGGATATAGAAATTATTATTGTATGATTTAATTTTGATTGTATGGCTGAAATATTTAAGTCGCAAGCATCAAAACAGTCCTTTGTAATAATTGTCCTATATTTTCCCCCTCAGAACAGCATTTATTAGAGTCAGAGTCTTAAACCGGTACAGCCCCCCCCCTCCTTATGATAAAAAGTGAACAATTTTAAAAATGTGCATTGCATTTTGTCAACATAGCAACCAGTGTTATGCTGATAGACAGGAACATGAAACTAACCATATTTATTCCTAAGATGTCAACAATAAATTTTACAGTTATAAAAGGGATATAACAGGTGAGGTTCATAAAGGTCAAAGGTCAAAGGGTAAAATATTAACTAATTTTTTGATATGGAGGAAAGCGAATTTGCTTTGTTATCATTTATTTTTTAATTTCATTGCAAATAAATGAAATGAACATTTTCACTATGTATTTCTGTTATTTATTGCAACATTTTTCAATTTAAGTTGACTTTATTTCTATATTCTAAGACTTCTAATTTCCCCATGATGATGGTCACTACTCACCCAAACATGCCTCATAGCAAAGTAGGTATGCTAGAGCAAAAATAAGCATAATTAGCTTATTTTCATGAATAAAATCTTTCTGAATGTACCATTTTACTCAGAAGATCATACATAATAATATGAAAATAAGAAAAATAATTGCATATATGTTTATATTTGTTTTTAAGGTGGCGCTCTACAGTTTCGTATTTAGCATAGGGTTAAAATTTTAAAGAAAAAGAGTTTCCCCGGGTTTCCTCACTAGTTATACTGGTTTTTTAAAAGAGACTTTGTATATCTTAGGTATTGTTCAAAGAACCTTTAATTCCCTTTATTTTGATGTATGATTGATGGGTGTAATATGGGTTAGAGAGTATACAGCTTGGCCTTACTGCAGATGTGCACCTTTCAAAAAAGTGCTATCTCTACTTGCTCATTTTCACTTCTCGAACTTCAGAGGTAAATTGTAAAAAAAAGAGCCGATAACTTTTTTTACATTTTATGTATTTGGTAATTCAGTCATTGCACTTTTAGAAGCTGGCATTATCTAGTTTGGCAAAATTCATTTTCCATATTTTAATAGCTGCCAAGAATAGTGTACTTTAGACAAATTTTGGTTGATTTGTGGAGCACAAGGGAGCAGTCATTTTAGTTTCCAGTGTCCTAAGCTCATTTAAAATTTCCAAAAGTACAATATCCAAAGAAATTTCATCCACATTACATGAAAGTAATATATAGGTATGCCAACATTCTCTCCACTGTGCATGTTTAAAATGCAAACAACTTCACCTTACATACATCACTCTCTCAAAAGTACATAATAACTGGTGAGCGCCACCAAAGTAGTCTGGTGGAGGAAGTGGAGGAGGAGGAGGAGGAGAAGAACGAATGTCGGGAATGAGGAGAAGAATGACTGAGAGGAATAGGAGAGAAGAATACACAGATGAGTAGAATGCAAAGACAGGCGGAAATCTATCTCACAATACTAATTAAGTGATGCAATGGGCTATTCAATGGACGAGCGGAAGGAGTGTACTTGGGACATTTACATAATTTCCCTATTGAATTGTTATTACATCGCTATTCATTGAATTTCACCCTTTTGTATATTAAAACATGTAACAGTCTGCACTGCTGACTGGTGGCTCGGAACTGTACATCTATCTTTCACTAATTTAACTTTCAGCCAATATCACGCCTGGGTAAGACCTCAACAATATTTTAAAAAAATACTATGATCACCCCACCTCAATGCATTCATACCATAACACCCAACAACCAACCCTTCACACTGGCAAATCTTGTGGTCAAAGCTACGTAGAATGTCAATGTCGCAATGAAACAACTTGTTGCCGACGAGCCTCTTTATAGTGTGGCCTTTTTCAAGGCTAGGTGTTCGTATAGATGCAAGGTTCCATCTGGTATCACGGTACCAATTGTTTTCCACAGACCTCAATGTTAATGTTTTGTGAAATAAATATACTTTCTATCCTACCTCAGCATGCATGTCACCCAATGTCGCAGAGAACAATATTAGATTGTCGATTTGACATGGACAGAACCAGGTACTCCATTGCATTTAAGAGAGATAACTCTACTGGAACTAGACAGAGGCAAGAATTACCTAATTACACTAGACACATTTTCAGTTATGTGTACCACATTTTAAAAAAATCATAAAAATACAAAATGTGATATAGTTATAAATTAACATAATCTCACATGTTGCCAAGAGGCTCAACATTTTTTAAACCTAACAGAAAGTAAAACTTTTACATAATGCACCAATCACAGCTAGTTTTGTGGTTTATTTCTGAATGCAATGTTCCCTACACCTTAAGCTCCTCCCACCTGGGGTTGTACAATTGGTACCGTTATACCATCAGGCATTTTTTAAAATCAAAATGTCGCTCTTTTTGGATTTGCATACGCAAGGGGTGCTAGCGAATAGGCATTATTTTGAATTTTGTTTATTTCAAGCGGATATCAGAGGTCGACTTCGAGAATGTAGTCCTTTTCCGCGTTTGCCGGATTAGATGTAACCTTATATATATATATATATATATATATATATATATATATATATATATATATATATATATATATATATATATATATATATATATATATATATATGCGCGCGCGCGTGTATGTGTGTGTGTGTGTGTGTGTGTGTGAGAGAGAGAGAGAGAGAGAGAGAGAGAGAGAGAGAGAGAGAGAGAGAGAGAGAGAGAGAGAGAGAGAGAGAGAGAGAGAGAGAGAGAGAGAGAGAGAGAGAGAGAGAGAGAGAGAGAGCAGTTATACCTTACGCTTACTTTAGAACAGCTACCCACTCGAAGCCGACTGTTGCAAGTGACTGAGATATCGCCCAAAAATGTATGTAGATGAAAAAGTGTATAATATAGCTGTTTGACTTTTCTGGATCAACGTCTGCAACGCAAGGAATGTTGGAATTGGCATCGTAGCATGACGCTGCTGAGATGTCTCTGCGGAGGTCTCTCTTTACAAAATTATGCACGCCATACTTTTATAAGCAACTTAAGCTCAACCCTCGTCTTTCTCACTGCGCCGAGTCAAGGCCGAGCTGTCTGAGACAGGTTGAAGGAAATGATTCAAATGCATCTGTTAGGATCAGATGGTTGTGTGCAGATAAAGGTAGCAATAAACACCCATAGTTCGTCAGCAAAAGCTTTAACACACTGTATGTGCGTAAGTCAGCATATCAAATGAAATCATCTGTGATGAAAACAACTAAGGTGAAGATGGGTCTCTTGAAAACTGTATAAGTGCTCTTTTGCTGAAAAACGGATGAGCTTACCTTTTTCCTCATATGACTTCAACGTTTTCTATAACGTGGAAGCTCTCTTTAGCACCCGTGAGGCTTGTTTCCACAAACATATCAAGCACGTATAGCATGAACTGAAAGGTGTATGTGAATTGTAATTGGCGAACAAGAAAGGAGATATACTGTTCTATGTTACTTGGAAAAGAGATTAAATTTTTTCTCCAGTCTGGCTAACAGTCAGCATCAACCGGTGCGTGTCATAGCCGCGACTGGTATAGTTGTGCGCTCTAATATTTATCTGAAATGTGGAAGTAGTTCGGCAAACTATCTCCATACGGTGGTTTGTTACATACATCATGATATTTTGTAGTAAAATGGTCACGAATGCCATCGCACGTTATTGTAATGAATAGCTTTAATTTCATTTTCCTTCTTGGCCAAGCTGCCCCAAGCAGTAAATAAATGTCTTCGCAGCATCATACTCATGATAAACACACGTAGACTTCTATAGCCATCGCAGCACAAGAAAACGTAGCAGAAGTCATAACACTTGTGAAGTTGTGTCCTTGCGCATTGCTCTCGTCTAGTTAGTGCCATTAGCCAGTGCTCACAAACAGTTGCAGGTCAATGCGTGGAAAATCGTTGTTCATTTTGATAAAATAGAAGAAAATTTAATATTTTTCCATCCATACACGTTGGACGCATATCCATGTTACAGATTGACTTTGTCACCAAATCCGAGTGGAAAGGGCACCTATCACTCAATACCTATTATATTTAACTCATCATCTGTGCAATAATGCTAACCACATACCCCATAACAAGTACCGGTCAGCCTTAAAACTTTTGTCTCTAAAAGTGGAAATAATCAGAAACAAAAGACAAAGTTGCAGGAGATTTTAGTTTTATTTATTGTAATTCTTACTATTATCCAATCAATTAAAATAATAAACTAGTTTAAGAATTTAAACAAATATAGATATAGCACTATTAGGTTATAATTATTCAGCTGATTTTTGTCTGATTAAAGATCTTTTTAAAAAAAAACTAAAAAGAATTTTTGAAATATGAATATTGAAGCTTGATTCCCACTTATCAAGTGTGCTGTTTGCAATATAAACGTAATTTAGTGAATGATCTATTATCAGAGAGAGAGAGAGAGAGAGAGAGAGAGAGAGAGAGAGAGAGAGAGAGAGAGAGAGAGAGAGAGAGAGAGAGAGAGAGAGAGAGAGAGAGAGAGAGTCTTTCTTTCAGCAAGTATCAACAAGAGACAAAACTTGACTGATCTTAATCGATAATTATACAGGGTAGAATTTTACTGACCGTCGTCTTTTTATTTGGTTTGATTGTATTTAAATGCCTACATGAATCCTTGGTAGCTGAGGGTGTTTTGGGGCAGTCTTATGCTGTTTTAGGGTAGTCATGGGGTCTTTCATTTGGTGATAATTACCAACATGGGAAAAAAATGTCTCCTGATCTTACTCGATAATTATACCATGCAGGATTTTACTGAACACTGTCTCTTTTAAGGTCGATTCAATATCCATGTACACATGGATCCTGTGTAGGTGAGGAGAGTGTTTTCGGACAGTTATCTTGTGCTAGCCCCATAATTTTCAGGGTGATAGGCAGAAAAATTAAAGTATTTGGATGTCTAACGCATGCATAAATTGTTGGAAATAAAACATATTAAATTGCTGGATAGATTAGGGGAGGGAAACAAGTGTTAAAAAACTCTGCCTAAACTTTTATAACAAGTTTTGCTTTATTTTTCGTAAAAGGAATAGCCTATGGAAATCTTAAGGACAAACGCATTATGGTCAACAAGTATCGGTTGAGTGACTTGGTATTAATAGGTAAGGAACCGACAGTCTTTTTCTGCTAAATGGCTTGTCGAATGGCAAATGCAGGAATAGGTTGGAAATCTGTCTAGGTATCTTCTGATTGGGGTTACTACTATTTGACAAGAGTGGCAAGATCCATGGTACTTACAAACTTTTAATTTTAAGCCAATACAAATGATTCAGGATCTTGTGATAAGTCTGTAAAGGTCAAACTGTTGTTCCTAAATCTCTATACGACTTAGGAACAACAGTTTGATTCCTAACTGACCACTCATCACCAGGTACATCATGTGGTCTCCAATTTCTCATAATGACCCCATTTGTCACAAAGTAACAAACTGGTACTTGTGTGGCTTCAGTTTCTGAAACCAGGCTTGTGTCTTCTCTAAGGAAAAATACTTGGGAGCCTATCACTAACATTAAAATATTTTGCATGCTTATAAAGAAGCTATTACTTTCTGCTCATATATCTTACAACTACAGGCAGAAATAGGCTAGTGGTTTATATTATTCTGTGAAGTTACTAACTTATTTATGAATCTCTCTCTCTCTCTCTCTCTCTCTCTCTCTCTCTCTCTCTCTCTCTCTGTGTGTGTGTGTGTGTGTGTGTGTGTGTGTGTGCTGTGTGTGTGCTGGGTGATTATGTCATTTAAATTATGGAATTTACATTATCCATTGTTCTAAGGCACATATATTATGGATAACGGCCCAAATTTAAAATTTCATCTCAGGTTCATAAATATAATAGTTTTGTAAAGGTCAATGCATCAGAAATAACAAAATAGCAAATAAAATATTTTTTTTTCAATAGCAAGTACAAACAACTTATTTTGTTGCCCGCAAAAATTCTCCAAAAGAGAGCATTTTTATATAGTGTATCTACTGAATACGAATCCGGTAATTGGAATGTTGGAATGTTTTTGAAACAGAAACAAGGGAATACAACCTGACTGTTCTTAAGACATAAGTTGCAAATGTATACAAAAAGGAAATGTGTCTCGGCCAATCCAGAATTTACAGCTTGAATTCCTTGGCATTTGCAATTATGAATGTATGTCCAATCCATAAACCAAATTGTGAGAAATGATTGTTTTTATTCATGTTTTATTTTTGTAAAAGTGAAAAACAAAAGGGACTGGCAAACAGATATAAAAACAATGCAACAAGATATTCCAGGTATTTGTTCCTTATAATTGCCTACCTGTATGATAAGTTTTGTTTTAGACTAATTCATCTAACAATATTGTTTTTATGAATGCCGGTTTACATTAAATATTTTTTTTTCTAATATTTTCCATGAAAAGTTGAAAACAGGACTGTATATAGTTTTAATTTATTTAGTTTGCTTTATTGCATAGTTGTATTGTGCTGACATTTTTGTGTCATGACAATATTGATTTATATTTTAAACAGGACAAAATAATGATAAAGTAACATACAAATGAAGATGTTTATGTCGGGTGTGTGTGTGTGTGTGTGTGTGTGTGTGTGTGTGTGTGTGTGTGTGCTACAACAGTTTGAGCTGTGAGTAGACTTAAAAACTTTATTAGTTGTTTAAAAATTATGTGAAGGCCATACTCTTTGAACAGAAAAGAATCACATCTGTGATGATACATGTAAAATAAAATTAATTAACTACTACATTAATTTCATATCCAAATGCATCAAATGAGTGCTTGGTGCTGTATTGTAGCAGTAAAAATAAAAACAAATTGATCTGGTTACTGGTAGAGATATCAACGTTATTTATATTCAGTATATTATATATTTATAGCTGCTACCAAAGGAGTCTGATGTTTTATCAGTGAAGTACCTTACAGTCAATCACAGGCTTCGCCAGTGTGGGTATGTGAGAAAGCTTGCCGTTAGCTTCTCGTGGTACTGTGGTTCTTTCCGGGGTTTTCCCGGCTTCTTCCTCCACCATTTTTACTAGCCGCTACGTATATCCTATCTTGTACTGAAACATGGCGTTAAACCCCTATAACAACTACAACAACAACATTCAATCAGCTGTACTATAAATATCGCTTCATATATGGATGACTGATTTTTGATAATAATACAAATGTAGTTTCCAGTTTGATATCTGTGGAATTAAAGAATCTCATAATTATATGGAAATGTTCTTTATGTTTAGATATAGAAAACATATTTTACACTTTTAGAAGTTATTTTCTTATATAATGAAATAGGTTCACTTTTTGTCGCATATACGTATGCTACAGTATATGCTTTGTATGTGATGACCTTGTTTCAAGTCATTTGCCTCTTGTTATTGTATTGGAATTTGGAGATTTAAAACGAAATTGGAGACATGAGCTACTTGTCAGAGGCACCTAGTGACACCTAATGACACCTAGTGACAATACCTGCTGGCTATTGCATAATAATTCATGACTTACATGTATAAGAATTTTGTATTACAAAATACACGCAAAGAATTATGGAGGTAATACCCCTCCATTTGCCAGGTCTCGACTGAATACCATTTCTTCACTGTAAATATTTGCAAATTAGGAAGTAAACAGAAATATCTGAGCATTATAGCATACCGTCTCACCAATAAAAGGGACGTCTCTTTCCTTCATGAAATAAATACAAGGACGACACTATTGACATATGAGTAACTTACTAGTGCTAGTATCACATAATACTTCACGCTGAAGACCGAAATTGAACACAATATGGTGCAATACGACTGTCATAAAAAGGAAGAGAAAATAAATTTTCAATTTTTTTAAATAAAATTCTTATCACACTTCTTATCTTGTACTCAAAAGGACTGTTTTCACCTTCGCACATTCGGTATTTTTAAGGACTTGGCCGAGTGAAAAAAAAACTCGTCAACCAATGTCAATTGTCGAATTTGAACCTTTTAATAAAATATGATACGATACGATCACCACATAAACTCTATTCACGAATCTGGCAGAAATGCCCGGGAGACGCGGCATCCAAGTTGTAAGAGCGTCTGGCTCTTAATCTAAGGTCGTCAACCTGGATCGTCAGCCTCGGCGTCCTTGGGGAAAGACATTCAGTTCATGTTGTAGCCCATGATGTGTCAGGGTCGTTAATACCAACAAAACAGAAATGCCCTTCCTCGCTTGGTTTTTTTTTTTTTTTTTAAGTTTTTGTCACCGCTTTTTCCACGTGGTTTGCTAATTCAAGTGGTTTGCTAAACTAACAGACAAAAATCGCAATCTACCTCTCAAAACAACACATACAGCATTGATTTTTTATCAATAGGTACACATTGTTTTCGTCCATTAAAACGGGTCACAAAAATAACGCTGACAACTCTGAACGAAGTTGACCCCCAGTTAATGTAGTCTGTGACGGGAGTGATGTCCTTGAATAACGATGTCTATAGAGGATACATTTGTCACAGTCTAGTTTATATTAAATAAAATTATATACGCATAAAAATAAGTCCGCAGGCGTATTTTAATCGTGCTTAATATCCTTCAAAACGGAGGACTAGTAAGACCGCTTATGTGTATATGTAGTACTAATGGAATGCATTAACTGTTGCTTTTTACCTATAGAAAAAAGATGTGGTAAATTTGCAAATGGTACGTGTCTCTCTGGAACATTTTCACTTGTCATATTTGTTTTTAAATTTCTTGACTTGAAGAGGCTCATGTAGCTTCCTTAATTATACTATAAATTAATGCAACAATATATTACTTAATTATACTATGGATGAATGTAATGCAATTATATAGACCATTTAATTGTACCATGGATTAATGCAAATACAGGTCTCTTACTTGTACTATGGATTAATGCAACTATAGATAACTTCATTGTACTGTGGATTAATGTTGAATTGATCCACAGTACAATTAAGTGATTTATAGCTGCATTAATAAATTGATCACTTCACTGTACTGTGGATTAATGCAACTTCAGATCACTTCATTGTACTTTGGATTAATGCAACTACAGATCACTTCATTGTACTGTGGATTAATGCAACTACAGATCACTTCATTGTACTGTGGATTAATGCAACTACAGATCACTTCATTGTACTGTGGATTATTGCAACTACAGATCACTTCATTGTACTGTGGATTAATGCAACTACAGATCACTTCATTGTACTGTGGATTAATGCAACTACAGATCACTTCATTGTACTGTGGATTATTGCAACTACAGATCACTTCATTGTACTGTGGATTAATGCAACTACAGATCACTTCATTGTACTGTGGATTAATGCAACTACAGATCACTTCATTGTACCGTGGATTGATGCAACAATAGATCATTTCATTGTACTGTGGATTAATGCAACTACAGATAACTTCATTGTATTGTGGATTAATGCAACTATAGATCACTTCATTGTACTGAGGATTAATGAATTTACAGATCACTTCATTGTACTGTGGATTAATGCAACTACAGATAACTTTATTGTACTGTGGATTAATACAACTATAGATCACTTCACTGTACTGTGGATTAATAAAACTACAGATAACTTCATTGTACTGTGGATTAATGCAACTACAGAGGACTTGATTGTACTGTGGATTAATGCAACTACAGATAACTTCACTGTACTCTGGAATAATGCAACTACAGATCACTTCATTGTATTGTGGATTAATGCAACTATAGACCACTTCTTAGTACTGTAGATTAATGCATTTACAGATCATTTAATTGTACCATGGATTAATGCAAATACAGGTCTCTTACTTGTACTATGGATTAATGCAACTACAGATCACTTCATTGTACTTTGGATTAATGCAGCTACAGATAGCTGCATTGTACTGTGGATTAATGCAACTACAGATAACTGCATTGTACTGTGAATTAATGCATTTACAGATCACTTCATTGTAATGTAGATTAATGCAACTACAGATCACTTGATTGTATTGTGGATTATTGCAACTATAGATCACTTCATTGTACTGTGGATTATTGCAACTATAGATCACTTCATTGTACTGTGGATTAATGCAACTACAGATCACTTCATTGTACTGTGGATTAATGCAACTATAGATCACTTCATTGTACTGTGGATTATTGCAACTACAGATCACTTAATTGTACTGTGGATTAATGCAACTACAGATCACTTCATTGTACTGTGGATTAATGCAACTACAGATCACTTCATTGTACTGTAGATTAAGGCAACTACAGATCACTTCATTGTACTGTGGATTAATGCAACTACAGATCACTTCATTGTACTGTAGATTAAGGCAACTACAGATCACTTCATTGTACTTTGGATTAATGCAGCTACAGATAGCTGCATTGTACTGTGGATTAATGCAACTACAGATAACTGCATTGTACTGTGAATTAATGCATTTACAGATCACTTCATTGTAATGTAGATTAATGCAACTACAGATCACTTGATTGTATTGTGGATTATTGCAACTATAGATCACTTCATTGTACTGTGGATTATTGCAACTATAGATCACTTCATTGTACTGTGGATTAATGCAACTATAGATCACTTCATTGTACTGTGGATTATTGCAACTACAGATCACTTAATTGTACTGTGGATTAATGCAACTACAGATCACTTCATTGTACTGTGGATTAATGCAACTACAGATCACTTCATTGTACTGTAGATTAAGGCAACTACAGATCACTTCTTTGTAATATGGATTAAAGCAATCACGTATTTGTATGGTAGATTAATGCAACAATTGATCTTTAGAAATAAATAAACATCTTGGAGGCACCCACCTTTGCTCAGACAGATCCGGTGGCCTAGAGGTTAGAGAGTCAGATCCAGATGCGGGAGGTCATGGGTTTGATCCCAGGCCGAGTCATACCAAAGACTTGTACAAATGGTACTAACAGCTGCCTCGCTTGGACCTCAACATTAAGAGGTTAGTGTTAGGACTGGTCGGCCTGGTGCTAGGATAATGTGACTGGGTGGGACATTACACACACACACACACACACACACACACACACACACACACACATACATACATACATACATACATACATATATATATATATATATATATATATATATATATATATATATATATATATATATATGTGTGTGTGTGTGTGTGTGTGTTGTTTGTGTGTGTGAGAGAGAGAGAGAGAGAGAGAGAGAGAGAGAGAGAGAGAGAGAGAGAGAGAGAGAGAGAGAGAGAGAGAGAGAGAGAGAGAGAGAGAGAGAGAGAGAGAGAGAGAGAGAGAGAGAGAGAGAGAGAGAGAGAGAGACTAATCTTCAGGAGACGTGTGTTTGTGACCAACACTTATCTCCTGGGAAGGAAACTTATATGGAATATTTATGCCCACAATTTTCTGTCTACATCTTCAAATCCATTCTTTCCAAGTCACCACTTTCCTACACGAATATATTTCATGAAGTAAACAATAGAAGTGTATTTAATCTGACCATATCGATCCCTATTTTATCCCATCCAAATGAAGAATGTGCAAACAAGTGGAATTGATTAGACCATTAAAACATACCGATCCCTTCTTTGTCCCAGACATCAGATGAATGTGCAAACAAGAGATTTCACATGCTTATACATTCTGCATGTTTGTGTTTAAAAAAATCAGAGAATAATGACGGATCCATAACGTAATAAGCATGTATTATCATATACCCATTTCGATCGGCATAAATGGATATTAGATGTTAATATTGATTGGACCTAATGTATGATATAGGGAGTTAAATTCGCTTGATCTAAACAAATATTGCAAAGAGAAACAAGCATTCCCTCGGTAGTTTTATATATATATATATATACACACACACACACACACACACACACACATATATATATATATATATATATATATATATATATATATATATATATATATATATATATATATATATATATATATATATATATATATATATGTGTGTGTGTGTGTGTGTGTGTGTGTGTGTGAGTATATGTATGTATGTGTGTGCGTGCGCGCGCGCGTGCGTGTGTGTATGTATTATTTATGGACTGTTTGTACCGCAATATGCTATGTCGAAAATCGTGCCTATTTTGTGTCGTCTAGTATATAACCAGCTTGTTCACCACACAGGTAAATGTACTAACACGGAGTCTTAAAAATACATGCAAATGACTTCCTGAAAGGTGCAATTATGTTTTACTAGGACAACGAAGATGCATATTAAATACACCTATTTTCCTTCATTTACTTTGCTAGATGTCTTCTACGACAGATGTTTTGCTAGCTCCCCTCTCCCTCTCGGTTTTGTATAGATTCCAAGAGCAATAGCCTGTCATTATTTTCGGTTTTTCAAATTTCTTTTTGCTATTTTTCTTCTTTTGTCAACAAGAAATGTGTCTGCATTTGTGACTGCTATTTGTTTATGATAATTAAAATGTTATCTCGTTGTTAATCACAATAAATACAATGTTATCTCGTTGTTAATCACAATAAATACAATGTTATCTCGTTGTTAATCACAATAAATACAATGTTATCTCGTTGTTAATCACAATAAGTACAATGTTATCTCGTTGTTAATCACAATAAATACAATGTTATCTCTTTGTTCATCACAATAAATACAATGTTATCTCTTTGTTGATCACAATAAATACAACGTTATCTTTTTGTTGATCACAATAAGTACAACGTTATCTTTTTGTTAATCACAATAAATACAACGTTATCTTTTTGTTAATCACAATAAATACAACGTTATCTTTTTGTTAATCACAATAAATACAACGTTATCTTTTTGTTGATCACAATAAATACAATGTTATCTCTTTGTTAATCACAATAAATACAATGTTATCTCTTTGTTAATCACAACAAATACAATGTTATCTTTTTTGCTATTTTCTATATGATTACTTTCGTAATACAATTTCCTAGCAACTGCAATTGCGTTCTGGTCACTTAAAATATATAATGCAATAATTAAATCTATTCAGTACCAGAAAAGAAGAAGAAGAAGAAGAAGAAGAAGAAGAAGAAGAAGAAGAAGAAGAAGAAGAAGAAGAAGAAGAAAAAGATGATGATGATGATGATGATGATGATGATGATGATGATGATGATGATGATGATGATGATGATGATGATGATGATGATGATGCATTACGATGAATAAGAGAAGGATTAATTGTAAAAACCAATCAATAAATCCGTATTTCTGTTTTAGCTGGTCGAATGAATATGCTCGCCTAGTGAAAGATTTGCTCAAAAACGATATGGTTTGTATCCAATACAGCCATCAAAGGTTCATCCAATGAAATCAAGTTGTATTTATACATGCGGATATTCTGAAAAATTTTCGCCAAAAAGAAATTTAACATTAAACAGGAGTCCCAAGTGGATCAGGTATCTTTAACCTGCATGTCCTGACAGTTCAACACTTTACGGATCAGGATTATTTGGTGGTGTTAGAACTTAGTATCACTTTGAATTGACATATTTTACGATAGTTTTGTTTAAAAAATTAATTCTAAAGATACTGATATACTCTTGATTCAGTTAATACAAGCTCTTGATGATGCAACCGATTCACCAAGTTTTATTAAAATTGTATTATTCGTTCGTTTGGATTATAGTTTTTTTTATCGCGGTATATATGTACCACTCTCGAAACTGTATGGGAAATATAGTCTCTGTAGCCAGAGAGGCAAAACACTTAGCCAGTCAGATGCAAATTCTCATTAATTTGCATATATCTCTCTTAGTACAGAGCCCGTCTGAAACAATGGTGTTAGGCTAGGTACCAAGTTCGAAACAAAGTCTTGTCAACAATATGTCTGCAGAGTGGTAAAAAGCACAGCAAGTCAGATGCAAAATTACCTTATAAAGGGGAGTCATATAATCTGCCCGAAGAAAATACGCTAAATAACTTACACGACCTGCAAACAAAATAGCATTGAAGTCAATGGAGATCTTCATTTCCAGCATGTAATCCATATGACTTTATTGTACTTAAAGAACAAGGCATAATACTGTGCAGTCCCAATTGTGTGGCAGCTTCAAACATTATAGCTTAAGATGAATCTATACTTTTTTTAAAAAAAAAAAAATAATACAGTTGTAAACGTGCCTGGATGCTGTAATATTTATAGGTAAACTTCTAGTTTAGGAGACGAATAAAACGGTTAGAAGACTGATCCGTTTATATCTGATAAGGCCGTACCAAATCTAAGACACTGTTAGCAAACCATTAAAGGTGTGTTTATCGCTAATATGTACGATGAAGGGCTTCATTATCTCCGCTATATGGCCAATCTTATCCACCCGTGTATCTTTCTATCTATCCGTTCTTCCGTCAGCTTGAAAGGTATCTATTTCTCACGTCAATTACCAAGGTCTACACTGATTGACAAAGAGGTATCGTGTTTTCATGAGGTAAGTACATGACAAGGAAGATCCAGGTATAACTATCATGGGTGGGAATGATTAACAAAGGTACCCATTTCATAGGTAACCACGGAGGAAGATATTCTCCATAACTTCTATTACCAGTTGCCTTTTATAAATTATCTTTCCATTTAATATACTTGTAACACACAAGTAAAACTTAAATTTCGGATCCTATGAAGACCGCTTGACCACTGTAAAAAAAAAGAAAAGAACGCAAACTTAAGTACACGGTCATGTCTCAAGATCATCTTGACTGCCAAAAGCAATCTTGCAAGGCACAGAGAGGGTGCAGCAGAGGCAGAGGAAAAAAAAAAGAGATGGAAAGACAACATTAAGGAGTGGACAGGCATGGAATTTGGAGATTCCAAAAGGGAAGTAGAGAACAAGGAAAGATGGAGAGAATTGGTTGTAAAGTCAACTGTGGTGACCCAACGACCTTTTAGGTTAAGGGGTTGCTGCTGCTGATGATGATAATGATGAATACACAAGTGTTTCTAAGGCCATGCCGTGTATTATAAAGGTGTACTATAAAGTTGTCTACTATAAAGTTGTTCTGTAAACAGTTTTGTTCATTTTGCATGCCCTAGTTATGTTCGTAATAAAATCAATTCTACAAGAGAATCACACGTCTATATTTCTGTTAATTAAGAAATGCCCTTGTTTTTAGTAAGAAGTAATCAAAATAAATAACAATAAGCATTCGATTTTTCAGTAATTATTAGTACTAATGTTAGTACTCCTACATCGTGGATGGGGTACTATGATGATTCTATGTGTATGAATGGAGCAGCCGAATGTGATTGAGCCTATTGAAGGAAAGTTTGAAGTTAGTACATACATATCAGGTCAAGTAGTATTCTTATTTAATACAAGTAGTGCGGGTTTTCACTTTAGAAACACGAACAAGATGACATTTCTATTCTTCATGCTATATTTTCTTTTGGATCATCCGCCATATTTGTTCAACTAAGAACTACTTCCGTTTTCAGCCTCATCTTTCTGTGCATCCTTCTTTCAACACGAAAAGAGATCGAAGCAAATATGGCATGCATGTAATAACGTATCGTGCTATATTCAAATATGATTCAGCAAGCTTTATCAGGAAAGCGAATTACTGTGAAAATCTCGTATTATCTGTCATGGTGGACAAAGTACGGCTAATGTAAACATACCAGTGTATTTTATCCTTGTATAAATTTAATAACTTTATCGTTTGTCAAACTTCCTGAAAAACATAAAAAACAAATATTGACAATGTGAAAATGCATTATTCATGGGTAAATCTTTTTCTTGCATACAAAATATTCCTTAAATAGAATCCCCACAAATAGGAACACAATTGATAAAGCTGCATATCAAGATTGAAGAGTTATGTACATGTATATCGATATTTTTGTAACTTCTGGTTCACGATTTTATCGAATTTTTGTCATTTGTATTCATGGCTGTACATAATAGCAACTGTCTTTAGATTTTGTCTACGTGACCAAAATTTGTTTTAGGAATATGAAGAGCTTAAAATCATATATGATCTATAAATAGATGTGATATGCTTATGATATTTAACGTAGCTTTAACACTTTTTCTCTCATATCGCTACTATGTCTACAATGTGGCAGTTTATAGTAATGTCCAGTACTGGGTCATCATGCCACAGACATGAAACATGATGTCCCACCCAGTCACATTATCCTGACACCAGGCCAACCAGTCCTAAATTTAATCTCATAATGCTGGGCGTCAAGCGAGGCAGATGCTGTTAGTATCATTTTTGTAAGTCTTTGGTATGACTCGACCTGAGATCGAAACCATGACCTCCCTCATTCGAGGCGGATGATCTAACCACTAGGCCACCTGAGCGGTTAACTAGATGCTTACGTGTAAGTTGAAAATTACTAATAATAATCTCAATAAAACTTGTTGACGACTTTTAGTTAATTTGTTATTGGTTAGTGGAGTCTGAACGGTTCTAGAAGAATTAAATAATTTCCCATTGGATAGGCTAGGTCACACATAGGCATTTCGAACTATTTGGTGAGTCGCAGACTAATTCTGGAACTATCATGAATTATTCATAGGAGTTCTTGACAACGCCATTTTGACAACGTCACGATTCTTGGCAGACCAATACATTTCCAGCTCTGATGTTTATACAAAACTTGCCGTTCTTTTGGACTTTAATGTAACTCTTTCAGGCTTCTTTTGCATTCACTTCATAATACTGTAAGTTCCTCTCACATTTTCATTTATAACTTTCATAAATTTGTTTGAAGTTTTATCAACTTTGCTGGTTTAGCTTCTTTCTGTTACTTGGTTTATGACATTAAAGTCGTAACACAAGTGTTTCAAATTCTATTCCCTGGTGTTTCCCAATGATCGGAAAAGGGCATGGGATTAGCTTCCCAAAAATGTTTTGAACTCCAGAAATGGATAAAAAAATGACCTCATTTCATAGTGAACTTGTAGTAGTAGTAGTAGTAGTAGTAGTAGTTATAACTTAGGAATTGTGGGAGTAACTGACTTGTAAAGTGTCAAGTGTCAAACAATCTACGTTTCCTATGTATTCCATCCAAACAGAATCAGTTTCTTCTTTTTTATGATTCCTTAACAATATATATATATATATATATATATATATATATATATATATATATATATATATATATATATATATATATATATATATATATATATGCTCTGAAAGGAAATTTAATGCAATTTTACCATTTTCTAAATATTAATATTTTTCATAAATTACTGTGAATCTTAGTGACATGTACTATAACTCTTAATTTTATTAGGCTTCTTGGTTTATCCTTTTTAATACGTCCTTTAAACTCCTTTAATCTTTTATAGAGCAGGGTCGGTCAGTATTACCAGTCCATTGGGTGTAATATTTAAAAAGCGTGATATAACCAGTAAGTAGCATTTGGTCTACCCTTCGATTTTATCCTTGTGCCAATATATCACGCTATAATGGATGTAAATGTCTCCTATTAGATTCTGACCTTTTCAGTATGCCGACGATGCTTTTATTCTTCTTGATGGATCTCAACTTTCTCTTAAAGCAGCTATGAATATCTTACAAAGTTTTTTTTTCTATTGTCTGGACTTAAATGTAACATAACAAAAACAAAAGCCATTTGGATTGGAAACAAGAAATTTTCTAATGAAAGAATATGTCCCGATATGGGCCTAATTTGGTCCTCCTCAAACTTTACACTCCTTGGCATAGATTTTTCACCAGATCTACAACAAATGGTGGAAATTAATTATATGAAGAAACTAACAAAGGCAAAACGAATATTGGCAAGCTGGAGTCAAAGACATCTGTCAGTTGTTGGTAAGGTAATTGTTGTAAAATCCCTTGTTCTGCCAATATTTATACATCTTTTCTCAGCACTTCCAAATCCAGCAGCCAAAGTTGAAGCAGAACTAAATCGTACATTTTTTAAATTTGTATGGAGTGGAAAGGTAGAGAGAATTAAACGCGGTATATTAGTATCCCCAGAGAATGAGGGAGGACTCAATATGATACATATATTCTCATTTATTAGATTAGGTGTATTAAGATAAGATGGGTAAAAAGATTGTTGGAAAATGAAAATGGAGTTTGGCAGAACTTAGTCAATACAATTATACTCAGAAATGAAAAGGATATTTGGAACTTAGGAAGAAGTAAATTAGAAGAATTTAGTAAGCTTTTTAAAAACAGTTTTGGAGAGATGTCATTTTGGCAGTATCTTATTGGAAAGAGGAACCGCAAAGTGCAAATGAGTTCTTATCCATGAGCATTTTTAATTTTATCCCCCCATAATGTTCTATCAATACAAATCCTGGACAAAAGCCGGTTTTGAAATTTTGAATGATCTCGTAGATAATCAAGGCAATTTATAACCTTTTGAAATGATAAAACAAAAAACTTGAAGAGGTGACTTCTTGAAATACTTCTCCTTAATATCCAAAATTCCCAAAGCATGGGAAGATGCCATAAAAAAAACATTTAGTATATAATAATTTTGAAAGGCAGGAGGATAAAATAATGGATCTGAAAAATTATAATTCACTCAAGTTTGTTTACAAAGATCTTTTAAAAAGGGTTAAAAGGCAACATACTTCTAAGCAAGAATCTTGGATGTAATTATTAAATACAAATATAAGTAGTGAGGAGTGGTCCGAGATTTATAGCAGGGCGAAATTTTGTACCAAGGATACCAAATTGATCTCTTTTAACTTTAGATTAATCCACAGAATAATCGCTACTAATGATTTTTTGAAAAGAATAAACATATTGGACGACAACAAATGTACGTTTTGCAAGAGAGAGAATTAAAGTATTGAACATCTCTTCTATGATTGCAATATTACTTCACAGTTCTGGTACAGTTTTATTGATCATTTCGCACCATCTTGCCCAAATATTGTACATTTGTCAAAAAAAGAAATCCTTTTAGGAAGTGAACATCTGGACAATTTGTGTAATTTCTTGCTTATGTTGGGAAAATATTACATTTATACTTGCAGATTCAATATGCAAAATCCTACCATCTATGCTTTTAAGCAGAGAGTTGTAATGTATAAGAATGTTGAAAAATATGCTGCTAAGATAAACAAAAAAGAGGACCAATTTCTTAAGAAATGGACCTCAATTGAACAATAGAAATCTTGTAACTGATCGGATGGTAAACAGGAACAAAACAGTATTTTCTAAAGCTAATATTACCTACATTGTGCTATATGCATGTGTGCATGAGTGTGCATGTTTGTGTTGTCTTTATTTTTTTCTTTCTTTTAATATAAATTATATTTATTATATTCAGTATCCCTAGTTTATAAATTTTGATTGTAAGGTGACCTTGGGATGGTTCCCCGACCCAATGGTCACCCTATTACGGGGATAATAAAATTTTGAACTTGCAAAAACATCCCCCAACCCCCCATCTTTTAGAATAAGATTTAACAAAAAAAAATAAATAGATTCTGACCTTTGATTTCAAGTGAAATACAAACTGCACGAATGTCATTAAATTATTAACCGAAAGCTATCTAAACCTGCATGAAACTATTTGCGAAAAACTCGATCTTGATAGTCTCAGAGCCAATACTTTTCTATCCAACATTAATTGTAGTAATTTATCAGTTGAAAGACAACAGTTAGTATGTCATTTGTAGCGTACAAAATTGACTATACCCAGCTAATGGCTGCCGAGCCATTTAATTATGAGAAAGATGGTCCCTTTAATCAGCGCTAGAGTAAAGTTATATGGGGCGCAACGCTAATAGAAGTAGTAACACAGTTATCGATTTAGATTACGGTAGCTGATTTAGTTCAGCGCCTTCTATATACTCGACTGTACTCAATTTTACAAGTAGTTTGAGTAGCAAAATCAGCCAGAGTAAAACGATGCAGCCATTACTAATTTTTGGAAATATAATTATATAGGGGCCTCACCAGTTATTGTGTACTTTTGAGAGAGTGGCGTATGTGAGGTGAAGTAGTTTGCATTTTAAGACATGCGCAGTGGAGATAATGTTGGAATACCTTGATACTACTTTGATGTATTGTGACTGACATTTCTTTGGATATTGTACTTTTGAAAATTTTAACTGATCTTAGCACACTGATAATTAAAATGACGGCTCCCTTGTGCTCCAAAAGTCAGTCTGAATTTGTTTAAAGTACGCGATCCTTAGCAGCTATTAAAGTAGAGAAACTAATTTTTGCCAGACTTGATAATACCAGCTTCTGAATGTGCAATGAATGAATTACCAAATATATAAAAAGTTAAAAATGTTATCGGCTTTCCTTTACATTTTACCTCTAAAGTTAAGGAAGTAAAAAATGACTAAGTGGAGATAGCACTTTTTTGAAGATGCACATCTGGATAAAGGCTATGTTTTACACTCTATAACCCATATTACATCCATCAATCACACACCAAAATAAAGGAAAGTAAAAGTTCTTTTAACAACACCTAAGATATACAAGGTCTTTTTAAATAGCCAGTATAACTAGTGAGGAAACCGGGTGAATTCTTTTTCGTTAATATTCTAACCCAATGCAAAATACGAAACTATAGAGCGCTACCATTATCTCTTTGGAAATGCAGAAGTAAACACCGTTTAAACGCTGCGGCGGTTGCAGATAATCATGAATTTGTATAAGCAGTTTCACTGTGGATACTCTACGGAAACGTAATCGATTTTGCGCTGCAAAATCTGCTAGTATTAACGGTGAACCACGGATTGATATACACTGGCATAAAGTTATCAGATTTTCGCTACCTCGTCAATAAATCACTAACGCGTCAGTTACGTATCTGCCAACACAGTTTCTAACACTAACTCCGCCATACAAATTATTTTTATCATCTCTATATATTCTCACACAAAGATTGTAAATTAAAAACGGCTTTCGTCACACTTCCGGCGCCAGAGCCTAAAGCATGTACTTATAGATGTTGTAGTAAAGTAAATATAAGTGAATTTATAAAGTAAAAACAATCTGTATTTTATCAACTCAAGTGTATCATTATGGAATAATTTTAAAGCAGCAATTTCAAAACAATAGTTTACTATGAACTTTCGATTAAGTTTTGTTTCTTCCAAAACATCCACTATAAAATCTCGTGTTTAACATCGATGTAAAATATATCTTGCACCAAACTTCATACATAAACTGAATGCCATCTTTGTCGAGTTCAATTTGCTGATAGCCTGTTTATGTTTTTATACACGTAAGATAAATTCTTAATAGTACCTTTTGTCCTTCTTGGTACTTTCTTTTAATAAAAATGTATAATGTACTATTGTGTATATTTTGTATGGAAAGGGTTAATGAAGTTATGACCTCGCTAGCTGTTCTAGTCACAACTGTGTTGAGTTTAGTCTTTAAGCTAGCGAGATCACTGGCAAATATCGTCGAACAAAGAAACATTGATCACAACAGATGTACTTGAACTATGCTACAAAAGAAGAGCACTGAAAAAGGGAAAAAGGATAATGAAGCAAGAAAATAGAGAGAGAGAGAGAGAGAGAGAGAGAGAGAGAGAGAGAGAGAGAGAGAGAGAGAGAGAGAGAGAGAGAGAGAGAGAGAGAGAGAGAGAGAGAGAGAGAGAGAGAGAGAGAGAGAAACAACAGGATCAGGAAAAGCATAAAAAAGGCAAAGAAATCCTGGATAGAAAGACGGTTTTGCAAAATCGAAGACATTGTGAGTAGAAACGACAGTAAAATAGCACATCAAGTGGTGAAAGATCTCACAACCCATAAACAAGGGAAAACTATCACCATCCAAGACAAGTCAGGAAAATGCCTCATAGATGATCAGGAAATCCTTAAGCGATGGACAGAATACTGCTCAGAATTGTATAGTCATAAGACCCAAGGAGATCCAGCAGTACTAAATTGCTCTCAGGCAGACGAAATTGATGACAACCCCATTTAATCATGAAGA
The DNA here is from genome assembly GCA_016746295.1 of Potamilus streckersoni. NCBI lineage: Eukaryota > Metazoa > Mollusca > Bivalvia > Unionida > Unionidae > Potamilus > Potamilus streckersoni. The sequence goes on from JAEAOA010000779.1 coordinate 545,649, forward strand.
AGTACAAATTGCAGTTAGGTCACTAAAGAAAGGAAAGTCATCCAGCATTGTCAACATATCAGCAGAGCTCATTCAAGCAGGACGAGAAGAGCCAGTCGCAGTCCTAACAATAATTTAACACTACAGAATCATCAGTTTGATCAGTCACACGAGCAAAGTCATCCAGAAGATAACTCTCAACAAACTAAAGCCTCAGATATAGAAAATTATTGTCGAAGAGCATGCAGGCTACCGAGCAGGAAAGAGCACCACAGAACAAATCTTCAATCTCAGACTCCTTTGCGAGAAATACCTTCAGCATCAGCATAATCTATACCATGTCTTTATAGAGTTCAAAAACGTCTTTGATAGGGTATGGCATGCAGCCTTATGGGCAACTATGAGGAAGTATAATATCAGCTCAAACATGGTGCAGGTTGTTGAGCATCTCTATGATAAAGCCACCAGTGATGTCCTCATAAATGGCAGCAGAGGAAATTGGTTTCGAAGAACAGTTGGAGTCAGACAGAGATGAATACCATCACCTTTCAATCTTCAACATTTTTCTGGAAAGGATCATGGAGGATGCCTTGCATGACCACAAGGGCACTGTCAGCATCGGATGAAGAACAATCACCAATATTCGCTTAGCAAATAATATTGATAGTTTAGCAGGAGATGAAAAATAACTGGCTGACTTGGTTGAGCCTTGACACTTCCTCCACATCATACGATATGGAGATCAACGCCAAAACACTAATCAGATGACAGCAACACCAATAGCATCAGTGCAGAAATAAAGGTCAGTGGACAGAAGCTGGATAGAGTCACAAGCTTCGAGTACATGGGATCAATTATCACAGATTAGGGTACCAAATCAGAACTACTTTGCAGAATTACCCAGACAACAGCAACCGTAACAAGGTTGAGACTAATATGAAGTGATACCAACATTGCTTTTGGTTCCAAAATAAGGATGATGCACTCGATTGCAATATACATTTTCTGTGTGCTTGTAAAACGTGGACACTCACATCAGATCCATAAATAAGAATTCAAACCTTCGAAATGAGATGCTACTGCAAGGTCTTGGGCATCTTATATATTAACCATGTAACCAACGAAGAAGTCCACAATCGGATCCTACGAAGACCTCTTGACCACTGTAAGAAAAAGCGCAAACTGGAGTGGTACGGTTATGTCTCAAGATCATCTGGACTGGCAAAACAATCTTGCAAGGCACAGTGCGAGGGTGCAGAAGAAGAGGGAGAGAGAAAAAGAGGTGGGAAGACAACATTAGTGAGCGGAAAGGCATGGCATTTGGAGATTCCCAAAAGGCAGTATAGAACGAGGAAAGATCGAGAGAATTGGTTGTAAAGTCAACTGTGGTGCTCGAACGACTTCTTAGGTTAAGGGATTGATGATGATGAATGAAGTTATAAGAACTTCTGCCAAAACACACTTTGGTCGTCTTTTCATAATTACACCTTGTTAGAACTATAATTTGTTCATTGTCCTAAGATACACACGCGACACCTGTCAGGTAAGTATCCAACAAATAACGTATCACGACTAATTACAAGGAAGCTTAGTGCTGAAGTTTCCGATGTGACATAAAAAATAAAAACGCCCGCTTTACGTATGGATTGAATAAATATTTCACGAATACTAAGTGTTAAGTGGCTGATACTCGAGTTCTTCGTGTTTTACTGAATATTCGAGCTATCTCGGTTTTGATAAATATTCCTTGCTAATATTTCTCTATGATATCTGATCTCATTTGCAAGGTTGTAAGTACAAACTATGGGTTGTAAACACAGACTATGGTTTGTAAATACAGATTATGGGTTTTAAGTACAGACTTTTGGTTGTAAGTACAGACTATGGATTACAAGTACAAACTATGGATTGCAAGTACAGACAATGGATTGTAAGTACAGGCTATGGATTGTAAGTACAGACTGGATTGTAAGTACCGATTATGGGTTGTAAGTGCAGATTATGGATTGCAAGTACCGACTGTGGATTGCAAGTACAGTCAACGGGTTGTAAGTACAGATTATGGTTTGTAAGTACAGATTATGGTTTGTAAGTACTGATTATGGGTTGTAAGTACAAACTATGGTTTGTAAGTACTGATTATGGGTTGTAAGTACAAACTATGGTTTGTAAGTACAGATTATGGATTGTAAGTACAGACTATGGATTGAAAGTACAGGCTATGGGTTGTAAGTACAGATTATGAGTTGTAAGTACAGATTATGGGTTGTAAGTACTGATTATGGGTTGTAAGTACAATATATGGTTTGTAAATACAGATTATGGGTTTTAAGTACAGATTATGGGTTACAAGTACAGACCACGGGTTGTAAGTACAGACTATGGATTGTAAATACAGACAATGGGTGTAAGTACAGACTATGGGTTGTAAGTACAAAATGTGGATTGTAAGTAAAGATTATGGATTTTAAGTACAGATCAAGTGTTGTAAGTAAATACTATGGGTTGTAAGTACAGACTACGGGTTGTAAGTACAGACTATGGATTGTAAGTACAGATTAGGGGTTGTAAGTACAGACTATGGATTGTAAGTACAGATTATGGGTTGTAAGTACAGATTATGGTTTGTAAGTACTGATTATGGGTTGTAAGTACAAACTATGGTTTATAAGTACAGATTATGGGTTGTAAGTACAGACTATGGATTGCAAGTACAGGCTATAGGTTGTAAGTACAGATTATGGGTTGTAAGTACTGATCATGGGTTGTAAGTACAATATATGGTTTGTAAGTACAGATTATGAGTTGTAAGTACAGATTATGGGTTATAAGTACATACCACGGGTTGTAAATACAGACTATGGATTATAAATACAGACTAAGGATGTAAGTACAGACTATGGGTTGTAAGTACAGAGTGTGAATTGTAAGTAAAGATTATGGATTTAAAGTACAGATTATGGGTTGTAAATACAGAGTACGGGTTGTAAGTGTATACTATGGTTTGTAAGTACAAATTATGGGTTGTAAGTACAGACTTTGGATTGTAAGTACAGATTATGGGTTGTAAGTGCAGACTTTGGGTTGTTACTACAGATTATGGGTTATAAGTAGAGACTATGGGTTGTAAGAACAGATTATGTGTTGAAATTACATATCATGGATTGTCAGTACAGACTGGGTTTTAAGTACAGACTTTGGGTTGTAAGTACAGACTATGGGTTGTAAGTACAGGTTATAGATTGTAAGTACAGATTATGGATTCTAAGTACAGATTATGAGTTGCAAGTACAGACTATGTGTTGTAAGTATAGATTATGAATTGTAAGTACAGACTTTGGGTTGTAAGTATAGACTATGTGTTGTAAGTACAGTTTATGGATTGTAAGTACAGACTATGGTTTGTAAGTAAAAACTGTGGATTGTAAGTACAGACTATGATTTGTAAATACAGACCATGGGTTGTAAGTACAGATTATGGTTGTAAGTACAGAATGTGGATTGCTAAGTACAGACGGCTTATATAAGGAGGTTAATTGGTCGAGTTGGAGTAAAAAGAAAGAAAATGGACAATGTTTTTCACGCGTGAATCCACATCAAAATTGACAACATTAAACATGCATCAGTTTAGTTGAAGCAAGCTTAACTATATATCATCCTGAAATTCATTATCATGTAATAGACACATCAAGATACTGACGTTCACAACAAGCAAACCTTTGTATGTATGTATGTATGTATGTATGTATGTATGTATGTATGTATGTATGTATGTATGTATGTATGTATGTATGTATGTATGTATGTATGTATGTATGTATGTATAGGCAGCCAGGCAGGCAGGTAGATAGGTAGGTAGATAGATAGGTAGATAGGTATGTAGGTAAGTAGATATGTAGGGAAGTAGGGAGGTGGGTATGCCTGTGCGTGTTTTTATACTTGTAGAGAAAGCTTGCTGGTAGCTTCTCGTTGGTTGGTGGTTATTTCCGGGGTTTTCCAGGGGTCTTCCTCAGCCATTAATGCTGGCGTCTTTAATTATAGCCTATATTGTGATGAAAACCCTATAACAACGACAGCAACAACATTATACTTGCATAATCGTTTAAATTTTATCAACACAAGGTGGATAACATTTATATGATTTTAGATGACGAACACGCGGATGGAAAACATTTATATGATTTTAGATGACGATCACGCGGATGGACCGACACAATGGTATCTGCAGTGTCTCAATTTACTTATGCGACCTTGAGTGATAATACAACCGGTGTTTAGACTGAAGCCCCTTCAAAGAAGTATTATCCTACTTTCATGGCGTTGAATGATTAAGTCTCATCCAACTTTTGGCAACCTGCGGATGATTATGTATTCTTACCTAGGTAGAGACGGGACATTATTTTCCCAGTTTTGCCTAAAGGGGCCCTCGATGACTGAAAGGTTTGCTTACTGAAACCACTAAAATCTCATTTTCGCCCATGCGAATCCATGTTTCGACGTGGATAATGGAGAAAGCATGCCAGTAGCTTTCCATGGGTCAGTGGTTTTCCCCAGGTCTTGTCCTGTTCTTCCTCCACCAAATATACTAGCCGTCATATATAGCCTGTCATCTGCTGCTGAAATGTGGCATTAAACCCCTACAAACCAAACAAAACCAAACCAATCTGCACGCTATACCAGGATGAAATTGTGAAACAAGTCAAATAACTATATTATGTATTGACTTTGTATACAACACCTTTGCTGTTCAGTTTGCTTGACGTAGCAAGCTTATTTTGTGGTTATTCCTAGTAATTTAAAATTTAGTCTTTCAAGCACATTAAATAAGTACTTTAAAAACATTGGGTTGGATCACATACATGTAGTTTAATTCGATCAATGTGATTTGCCTGGTAGAAATTGTAATCCTGCTTTCAAAGAAATTCTTGATCTGGGTATTTTGCCATCACACAATGAAGATAGAAGGAACGTTTCTCACTACGACACTTAAATTTGGTCATAATTCAACGTATTTTTTTTTTACAAAATGTACCGTATGAAAAACGTACTGTGATTTTTACCTACAACTTTTCTTTGGAGTTTTAGACCCCTACGATAAATCGTTTCCCAACGCCCCTCTCCCTCCTTTTTTACTTACAAATGTTTCATGGGAATTTTGGTTGTATTACACTATTACTTCTGCCCATTATTATCAATATTCTACTACAGTATCCAGGGATAGCACTGTCTGTTCTGTCTGGTATATATTTATAATTCTTTGTAATACAAAAATCCTATATACCTTGATTTCTTTCATAGGAATCTGGAATGACATATATATATATATATATATATATATATATATATATATATATATATATATATATATATATATATATATATATATATATATATATATATATATATAGGTCGTCATGCGAGTGTATCTGCTATGTACAAGCTTATATAACACCGACTCAGTGCCATCACTTTTTAGTGATGCGTGCTTAGTCGTGACGGTATATGGGCTGGTGCATGCAAGCAAGGCGATGGGCGCCCATTACTCGCGGACCTGGGTTCGAAACTCGGTAGAGTACGAATTTAATTTCTCTAACCTGTATGACAGTATTAAACTAGATAGATAGATATATAACTCTATGTTATGTTCATTATTTTGATATCCTACAATGAATACTATTCTTAGACTGTCTTTGACTATGGTGCTACTTTGTGTGCGCGGCAGCTCAGCTTGTAGAGTATAGGACTTGTACGCCAATGGTCAAGGGTTCGATGCCAGTTTAGGTCGGCTATCTCATTCGTTTCTGTGAATGGTGTCTTAAAACATCAGTTCATTACGGATTCAGTTAAATCAACACAAATGTTCATCACACTTGACATCTCATGGGTTAAAGTAAAGACACGAGTCCGTAAGTAACAGTTTATCATACATTAGGCCACCAGAAACACCCCGGTAAGAACCACCAACGCACGGTAAACCAGTGGCGAGCTACCTCACATACCCACACCGTCCGAACCCGAGATTCGAAACAACGTGGACAGAGGTGAGATGACAGAGTGCTTTAGACCACTCGGCTACCCAGAGAGTCCGAAAGTCACGATAAGTCAGTGAGAATTCACAGATGAACTCAACACGTGCTATACAGAGTTTAAAACGCCCGAAGTTTATCATAGCTTTCACCTCTTAATATTTGACTGACTTTTCGGGTCTTAAATTGATTAGCTTAAGCTTAGTTGAGTTTCCCTATGTAGGTTACTTAGCCAACTTTTAAGTATCAACCATTGCGCTGATTGAACGACGTAAACAGAACTAAGATTTGCCGTGCCTATTCATAAATTTTCATGGTGGTCGGGAAGACAAGATTTTGTTGTTGTTTGTTTGCTGTGGTCAATTTCTCATATGTAAAAAAAAAAATCGTACGGCAAAAAACAGTCATTAAAGACGAACTAGATTTCGAAAGCTAACAACAAACACTACAAAACTACAAAACTAATGAAAGTCGCCATTGCGCTTTCTGGGCTATGGATTCCTTCGTCAAAGGAAAACAATCACAACAAAAACTAGACAATCAAACGAAGTAACCTCTAAGAAAACAACAAGAAAACCAACGTAATATATGCAATCGTATATCTTTTATCTTGTTTTAATAATAATGCACAAAAGTAAAACCCTATATATTTATAAAAGGACTATATAATATGTCAAACGGATGATGCGTCTTGATTGGACTGTAAAGAAATTAACCGCATGTATCCAAACTAATATGACACGTTTACACTAGCACCATATGTTGTCAGTTGTTTCATATATGACTAAATAAATGACTTTAACCATGCAATAAGATATATTTTGAATTATTTTATCTTCCTTGTTACTTTGGGTGGATTTCATCATAAAAAAGCGACGGCTTATTTTTAACTGGGGCTTTTATTCTAGTCTCGTATTTCACAGTACTAGCGTGGAAATTATTAATTACACACCTTTTCCCAAGATAAAGGTTGTACCTATACATTTTTAAATTAATTTCAACTCAAAAGTGATAAAGGTTGGTTTATGCATCATTTTCTAAAGAGGGAGAAAGAAAATGATAAAGCGTACACAACACACCAATCTTGCAATTTTAGGGGGTGGGGAGCAACTAATCTTCCATGCTTCTTTAGTCATCAAAGATGCGAGGAAACTATCAAAACTACGCTATTCCATTCTCTATAAAGGAGCCCCAAGTGGCCCAGTGATCTATAGCGCTCACCGTTACATATAACTGCCATATCACCTGCCTGTGTGGATTCGAGTCCCGGGTTAAGCCAATGTGGGTATGTGAGAAAGCTTGCCAGTAGCTTCTAGTGTGTCGGTGGTTCTTCGGGGTTCTTCCTCCATCATTTATACTGGTCACCATGTATAACTTATCTTGTGCTGCAAAGTGGTGTTATTCCCTATAACAAAGACCAGTTCTCGACGACACCATATTACGTACAATTTGTAATATGCGTACTAGGACAGAAACGAATCTGATAATAAAAAGCTACTTCAAAGATTTACAGATGCACAAGGACTGGAAAGTATTTAAGCCCGAGGCTCAAATGTCTTTCTCGTGTGCATCAGGTAAATGGTGGAAAACAGCTAGCCCAACAATGTCGTAATTCTGTTATAACCGATTATAAAAAATTTTAATTTGCCAATTACGAGAGAAACTAACAAGTTCTATGTTAGATTGCAAAATCATACGTGTGACACTCTTGTGATTCCTATTTTAAGGGTATAAACTTGAACGTGTGATACTATTGCGATCCCTATTTTTTGAGTACTAAAATTGCATGTGTGACACTACTGCGATTCCCTTTTTTGGGTACAAAAATCGCAAATGTAACACTCATGCGATTTCTATTTTTCGGGTATAGAAATCGCATGTGTGACACTATTGCGATTCCTATTTCTCGGGTACAGAAATTGCATGTGTGACATTATTGCGATTCCTATTTTTCGGGTACAGAAATCTTGTTTGACACTATTGCTATTCCTATTTATCGAATGCAAAAATCGCATGTCGTACCATTCAGTATGGTTATAATGTACATTACAATCGTAACAAAAAGAAAACAACCTGCAAAGCAAGGCAAGGTCTGTGATCTTATCTAGTTGGTCACATCTGGCTCTTCGGTTGGAGTGGTGTACATCAGATAAATTAGACAAAAGCGTACATACCCTCTCCTCTTTCTCGTGTAAAGTGTCTTTTGTCCTTTAGATAATTTATATTACATCGAAATGTCATTAAACACCGGGGTGTTGCCTTGAAAGAGACTTTAGTTTGTATTTGACAATTCCTTGACTTTGTTACAACAAAAAGCCCATTTTAAATTTTGACAAAGATTTCGTGAATTAAATGAAAGAATACGAACTTATAAGACTTAATAGAATGTGTCGTATTCAGACAGAATTTTGTTTTTAGTATATATATATATATATATATATATATATATATATATATATATATATATATATATATATATATATATATATATATATATATATATATATATATATATATAGGCATCGTTGAAATATATAAGACATATACATATTTTTAATGAATATTTGAGCAGCGTTGAGTTATATAACATAGACATATACATATTTTACAATATGAATATTTAAGCAGCGTTGAATTATGTAACAAGACGTATACATATTTTATAACAAATGCATTACTGTTTCTTGACAGCATTTTAAAACATGAAAGCAAAGAGTAAAGTTTCATGTTTAGTGACATACTACAGCCTGATCTATGCATACTATACAATGAGTCTGCACGTGAGAATGGTTGAAAAGTCCAAGGTGAAAATCACAGGAGGATGACGTTGGATAGCGTTTACAATTACATTTGTACTTATTCATACGCTATTTTTATACACAATATAGAAAAGGACAAACAATCGTTATCTTCCTTCCCTTCAGTAGAGTCGTATTAATAGATAAGTCTGCATTACAGAGTGAAGTTTTCACATTTTTCTAGATAAAATCCAACGAGTATATCAAACTCCTGCCATGCATTGAACAGTTCGTTAGCCCTTATTGCTAAATGTGGCTCTGTAACCGATGCATCGTCCCAAACACTAGAAGTTTACATCAGTACGGGATTCCTATCGTATGATTGTCCAATTCTATTAACTAACTAAAGGTAGGCTCAATCGACGTTTTTCAAAGTTCGGTGCCTTTTCTAGCAGAGTAAATGCGTGTATGGCAGTTGACTGATTCGTTGGTTGGTTGACTGTTTGGCTGATTGGTTTGTTGATTGGCTGCTTGTTTTAACGGCATTTTTTGTATCTTATCCATGAAAAGAGACCAGTGTATCTTTCCTGGACACAAAAAGGTAGCTGATTAGGACTGCCATGGGCAGGTATCAAACCTTCTATTGTGGTTGTTATTGTAGGGTTTAACGGCACTTTTCAGCACAAGATAGGTTATACATGGCGGCCAGTAATTAATGGTGGAGGAAGAACCATGGAAAACCCCGGAAAGAACCACTGACCCACGAGAAGCTACTGGCAATCTTTCTCACTTACCCACGTTAGCCGAGACTGGACTTGAACTTACGCAGACGGAGGTGAGATGGCAGTGATCCGTAACGGTCAGCGCTTTAGACCACTAGGCCACTCAGGGCCTCTCTCTCTATTGTTGGCTTACGTACCTGACACTTTATATACGGCGGAGTTATGCCCTTTTTTTCTGTTTCAGCGCGAGAGACGCCACGTTAAAATGGTTTGGTTTGGTTTGGTTTAGTTTACTTTTTTACAGTACGATATCACACGACAAGTGACACAACAAAACTTTAAGCTCAAAACACAAAGTCTACATATGTCATAATGTTTGTTCTTTTCCAAATACCCTCTAAAACGAAATTGCTGCGTTTCTTCCTTGTAGGTAAGATACGAGTAACACATTTATGATAAATATCAAAATCGTTGAAAACATAACCAAGTCGATTGTTATAATGTTGATAGACACCTTTTAAAGTCCAATCGGCAGTATAGGTAAGTACTATTATCATGAAGGTACGCTTAACCTTACCTGAAATGTACGGTCTTACTCGTAATAACAGGTAAGCTCACCACCCCACCCCCAAAAATGTGGTTCCAGTCAGCCGACTGTCCCTGCTTTCGTTGCCGGACCTAGCATCTTTATCTACCGGGGTAAATTATAAAAATAAAACTTTAAAAAATCCTAACATTGATTTGTTCATCTATGTGAGCTGGTTTTGCTTGCCCATTACATCAAGCGCTTAGTATCTATCTATCTATCTATCTATCTATCTATCTATCTATCTATCTATCTATCTATCTATCTATCTATCTATCTATCTATATATATATATCTATATATCTATCTATCTATCTATCTATCTATCTATCTATCTATCTATCTATCTATCTATCTATCTATATATATATATATATATATATATATATATATATATATATATATATATATATATATATATATATATATATATAATTTAAAGTGTTGGTATAAATCTATTTGATATACCACCAGTACTATTGGTATCTTAAACTGTGATCCACCCATGGCGCAACAATACGCACATATTAACATTCTCGAGACCGTCTGTATGAAAATAATGATAAAATGTATTAATAATCCACTTTTTCTACATGAATTTAATATGGTACACATTTTTATCACTTTCAGATTTTGTTCCCCCAATGTACAACGGACAATCAACGCAGAAATGTGGAGTGAGAGAGAAAAGTAATTTGGACTGGATAGACCATTCTTAGAATGTATTCATGTGTTCATGTGACCCTGGGTCAATGAATCCAAAACGAGGCTAAGCTAGGCAGCTGTTAGAGACAGGGGACCAGATTATGGCAGATAAAAGTTTTGTTAAAATCAATGAGAAAATTATTTTAATAAAAAGATCAACAGAATATCTAAAATATAAAATGACAACATAATTTATTGAAAGGACACGATTCTTCTCTATTAGGTATACTTTATCTAATGTCTGCATGTACATTTTGGGTATAAAAATTTATGAATATATCAACTCCACAAACAAATAATCCTGGTCTTTTGTGGGTAATATATAACTGTCAGTCTGTTATTGAAACAAAAAAGTGTGTTTATATGAATAAAATCGTATGTCCATATTGTCAGTTGACAAATGATTCAGAGAGGAAAAAATATGTCATTTAAAGGGAAAATCACAGTTCATCCCACACCCCCTGGCACAAAAAGCAGCAAGCACCATAAAAAAAAAATAATAAGCAGGTTGTGCACTTCTGATACAAATTAAAATGCATGCATACCGACATGTACCCAAAACTATTTAAAACACACCACATAGTCTTTCCTGGTTTCGGGGACGTGGTTGGTTAAAAGGGCAGTTTGTGTCACTATGCACATTTCGAAAATGTTTTATTCTGAACGCGTGTTTTGTCCACAGTATTGATTGATCATAGCTGTACATTTAAACCAAACCTAATCAGAAACAAAATTCGTGCTTGTAATAGTTTCTTTTCTTTATCGTTAACATGTATTTTGTGTGCTGTAGAGAAAAAGGACACCCAAGACAGAACGTAAATCAACTTACGTTTTAGAGAATGTGTATATCAATCAAGTTTTTGTCATTATAATATACATAGCGGTAATTCTATAAGTTAAAATATTCTTACGCAAAAGGAAAAAATATTTATAAAATACATTACATCCACTACAGCCGCGATCAAAAAAATATATTCTCTCGCCAAAGGAATCGACGTAATTTATTATATGCAGCATAGTCTCTATCTGCCTTGCTTAGCCTCGTTTTCGCGATACATTAATATTCAGAAGATGTCATTAAGAATGGTCTATTAAAACCTTAAAACAAACATTATACCAAGGAACCTACAACAATGTGGTTCGAATTAACAATGTTTGTGCACTTTCCTTGGGATTAATCTAGTGTTTATCAATGGCACAAAGTTGCAAACCATGTCGACATTATACCGTAAATTCCTCGCTTACGCGAAACACCTACTGTTATGTATTTAATGTTTGTTGTTGTTGTTTCTTAAACATAATGTACTGTTCTAAAAATCGATTATTAGTAATTAAATATGAAAAAATTTTCGTTTGTGTCATCCCACGATGACTCGGAACCTAAATATGATGATAAAAGTTAAGTCAAACCGACCAAAGGATGAAGAGAGAGAGAGAGAGAGAGAGAGAGAGAGAGAGAGAGAGAGAGAGAGAGAGAGAGAGAGAGAGAGAGAGAGAGAGAGAGAGAGAGAGAGAGAGAGAGAGAGAGAGAGAGAGAGAGAGAGAGAGAGAGAGAGAGAGAGAGAGAGAGTTTATGTTATGGTCGGTGGCACTGTTATTAAAGCAGAATAATGATTATCTGTAAATATATTAAAATATTTTAAATACCTCTTGTTGGTTCGTCATTTCGCTTAATTTCTACTCCACATTAATTTACAAGAGACGGTACGTGAATCTTACAGCGCTAATTTTAAGTGGAATAGTTTACCAAATGTTTGCGGTGTTCTACTTTTATCAATAAAGACCATATTTCATGTTTAAATCATTAGTATGCATTATAATAATTAAATCAATATGAAGGAAAATAAAAACTAAAATATAGAAAACAATCAACTTATCAATATGCAAAGGTGATTGTGAATAGCCAGAAAAGTCATAGAAGTACATATTGTATAGGACATACTCGGGGATTTGAGATCATTCACCCGGTCAATACACAGCTGCCGGTACTATATCTTAAATCCGTTCAAAGGGCAAATATATGTACTTGTATGTGATATAAATAAAATATATGTACAGTATGTACGCTATATAAATGATATACCACTCGTATAAATTTTTCATTACAAGGAAACTCGGTAAGCCCCGTCTCCTTTTAATGAAAAAAAAAATGTTATTGTTATTGTTGTAGGGTTTAACGCCAATTTTCAGCACATTATATACATGGCGGTCAATATTAATGGTGGAAAAAGAATCCGGGAAAACTCCGGAAAGAACCACCAACCCACGAGAACATATTGGCAGGCTTTCTCTTATACCCAGAAATGTATAGATCTCGTGGTATATCATTGAGCTTTTAAAAAAAATAAATACCTACCTCCTCTAATTTTAAAACCAGTGTAAAAGGAAACGTGTTTTTATGGCCTAAATGAGACATAGAAAAATATTGCTTTTCTATTCCACTTCCATTTTTCTAAATCAAAAGTTGCTGTGTTTGTAGCCTTAATATTCTTTTTTGTATTTTTTTTAGGGAGAAAAATATTAAACTTCCATCTCTAATGAGATCCATGATTTTGTTGTGTAGAAGATAAAGAACAAAACAAATATTCATTGTTCCTAATGGGGCGGCCGAGTGGTACAAGGTGTTCGTCTTGACAGACGACTTATATATCTCACCTCTCCGAATTCGGGTCTCAGATCAGCCAGCGTGGGTATGTGAGAAAGCTTGCCAATGTCTCCCCGTGGCTTGGTGGTTTTTGCGGGGACTTCTCGTGTTCATCTTACACAAGAACTACTGACTGTAATGGATAAGGCGTTGAACTGCACACATATTAAAACCATTATAACCAACTAAAATTTGGTGTGAAGAATACGTACTGGACAGAATAGTGGTTTTAAATCTGCCTGTATTCTCAAGAAGGTAAATACCTGAACTGAAAGAGAACCTACGCAAGCATAAACGTCTGCACAGTTCATTAATGTAACCCATCCTGGACAGTAAACATCTCGGCATAAGCCAGTTTTTCCATATGTACGTTCGTCTTTCCGGTAGATCATGTACTAATTAAAACAAAACGTACATTGGATATGCATCTCTCTCCAACACCCCACCCCGAAAGGACATACGCCACTGAGACTGTCAAATCAAAATGTGTTTTGTCCGACACGTAGTGAAACAGATTGATTGACAGTTGATTATGCTCTTGTTACGTGACGTTACGAAGCATAATGTATGATTTTGCCGAGGAGGGGCGATTTTGATCAACTTGACCTAAAAGAAACACCTAAACTGAATCTATTTCAAGAAACAAACGGACGATAAAGGTATACCCCATGGGAAGGAAACATCTTTACTCGGGGGCTGGAGAGGAATCCTAAAGCATTGGGGTTATGGGAATACCTAAGACCTTGAGGAATACATGGGCAGCCTTTTATTACAAATATGACAATGTAAAGATGCTCTTTTTGTCGTGAATTTGCAAATAATCACATAACTCATGAATTAAACCAGAAATCTTGTGCAGCTGATTTTTAGCATACATACATACATACATACATACATACATACATACATACATACATACATACATACATACATACATACATACATACATACATACATACATACATACATACATACATACATACATACATACATACAAAAATACATACATACATACATACATACATACATACATACATACATACATACATACATACATACATACATACATACATACATACATACATACATACATACATACATACATACATACATACATACATACATACATACACAAAGGTGAATGTAATGCGGATACATTATATGGGTTATGCAAAACATTGCCAGGTCTTCTTAAAAGGAAATTTTATTACCTGATGGATAGATACCAGCAAGAAAAAATAAATAGCGTCCCATGAATTATGGTTATTACTTAGGCATAATGAAGAACAACTATATAATCAATTTTTATTGAAAGCTCTATCTCAGAGTACCAATCTTTATGCATAATAGCAGTACAGGGCAAATCAGCCATTGTTTGTACGTCTGTCTGAACGTAGTTTCTTTTATTTCGGTAATGCACAAAATGAAAAAAAAACATGTGTCTACATACATCCTTACATTTATAGATATTTTTAGGCAGAGATTTGGTTAAAAAAAATGAGAGAGAGAGAGAGAGAGAGAGAGAGAGAGAGAGAGAGAGAGAGAGAGAGAGAGAGAGAGAGAGAGAGAGAGAGAGAGAGAGAGAGAGAGAACATAGTCATTCTTTGTAAAGATCTGTTAAACCCTGGCAAATGTAAGGAATTTTTAAAATAGTTCGCACCACTTTCTGCAATTATATAATTTCTGAGAACAAAATAAAATTGAGCAAGGTGACTAGTCTACTATCTCATACTAAAATCTGGTTTAAGTTTCCTTGGATATAACTAGAGGAGAATCGTGTGAACAAGGAAATGAGTGAGCGAACAATCAGGAGGTTTACTTGAATATACCCCTCCCCACCCTAAGTAACTCATCGTCTACGAATACCTTTTCCGTACAGCTATAAATTATCAAAATGATATATCTACAAGGAGACGTAAAATATCAAG
Source organism: Potamilus streckersoni (assembly GCA_016746295.1). Taxonomy (NCBI): domain Eukaryota; kingdom Metazoa; phylum Mollusca; class Bivalvia; order Unionida; family Unionidae; genus Potamilus; species Potamilus streckersoni. The sequence continues at coordinate 560,977 of JAEAOA010000779.1, forward strand.
GTCAATATTACATGCCTGTAAGATGGTGCAACAAAAAATCAATAAGAGACCATAAATATTGCAAAACATTGATTACGTACTGTGTGTCCGTTGGTTGAATCAAGGAATACGTCTAGAGATGCCCGCACCCTATTCTTTATACCTCGGATCGACCCACGGGTGCTAACAATCTGTTTCCCTGACGGTTCGCCCGAATGTCCATTTGTACAAAAGACAAGCCCATTATCTGCCGTCATGTCCGTCCGTCTGTCGTATGATTCCACTTGTATATGTAAGCCATTTATCTGTCCATCACTCGCGTAAAAATCTTTCTGCTTATATCCCTGGTCACCGAGCTTTGAAAATTTCTTTTCAATACGAGTTAAATTCTGGAATGCAAAGTCGGATTTTGACCTTTGCAAAAGAGGATTATCATCGGGTTCACTTTTTCTACAGGTAATTGTCTGGTTTCGTCTGCTGATATCGTCACCCATTGCATGTTCACTGGCGTCACGCATCATTGCCCAATAAAAAGACAATTAGTATTTTCCCTATTTTTGTTATACTGTCAGATCAATACGTATCTATTCAAGGTGATAGTCACTTCAAAATAAGCTTGGTCGGAGGCTGAAAACGCGGGTATTTTACCTTTTAGCTGTACGCAGTACTCTTTAACTGATTGTATACACCTGTGCCTACTGCATATATGAAAGGTAAAGTTCAACCAACAAGGTAGTATTTGAAGATCACATGATTGTCCTGACGTCAAGGTTTATCGCAGGGATTTCCTCTTTATGTATCTGTAACAATGCCATTAAATGTATATGTATACGTATAAATACACTGCATCAGGTTACAGGTTTCAGAATGACTAAAGTAGATACATGATGAAAATGAGGCGTAGATTGACAGTGTGAAATCGATACCAGCATCCTGGCTCTTGTGAAGACGGAGATTTATGTTCTTACACTACCGTCAGTAACGCTCGTTATGAAAAGTACATTTTGATCAGTGAACAATTATTTTCTTTTTGAATCTGAAAAAAAAAATAACAAAACAATCCAGACACGTACAGTACTGCAAATGCGACATGCTCGTTAAGTAAATACGCGGGTATCATCGTAGAAAGCATCACGTGATCATGCAGTTTATTAATTATGCTCTTGATTGACCCAGCTAACAATGTATACTAACTAGTAGGTTCGCTCTAATTAAACGGGTGTGGCTATTATATGAAATACAACATATGAAATTTACCCCAAACCAAACCATCCTCCTAAAAAGAAACAAAACGAAAGGGCGGGGAGTGGAAAGAGCGTCCGTAAAATCGTATGCTGATAGAGTACAAAGGTGTAGAATTTACAACTACTTTTGTCCAAAACACCGAAGTATATTATTTGCAAATGTACAAAATGTTTCAACGTTTAAAGGAAAAGGATTATTTCTTTATGTTAATGAAGGTTGCATTTATAGGTAATTTGGCATTTTGATATATGGTTGATCTACATTGTAATTTAATATATTCCTGTCATAAAAGTTTCCTGGAGTACGGAACAAGCTGACTTGAAATTGCATGAAATAGATATCTTCCTTTTTTTGACGTATGTAACAATAATACTCGTGAATCGACGTAGGCACATGCATTTAGACATACGTGTACGTAGATAAAGACATATTCATGTACACTAAGTCAAACGTGCTAGGTGAAGAAAAATGATTTTAATTACATGTTATATCCAACCCACCCATGAAATTATAAAATGGGCAATCTCTTACTGGAAACCCCAATCGCACAGCTCTCTCTCTCTCTCTCTCTCTCTCTCTCTCTCTCTCTCTCTCTCTCTCTCTCTCTCTCTCTCTCTCTCTCTCTCTCTCTCTCTCTCTCTCTCTCTCAGGGGTGAGGTCCTTGCGAAGCCCACTCTGTTTTGTCATCGCAAAGGTGAGCAATTATATATCCATCTTATATTAGGGCAGAGTTGTAAGATTTAGGACTTGGGTTAGGACCTTAATTCGTATTTAAACATTATAAACTGCACGGTGGTGCGATAATGACCAATGGTAGGGCGAAAAATGACCAGTGTACATGGATAAATAGTAGTCGATACGTTATGAAACAGGACATTTATTTCAAAGTCGTGTGATAAAGGAAGTTTAAAACTGAAACTCCATTAGTTATATGAAATATAAAATATTTAGGTCTAGGTTCAATAAAATAGTTGTTGTAGGGTGATGGTTATGGTGATTGTGGCTAAAGCAAAGTAGTAGTAGTAGTAGTAGTAGTAGTAGTAGTAGTAGTAGTAGTAGTAGTAGTAGTAGTAGTATCAGCAGTAGTAACAACAGCAGTAATGGTAGTGATAATAACAGCAAACTTAGTTTCAAAATCATTTGCAGTAGTGGTGGTGCTGGTGGTAATAATGTTAGGTAGTCATAGTAGTGATAACGGTATGAATGATAGTTGCAATAGAATTAGTAACCGTAGCATCAGCAGTAGTGTATGTAGTACTTAGTTGCGGTTCTCGTTGTCGCCATAGTAGATGAAGTAGTGGTGGTGGTGATAGAGAAAATATTTCTATTAGTGGCAGCTTCCTCTCGAGGTGTAATAGTGAAACTGATTTGTATTTAATACTATCAACGTATGATGTACCAGGAAAAAAAAAGAAGTAAAGGAATATACTATATACTTTGGGCGTCTTTCACTAATATCTGTATTCTTTATGAAACAATATGTAAGTTTAAGTATACTGGAGAGGAAACCAGGAATGTACATAATGCATATATTGCAGATCACAATGTATAAACCGGATGCAGTGACTGAAAAATTTGGCAAATCGGACCAATTATGGACACAAGGAAGTCAAAATCGAAAATAAAGTCAAACACCATAAGTCTGATTCAGTTTATAATAGGTATAAGCGCTGAACAAAATAAGTGTATGCTTTATCCAAATGTAAAACAGTATGACTCCCGGACCCACCGCTAAGCTACCACATGTATGTACCTATTGCCGAGGGGTGCTGTAGGGTCAACGCGAGAGTGATAAAACAATGATATAACACCCATCTATAAATTAGGCCAGTCAGATGAAAGTAGATATTAGCCCATAATACCGGCCTTTGCCTTTGAAGAGAGGAGTAAGTGTGTGAGTTTTAGGTTTGTAACGTAGCTGTAACAATTTTAGTCAAATCGCAGAAATGGTCGTGTTTAACAGGAAATATCTATCTATTCTCTCTCTCATATATATATATATATATATATATATATATATATATATATATATATATATATATATATATATATATATATATATATATATATATATATATATATATATATATATATATATATATATATATATATATATATATATATATATATATATATATATATATATATATATAACAAAAACGTACTTAATATACAGAATTAACATGATGTGTGCTGTGTATTATTTGCAAAAACGATACCTTGAAATAGCATATAAATCGAGAAAGGTGTAAAGGGAATGAGCATTGCTGCTTTTTAAGGTGCATCATGATAAAGTGCCCTTAAGGCGGAAATAATTTTCCACGGTAGCAGAACAAATCTAGTATTATATCGTGTGTCGTTGTGCTTTTGTTTTGTCTTTGTTTCGTTTGTTAGATCGTATTTTGTAACTGCACTCTGGTAAAAAGGAACGGGTAGATTCTAAAAGCGCTTGGGCTGGTTTCACACCAGTTTAGCACTGTTTATCAGTGAGTATTTGCACACACACACACACACACACACACAAACACATGTATGTATGTATGTATGTATGTGTATATATATATGCGTGTATATATATATATATATATATATATATATATATATATATATATATATATATATATATATATATATATATATATATATATATATATATATATATATATGTGTGTGTGTGTGTGTGTGTTTGTGTGTGTGTGTGTATGTGTTTCTATCTATCTATCTATCTATCTATCTATCTATCTATCTATCTATCTATCTATCTATCTATCTATCTATCTATCTATCTCTCTCTCTCTCATATATATATATATATATATATATATATATATATATATATATATATATATATATATATATATAAAGAATACAAATCACAAGGCGAATAACAGCCCATTCAAGCGCCCTGAATGCACCCCAGGGATCACGTGTGTCAGGGATTGATTATGATAGGTGCAATAAACTGACAACTAACAGTTTGAAACTAGTAACTAACTAGCCTGAGCGCTTTCTACTCTTTATGAGTCTTTTTCAAAGGCAAATACGAAACAAACAAATAAACACAAAAAGGTTGTGTTTGTAAAACTCTACATGGCTGTCTCCACCGGAGTTAAACCTATAAATACCATGTGTCAACCAGCATGTATAGACTTGTTGCGAATACTGAAAACTGCTTATAATTCCCTAAAAGTCTACAAGCCAAAGTGACATCTATTACCTTTGTGTACATTTATCTAACGCAGATTATATCCAGGCTATTTTATTCTATTTCGGATATTCTTATAGTAATTAAATGATGCTAAGAAGATTTAGAATTAATTTGAAAATAAACTGTGTCGACTACAAATACAAATTCTACTAGTGCATAGTTTTATTTTTCTAGTCTTCTAGGTTTAGATCGTTTGGTTTCAATGTTTTAAGGCGGCGTATCCATTAAGATTCATTTTCTTTCCTGGTTTCGGAACTCCAGCGGTGGTTGTTAGCAATTGCTTTAAGTGTTATATCACTGATAGTGTGACTTTTAGGGAATTATAAACAGTTTTAAGTATTCGCAACAAGTCTATACCGGCTGGTTGAGACAATGTGTTTATAGGTTTAACTTCTGTGGAGACAGCCATGTAGAATTTTACAAACAACACGTTTTTGTGTTTATTTGATTGTTTGGTATATGTTTTGTATTTGCCTTAAAAAAAGACTCATTAAGAGTCGAAAGCGCTCAGGCTAGTTAGTTACTAGTTTCGCACTGTTCGTCATCAGTTTATTGCATATATATATATATATATATATATATATATATATATATATATATATATATATATATATATATATATATATATATATATATATATATATATATATATATATATTTCTTTTTTTTTTCGCAATCATTCTGACACCTTACTGCAGTGATAGATTTTCCAAAAGGCCTGTGTCAGAATACACATATATATCATCTTTAGTGGAAGGAAAGCCGTATCGCCCTACCAACCAGACGACCAAAGACTTAGCTTCAGGCGATAAATATTTCATAATCAGCCTTAGTCTTGGTTTCCCGTAGATTATTACAAGGTATAATTAAGAAAAGTGGAGAGAAAAGTGACCAATTGCCTGTTGTGTGGGTTAAATGCACCTCATCGGCTGCATATAACAGCCAGTACAGGTCGTAGAGAAAGAACTACCTACGTCGACCGAACTGAGACTGACGTGAGATGTCTGCGATATCTAACGGCGAGGACTATAGACCTCCCGCCCCCGCCCTCGCCCTTTCCCGCCGCCACCACCACCACTCCAACCCCAAAAAAGAGAAGAAAAAAATGGCGGAGCTATTATTTTTTTTTTTTTGGTTTAACGGCACATTTCACACATCGGCTTTCGCAAGTATGAGAGCTATGTCCTGTTCACTAGGATCCATTATGCATCATGCGATCCTTGCATTATAGACAAAAAACAAAAACAAAAAAAAACCAAAAAAAAACCAAAAAAAACAACAGAAAAATCAAAGACAAACAAGGAGGTGCACAACTGAACAGTAGCATAGTTATATGTAACTAAGTTGCAGAATTTCATAAAATGGAGCGTGAAACGCGTGGAATTCAATCCATTGATAAATGTCAAGATCACAACAAAAGTGGAATATGATTTTTTTATTGTTGTGATCTTCGAGATCTGTTCTGAGACTATTGAAATAACTGGGTAATCTCTTACAAAGAACTTTATCAGGCACATGTCCAGCAACTTTTGTGTTGCGCGTCGCATTCAGATAATTGCTTGTAAAGATCAACGTCACAGCAAGAGGAAATTTGAGTTCTTTAATGTGGTAATCTTGGTCAGGGGTAGATGTGATTATATATATATATATATATATATATATATATATATATATATATATATATATATATATATATATATATATATATATATATATATATATATATATATATATATATATATCTTCAGAAACACATACAAATCATAAATGACAACATTGATATTTTGTGTTTCTTGATAATAGGACTTGGCAATGTTGAAATATTTCAAATCGTACTTTCAGCTCCAACATGTTTCATCTAACTCATGCCCATAAATAACCTCCAAATTCACGTGTATTTTGACAAATTAACTCATATTCCTAGACTTACTGATTTTTTGGAATTTATATTCAAAGTTTGAAAACAATTTGCTTTATTGGCTTTCTTACAAAATATGGAAAATACATATTAATTTTTTTTGTTAAAAATATTGAAATTGTACTTTGTTTTCATACGTACTTTAAATTACTTCAATTTAAACTTAATAATAGTTATTTCCATGAAAGTGTATATACCGTACTGTCATTGCGCCATGTACTTGTGTTATTTGACTTCAAAAACGCACAACAGAAATTCTATTTTGCAATTAATTAAAACTTAAGTAACTTAATATTGTAACTAATTTGGGGATCCGAGAAATCGAGTGATCTAAAGTGCTCATCGTTACGGATTACTGCCATCTCATCTCTACCTGCGTGGGTTCGATTCTCACGCTTTGCTTGCGTAGCTAGGTGAGAAAGCTTGCCAGAAACTTCTTTTGAGTCGATGGTTCTTCCCAAGGTTTTCCAGGGTTCTTCCTCCAGCAGTTATACTATCCACATTGTAAAAAAATGTTTTGAAAATGGCGACGTACCCTAAAAGAACAAAAAACAACAATTGCAACTAATTTAAACATATATTTGCAACTCGTACAAAAACGTAAAATTGATTAAACAACTGCCGCTAGAACAATTAATTTTGGTTTATTCAGGTTTTAAAACGTCACGAAAAGTTATATAGAGCCCAGAACATATTGCAGAAATTTTGAAAAAAACCCTAGATACACTCACATATGTCATTGAAACCACAGGTACCTGAGGGCACTTGCATATAACGTCTTCGAAACAATTCCTACAACTAGGGCACATGCATGGACGTCTTTTGAGTGTGTGTGTGTGTGATTCAGATTTTTAACGTAGCTTTTATCTCTCTCTCTCTCTCTCTCTCTCTCTCTCTCTCTCTCTCTCTCTCTCTCTCTCTCTCTCTCTCTCTCTCTCTCTATATATATATATATATATATATATATATATATATATATATATATATATATATATATAATGATAGTTTTTGAGTAAAAAAAATAACATTGAAATTTTATCCCATTGTATTAAAACTAATTTTTCATTGGTTAATTTTTAATTTTTCATTAAATTATATTGATAGTAATTTCCATTAAGATATATGGAGATTAACTTTATTAGAACTATATTCTATTTTGATAAAGATTGCTCCCTTTAGAAATTAGTACAAATCATCTCTCTTGTACTGTATACTTGTAGGGTAACTCAGCAAATAACACTCGTTCCGTCTGACTTAGTAATCTATGGTTGAATTGTTTTCACGAGACGAATATAAGGCTGATTAGGTGGATTATGACGTAATGAACGCATTTGCTTCCATTACGATTTACTGAAACCTCTTTCTGGTTTGGGACCATACTGGCATGATACACTTGGTACTCAAATCTTTACCAAATGTGGCCAGAGGTATCTTGAACTAGTATAAAATAAGGACCGAGCCGCTTGTATCTTCAGTTCGTTAGACCCAGGATCAGAGAGACTTGTCTATCTTCTTACAGGTATGAATTGTTTGTGTTTATAAATTTCTTTAAAGAATAAGTATCTTCAGTTCGTTAGTCCCAGAATCAGAGAGACTTGTCTATCTTTTTACAGGTAAGAATCGTTTGTGTTCATAAATTTCTTTAAAGAATAAGTACTTTTAAAGTTAGAGATTTCTGTGGCAAATTTCTTAATTTTGCAATTTTCTTGTGAGTTGTCTTTATTTAAATATTATAAATTAATGGACTCTTTAATCGTTTTAAATAATTTATAATAATTTGTATTTGTTAGAATTATTATTAAACTATTTTAAATTTGCTACCAACTTCATGTTTAAGATTTAATTTGGGAATAAAATATTATTTAAGTAATAATAATGCTTAGTAATCTATTCCAAAGAAGTATTTTATCTTAAATTGAGTAAGATATATTTCTTCAAAACGAATGTTCCATTGCTCTCAACTATTTTAAACTCCATGATTTAGTCCAGATCTTACCTGTACTATATTCTAAAATGCAGAAACTACACAAATATATGAAGTTGGTAAGCTCGAAGGAAAACTGTAATGTGCATTTTTAATATAAAAGCTTTATAAGATGTATCGTTGGAATGTAGCATTATATATCTATCTATCTATATCAATTACACAAAGTTCGTTAGTCCCAGAATCAGATAGACAAGTTTAATTATACAAATGAAGCTGAAAACACATCACAAGGTTCTGTTCAAAACGCTTAGTAAATATTAGCTTTAGTTTCAGACTGCTTGTTGTACTAACTCTCTCGGCAGTGACTGACTCACACCACAAAAAATCCTGTCTCTCACGTGCAAAAAAAAAAAAAAAATCATGCGTGCGCCCAATGCTTGACACTGAAATGTCGTACAACCTTTTGCATTCACTAATGACGTCTTTGAACGCATTACAAAACCGTAGTTTGATTCCACATTTAGGAACTGCCAAAGTTTTTGGTATCATTTCCGCCACAACATCCCGTTGTAAATAGGTGTCCTGGATCCGCTTCGTTTAAAATGATCATATGAGATTTGACTCGCAGAGGGGTTGAAAAAGTGCCTAATCCGCATTGTTAAGTCTCGTCTTTTCCCCGGGTCATTCAAGTTCGGGAATATTAGTTCCTAATATATTAGAAAATGGTAACTAACACACCGGTGGTTACAAACTTGCCATGAGAAAGCAATGCAAAAGTTTTGGGCTGAAGTCATTTCTAAGGACCCTCCTATGGCTGGAGGCGGGTAGGTAGCTCTGGATGGTATACGACTTATCATTAAAAAGCAAATTAAAATATGTTTTGAGATAAATATTTCTACTTTGTATCTTTACAGCCCCAAAATGTATGGTGGTCGTGAAATTCGCAAAGCAAAGCAAAAGGTACTGGCAACTTTTCAATAAGATGGTCAAGATTACAGTGAATGACTGGAGTGCGTGGAGGGAGATACGTTGTAAACAAAGTCTGTAGCTTGTAAAGTAGTATAGATAGAAATTTGGTAGAGAGGAGTCTTATCAAACGTGGTGATGGATTGCTCTTCCAACAGCCTTATCGGTATTGCTTGGAGAAGCTGCTGAATGTGGGTAAGGTATTACAATAGATCTATCTCTTTGAATCGTGTTTTTTAATCTAAAAGAATAACTTCATCAATATTTGCTTTTAATCCATGCAATTGCATTGTATTGTATTATCGGACATTGATGAATGTGGTTGGAATATGGGACATCCGTGAAGTTTCTCTGGTGCGATATTTTCATTTTCCACGTTTATTAATACGTTTCATAGGATCGTCAGATCCTTTGGAAAGTCGAGTTAATTCTTTATTCCTCTTTTAATTTGGTTTAGATCGTGCTTTTACACTGTCCTGTCTCTCTTTTGCTGAGCCGTCATTAGCCGGTTTAGAGTACAATTGACTCGTTGTCCACAGGAACCTACGCTCTTTTCGTGGACTGGATTTAGGTTTGTCGCTTGAAGGATTATGTTGTCTTTAACTTCTACGTTGTCAAACTGTTTATTTATGTGCTTCAATTTCTGTTTGGGTAGCTGCTAGTACGTGTTTTAGTCGTATCAAGACTATGATTTTAGTTGGAAGTCAAGTTTCCACTTCGGGATGTATCCGGAGTACAAAAAATGTTCTCCATAGCAATTTTAAATTCTCTCTGTACATAACGATCCCTAGTGGCCCTCTTGTCTGCAAATGAAGCAAACTGCATTCTAATGCAGCCATCTTTGTGTGGTAAACAGCACTCACCAATGGTAGGGTTTATGTGTGTAAAGGGTTTTTAATTTATTTGGAGATGCTCTTGCTTATGTTGTCATGGTTGCTGACATACAAAAGTGAATTGTGATCCTTTTCAGTGCAAGTTTGATATGTCTTTTCGGATATCAACTTGAAAAGGTTTGCTTAACTTGTAATTTCCATTCTGTTTTCTAAAATACTTATATATGTTGACAATTCCACTTTTAAAAAGTAATAATAAAATTGTTTTCTTTTTCCGTGATTCTTCAGGGCATGAACATGAAGCCAAACTGTGTCTTTTATGGAACCCAAGTAGAAGATTTATTTTATTAGTATAACGGAGAATTGTTTGCCGTAAGAAAGAGCAATCACTATTGAAGGATGAAATATCCTCAACCAAAATGACATTATATGTCACGATATTTTACAAAATGTGTCGTAACACTGATCTTTCTGGTAATTTGTATTCGAGTGGAATGTTTGCCAACTTTTTTTACTTCCGTCATTTACCTCCAAAATATATAGTTTTTAAATATCTAATTAGTCATTCGTATTTCGGTTTGTTAAGTCAATAAAGTTTAAAGCTCAACTCCCAGCTCTTAAAGCAAGAGAAAAGTACAATTTTATGATATAATAAATCTGAAACAATACCATTCAGTTAATTACGTCATATTATGGTTAGATTATAGATGTAACATAAGAAAATAAATTGACAAAAATAATCTGGTGCCTGAACAATATCACTGGGCATTATATTTTACTTTAATGTACCATTATCAAATTTTCACAAATATTACACTGTGCTTCGGAAACATTTGAGTATTTCGAGGGAACAAGTCTGATTTTATTCGATTCCGTCACAGCGTGAACGTGACTAGAGGAGAGGCTGTACAAAATTAAAAATAAAATTAATTTCTATAGTTATGGTATCAAAAATTGCTATCAAAAGGCAAACTTAAGAACTCGACAAAATTAAAATGGTAAATGCAATTCAATCCTGACACACGGTATTAAGATTTTCTAAGACAGAATGAAAACACTGATTACCATTTATTGATAAAAGTGGCCAATATTTTCATTCTAACAGTGATAAAGCAAATACGTTTAGTGAATATTTAACCAATTAGCCATCTGTTGATGAGTGTAATTTAGTTATATCGCCGGTTCCTGTATAAAATTACACCCTATAAAAAATATTCTTAGTAGTAGATGTTGAAGATGAACTAAACTTCTAGACCCCAAGAGTTATCCAAAATTACATAAACAGGGGCTAAATTATCATTCAAGATACATAAAAGGGGGCTAAATTATCATTAAAGATACACAAACAGGGGTTAAATTATCATGCAACCTACATAAATGGGCTAAATTATTATTCAACCTACATAAATAGGGGCTAAATTATCATTCAACCTACATAAACAGGGGATAATTTTTTTTCAACCAACATAAACAGGGTCTAAATTGTCATGCAAGCTACATAAACAGGGGCTAAATTATCATTTAAGATACGTAAACGGGGTGCTCAATTATTATCAGAAAATTTATAAAAAGGGTTATTAACTAGAAAAAAAATCATATTTTCCAAAAGGCACGGAAACGATTAATGTCATGCATATTACAAAAGGGAGAAAATCAGTGTCTCAAACTACAGACCCTTTAAGCTATATCAGTGGTGAAGTATTTTTCATGATTTGCTTAAAATAATGATCAAAATGTATGTTGTTTAATTTCTAACGATATTATTACACATTTCAAGCTGAGTTTTACTACAGATATTTGTCAGTATTAAGAAAGCTTGATATGTACAATGCACTTATTGAAGATATAAATCCTGAGACAAGGAAAAACGAATAATTTCTGGCAACCCGGTTTTGAAAAATGCAAACTATGTTTTGCCATTAACAACCATTGTAAGGATTTATTTATCCCCTCCATTTTCCGCACTCGATGGCTATCTCTAAACAGAGGGGTCGTCACACTTTGAAACTTATGTTTATAGATGTGAGTCATATCTACTTGAAAGTGGTTTTTCTTTATAAAGATAGTTAATGATATAATGGAGTTGAAAACTCTATTGTAGAGACGGATCAGTTTGTGTAGTAAGCCATTTTGAACTGGCAGAGAATGGAAAAAGTCCAAATAAATAGAGATCAAACATAAAATGTATTTTCCCCATATCTGTTTACCTTAGATGCATGAATATAGCAAAATGGAAACAAGTCCAACTCAAAATGCAATCCGTTACATTGTTATGTTTGATTTCGACATTAACTGATAAAGTACAGCACTGTGAAATCAGCTGACATCCCATTCTAATGAACCATTTGACTTTATGTATTATTAATTGCTAATAACGACAACTGCTAACTGATACAATAGACATCACTTCACAAAGCATTTAAATTTGTACAACCAATCCTTGCATAGTAGTACGTCACACACGAGCAAATGTCCATATTATTTACAATGTTTCGGATAGGAATTTTACATTTAGTATATGACATAGGGTTTAGGTGTACGTATATATTGATCCATCAGACATCATCGACTCCAAGCACTTTATATCACTGTGCTTATGAATGGTAGTATGTTTTTATTTAGTACTTTTTGACAGGGTGCAGTTTTATAACAGTAGCTCATATCACAGCGGAATGAACCATCCTACTTAATAATTGTTAACGGACACTCTTAAAATGCTATAGAAATGATCAAACTGATCATTTGAATTCAGTTTTCACATTTTGTCTTAATACGTATATGGCATATGTCCAAAATTTGCCAATGTCCATTCTTGTTTGGGGATTAGAATTTCAAAATTAATGTATGATATTGGCACATCTAGTTGATCCGTGAGGCGCATAAGTGACTGTATAAGCTTGAAATACGAACAAAACTGTTTCTTCCGCCATGAATTAGCGTACTTATGGCAGTAGTTTTTGATTTAGTACTTTGTCACTACTAATTGTTTTACCAATGATCAAACATAGTCGTTCGTAATTTATCTTAACTTTATGATAGCCAGTTTACCTTTTTACTTAACAAGCCTGTAGAAGAGCTGAATATAATCTGAAAATGTACTAGAAACTTCATATGCTTTTGGTATTAACGGTCACTTTAGAACATGCATATAGCTTCAATGTGTTATGTTTAATGTTAATTTTTCTTCCTTGTTCTTCCACGTTTCCTATAATTTTTAAATCGTTATATCTGGCACATTTTCACTTCATTTACCTACAACTTACTATGTAAGATTAAACAAAACGTGTACAATCATTCAGGTCTAGCCTGGAATTTGGAGCAAGGTTTAAGAATCGGATTAGTTTGGAAGCTCTCTAGCAGTCAGCGGTGATATCAAGATCTTATTACGACCTGCCCAAGGTACCCGTCCTACGTTACAAGTATTATTTCATACTACCCTGCTTGTAGATAGTACCTCACGGCGTAGGTCGTCGTGAGAGAGAAAAGCGCTATTGTTCAATAAGGTAGAGCCTCCCTGGAGCTACCTTTTCCTGTTACTTTGACGCCTTTGGTGATCACTGACATTGATAGACAAAGTAGTTTTGCTATAACAAGCGGTAGTGGTCCCGTGAAAATGGGAAATTTAGCGTGCTGTAATGTATGCTAACTACTGGATACGTACCTAACACCAATTATCTCAAGCATGTTATATGTTACACATTTGAAGATTTTTATCTATGTTGTTCTTACACATTTGAAGATATTTTCTAAATTATTGCTACATATTTGAACATATTATCTATCATATTGTTACACATTTGAACAGACACATACCATCAAATGAGGTGTGAAATGTACAAGCTTCTGGTCCATGGATAAAATGCTAAGATAACAACAAAAGTGGAACATTATTTCTTTCTTTCGTTTCTATTTGGTATGGCTTGCTCTGTGTTTATTTATCTGACGAAGATATTGTCTTACACGAAATTTTATCCGGTACACGTCCAGCATCTATTGTGTTGCGCATCGCAAATGCTGGGTTGAAAAGATCAAGGTCACAGCAAGGTGAAATATAATTTCATTGAAATATACGCGTCGATCATGGGTGATTTTGTAACCATTTATATACACACGTAAGCAGAATTTTCGATTGCGATTTATTTCTTTTCAGAGATACGTTTATATCATGTGAAAATATTTTGTATAATTCTACATTGGTATTTTGTGAGCTTCATTATATTGCTGATTAGCATTATTAAAATATTCACGTGATGTCAACAAAAATATCATGCATCTAGCGCATGCGTGGTTCTTGAGCCTTACATGAATAATTTACAAGAAGACCATTGGAATGACCAATTTACTGACACTGATATTCTTAAATTTATTGATGTTCTTAAATTTATATTTAAAATTTGTACAAAATTTTTTTATCAACCTCTCTGCAAAATATGGAAGATATATATATTAGTTTTTTTAATTGAAAATATGTTAATTGTTGTTAATATTTTATTTGAAATTAAACAAATGCAGTTAAAACTATATCCATTGTAAAATATAAAACGTACCAATATTTGACGTTCCCATTAAGATGCATTAACTATTTTGGTCATTATAATCACGTACTTGAAACTTCTGGCTACACAATAGGCATAACAGAAACTATACTTTGCAATTGATTGAAACGTATATGGATTTTTTACAGTAACTTTACATTGCATTTAATTCTAACTTACACGCGTCTCTAAATTACATTATTATGATTATGAAAAGCAACTGCCACAAAGACAAACAATTTAGTAGGAGTTAATTAGGATTCAAAACGTCGCTGAAAACGAGACAGTCCAAAGCATGATAATGAGATGTTGAAACCCCTACACATGAACACATGCGCCTATATCTTTGAAACCATATGTAGGCCCCTATGCTAGGCGCATGTGCAGACGTCTTTGAAACAATGCGTACACGAGGGCAAATGCATACAGGTCTTCAAAACATAGTCCTTATGTTACGGGTTAGAAACGTAAATTCAACTTCATAATCACACGTTTTACGGAATCATTCAAAGTTGAATGTAAACTTTGTGGACTTCATCAACATTTGCTATCAGAAAGTAGAAAATAACGAATTGTTTGTTCCAGCTCTAGTTGTGTGTGCGTGCGTGAAATTATGTGTCTGTAACTGTGTGTACGTGTAAGTGTGTGTGTGCTGTTGCCAGGATATTTTGTTTTGTATATCTTAAGAAAATGGATATAAAAGTGAGCAACCCACACGCACACACGTACAAACGCGCACACACACGCACGCGCGAACACACGCACGCACTAACGCAAGCAAACACGCACGCAAACACGCACGCGCACACACGCGCACACAAACGCGCACACGCGCACACACCCACGCACGCACTCACCCGCACGCACCAACGCAAACGCACCCACGAACACGCCCCCACGCACCAACGAAAATGCACTCACGCACACACGGACACGCCCCATGCACTAACTCACACGCATCCACGTACACGCACCCACGCACACGCACCCATGCACACGCACCCACGCACATGCAACCACGCACAAGAACCCACGCACACGCACCCAAGCACCCGCACCTACGCACCAACCTACACTCATCAACACACACCTACGCACACGCAAAAACGCACACGCACTCACGCACTTATACCCACGCACACACGCACAAGCTCACACTCACGTACAGGCATCTTCACACACGCACCAACGCACAC
Organism: Potamilus streckersoni; assembly: GCA_016746295.1. Lineage (NCBI taxonomy): Eukaryota > Metazoa > Mollusca > Bivalvia > Unionida > Unionidae > Potamilus > Potamilus streckersoni. Next base: position 576,784 of record JAEAOA010000779.1, read on the forward strand.
ACACACACGCATACGAACTAAAGCACTGCACCCACGCACGCACACGCATGCACACGCAACACGCATTCACGCCAGCACCCACGCACACGTACCTACGCACAAGAACCAATGCACACGTACAATCACACGCACCCTCGCACGCGCACACGCAACCGCACACTCACCCACACCCATGCATACGCACACGCACCCTCGCACATGCACCCCCCACGCACAATTATCCACGCACACGCACCCAAGCTCACACTCACGCGACGCAACGGCGCACGCGCACACGCACCAACGCACGCACACGCACCCGCGAACACCCTCACGCATCCTAGCACACGCACAAGCACCCACACATTTATATCCACGCACACGACCACGCACCCGCGATCTCGCATACGCACCCACGCACCCTCACCAGCACCTGCATTCGCACTCTCACCTGCAACAGCACCAGCACCCGCACCCGCTTCGTACCCCAACTCTCACCCATACCCGCACCCGATTCCGTACTCGCACTCGTGCACACGCACACTCACCCACCTGTACCGACGCATCTGCACCGACGCCCACGCACAGACCCACACGCACGCATACACACACACACGCAAAGCACCCACTCACACGCACGTACACGCAACCACGCACATGTACACTCACCACGCAAACGGGCACGCAACGACCTACACACACGTATACGCACTGACGCCCACGCAAACGCATCCACGCTACTAAACACCTAAGCAACCACGCACCCACACACCCATTCAAACACACACTTACCGACGCACAACCACCCCTACACACGCACCCACGCACCAGCGACCATGCACACGCATCTTAGCACACGTACTCAAACACACGCACTAGCACCACTCACACGCACACTCACCGACGGACATGCACTGACGCATACGCACACACACACACAAATACGCACACACGCACACGCACCTATATGCACCCACGCACCACGCAAACGGACACGCAACAACGCACACACACACGTATACGCACCGACGCATACGCACACGTACCCACGCACATAAGAACTCACGCACTCACTCACACACAACCATGCAAACGCACCCACGAGCACGCACCCAAGCACAAGTACCCACGCACCCACGCACACGCAAATGCGCACAGTCACACGCACCAACGCGCACGCACACGCTCACGTACATTCACCACGCAAACGCACCCGCGCACACGTATACACGCACATGCAAACGCGTACAGGTTTATACATTTGCGCACATGCACTAACGCACATGCATTGACGCACACGCACCCGCGCACTTAAACACTCATCCACAAACACGCAAAAGGCACGACGCACACGCACACGCACCCGCTCACACACACACGTGACCGCACACGCAGCCACGCACATCCAACTATGCATACGCACACGCACCCACGCAAATGCATCCACGTACACGAATCCATGCACAGGCACCCACGCACACACACTTACGCTTACGCTTACGCACACACAACCGCGCACTCGCACCCGCGCAGGCGCACACTCACCCGCGCACGCGCACACATGCACACATGAACATGCTCACGCACCTCGCACACTCACAAGCACCCACACATATATATGCATACACGCACAAGCACCCGAGATCTCGCATGAGCACATACACATCCTCGCACCTTCACCAGCACCGGCATTCGCACCCGCACATGCATCCGCACATTCGCACCCGCACCCGCACCCTCACCCGCACCCACACCCGCACCTGCACCCGCACCCGCTTCGCACCCCCAACTCCCACCCACACACGCACCCAAATCCGCACTCGCACCTGTGTACACGCATGCATGCACCGGCATATCCACCCACCCGCACATGCACCCATGCAACCGCACGCGCACACGAACACGCACCACACACGCTCCCGCACAACCCATCCGCACAAGCACCAACGCACCCACGCATTTGCACATGCAGCCATACCCACACCCACACACGCACCCACCCGCACCCACCAGCACCCGCAGCTGCACCCGTACCTTTACTCGCACTTCCATCCTCACCTGTATTCGCACCCACGAACCCATGAAACCGCACACGCACCTACCCTCACACGCACATGCAAGTGACATACTCACCCACGCACCCTCACACGCACCCACCTTCGGCATGCGCCACTGCAAACACCTCCGCACACGTTTCCACGCCACCATGCACCTGCACCCGCACACGCACACCCCCACATCCACGCACCTACAAACCAGCACACGCACTCACCCGCACCCGCACCCACACACCCGCACACGCACTCAAACTCACCCGCTTCCCCAAACGCACACACGTATCCACGCACCTCCAAACACACCCACGCGCACCCGCACACGCACCCTCGCACCCATACAAGCACCCACCAGCATACGCACCAGCACACACACCAAAGCACCCACGCACTCGCACACGCACCCACGCGCACACGTTCACGAACTCGCACGCACGCACACCCACCCGCACTCACGATCCCTTGCATCCGCACACGAACTATCCACACCCTCACATGCACCAACGCACACGCACCCACCAACACGCACCTCCACACACCCACATACGCATCCGAACACGTACCCACGCGCACACGCACACGCACCCATCCGTATTTACCCGCACACACACCAACGCACACACACCCTCGCATACGAACACTGACCCACCTGCACGCTTACCAACATACGCATGCATGCACACGCACCTACCCGCCTAGGCAAAAGCACCTACCCGCACACGCACCCACCCGCACATTCACACTCACACCCGCACCTGCACTCTCAACCGCACACGCACCCTCACCCGCATCCACGTACTCGCACCAACGCACCCGCGCACCCGCACACCCATTCACCGTAACACGCACCCGCACACGTAACCACCCGCACACGCACAGACACACTCGGACTTATCCTCACCCGCACCCGCACATGCACACACGCACACCCACCCACCCGCACACGCAGCCACCTACATACGCAGCCACCCACACACTCACCCACACAAGCTCCCTCGCACACGCACAAGCAACTACCAAAATCCACACATGCTCACGCAACTGCACACTCACCCACCCTCACCGCACGCGCACCCATTTGCACCTGCAATTTCACTCACTCGCACTCACCCACGCATATGCACCATACCGCACACACACACACTTACCCATAAGCACATGCACCTGCACACGCACCAACCCTCACATGCATCCACACACGCACCCACACACACTCACCCATCCACAAACGCACCCGCACAAGCACCCACGCATACGCACCTACACGCGCAAACATCCGCGTCCACATGAAACTTCACTCGCACACGCAACCATGCACACGCACCCACCAGCATACGAACACTCACCCAACCCCACTCCCACCCACGCACACTCCACTTCCCGCACACCCACCCACACCCACCCGCACCTGCACCCGCGCACCCACCCGCACACGTACCCGCACACATGCAACCACGTACACGCTCACGCACACTCCCACACACTCACCCACGCACCTCCGTACAAACACATACACACATACGAACATGCACCCCCACTCCCACTCACGCACACTCCCCTTCCCGCACACACACGCACCCACCCGCACCCACGCACCCGCCCGAACACGCACTCACCCGCACACGAACCCACATACACGCAATCACGTACACGCGCACGCACACTCTTGCATGCTCACCCACGCACACGCATTTCCGTACACACACACACACGCACGCACACACACGCACACTTGTTACGATTAGCAACAAAACACCATTGATGAGAATGCAATACAATATTTAATGTTATACGAGCGTGCATCGGTCCAAATATGGGACTAATTAACATAAATTAGCACGATCTTGCTAAGGCAACAGATACGATGCCAAGACCAATATAGAAAGAACGATTCACGGTATATCACACAAACAGAAACATGATCTTCACAATAGTAAAATACAAATGATATTTTGTTCAAAATGACGAATTGATAATTTTACTCATAATGGCAAAAACAAATGATATTTTTGTTCGAAATAACGAATTGATATCTGAAGCAATGTCTATACTCCATTAACTCTTATATATTATCATTTCTTGCATTCTAAAACGACAAACAACAGGTAAAGAAGTAAATTGTTGAATTATAAGATCAATAATGCACTAAACGGTCATTCACTAAATGCAATCTTGTAGAGTTCTTGCTAAATCACAGAAAAATAGAACATTAACATTTACCAAACAGCATCTACTAAACTAGTCGAAGCGACAGAAATACGGAATCAAACATGATAATACAATAGATATAACTTATAAATCATATAAACGAATAAATTACATACCTCTACAGCTAGAGATATTTAGGTCTAAAAGTAGATCGACAAAACGGTTCGTAATGTAAGGATTTGATTGTAACCTAAAGCATTTATACATAGAAAATGTAGCTCAACATCGTCTGTGTAATTCATGTATTCGGTCTTTCCTGTCGCACGTGCATTTCGCACGTGCAACGTAAGATAAACCGAAATCAGTGTTTGGATAAATTGTAGAATATACATTGGTCACTCTCGGGTATCGTTGTACACGGAAAACGAAACCCGAGTACATGTATTTAATAAAGAAATAAATTTGTACAATTCAGTGACACGTTATGATATGATGTTAGACAAGCTTTGATTAATAAACGTATCAACAAGCTTCATTTATATGCAATTAGTTGAAAGTCGATGCAATTAATTGACAGTAGACCTTGTTTACTCCGCACTCCAAAGGACCGTTGCACAATCTCAAGCCGAATTTATAACGCATTAACGTATGTGGTGCAGAGCTGAACAGAGAATGTATGTATGTTATTGTTGTTGTTCTGGGGCTTAACGCCATTTTTCAGCACACGATAGGCTATACATGGCGGCCAGTATTAATGGTGGAGGAAGAAACCGGGAAATCTGCGGAAAGAACTACCGACCCAAGAGAAGCTACTGGCAAGCTTTCTCACATATCTACATTCGCCGAATCTTAGACTCGAACCCACGCAGACAGAGGTGAGATGGCAGTGATCCGTAACGGAGAGCGCTTTAGACCACTCGGCCACTCGGGGCTCCTGTATGTATGTATGTATGTATGTATGTATGTATGTATGTATGTATGTATGTATGTATGTATGCATGCATGCATGCATGGATGGACATGCATACATGTATGCATATATGCATTGCTGTACAAAACTTTAGCGAGAAAGTTTCTACGTGGAGTAACTAAAGGTTAAGTTCGCCAAATATTCATTCATCATCCGCTCTTTGGTTTTGCAAATGCAGGTTGTCAATGCTTTGACACGATAGCTGGTTGGGTAGGATTTTTCACCTTTGTGTCTCAACAAGACTGCGGCAAGTCTACAAGTTCCCATATTTCGTTGAACGTGTGGTTAGATGTGTATTGTATTTAGAGCTGTGCCAGGTTAGTGTTTCATTATGATGGATGTAATCTGGTCCTGCTGAAGTGTCAAGAGAATTTTGTTACTCTCTGAGAGTGAAGGGTTTATTGCATTCTTAGCAGATGTGAAATTAATGAAGACCCTTTTCTTTCAAGTTCAAAACAATGTGAAGGTTCCAGATTAAGTCTCATAGCAAACGTTCCTCTAGAATTCTGTGGCCAATGTAGTTGAGATTTATACTACGGGTGTAGGCATTTATTCGGAATGCTTTATGTTTCATGACGCTGGTCTCAGTTTGGCAATGATTTTTTTTTTTTATCATATTCAATTATAATTTAATTAAGGAGCAATATAGATGCAGGAATTTCATGTTTTCCTCTTGTCATCTCCAATGATTAAAGTTATATACATTATATATTCATATTTGCCGCTGCTGTATTGTGTCACGTTCTGAGGAAAATTTTATTATACTTCTGTTTCACACCCGTAGTATAAATCTCAAATACATTGCCACGGCATTCTAGAGGAATCAGATCAAATTTCACTGGCATAGGAATTAAAAGATTTCCTAATCTGCATTGTTCAATTTCCATTTGTACCCCAGCCTTAGAAGTAAAAAAGATAGCGGTCACTACCAAACAGGTCGTCACCAATTTTCTATGAAAAGTCAAGTTAAATGGATGGACTATAGGCATACGAATTAACACTAATAGGTTTAAAAAAATGCGTTTTGAAAAACAATGTTCTCTACCATTTCCCCTCTCCCGTTGATGTCTTTACATCATCAAAGTGTATGGTGGTCGTGTAAGTCGTCAAGAAAAATAAAAGGCGCTGTAAGATGGTCACTGTCACAGTGGATGACTGGAGTGCTTGGAGGGAGATACGCTGTAGCGACACAAGAACGGCTATAGCCGGTACAGTAGTATCAATAGCGTGTGTTTGTGTCCTTTTTATTTTTAACCTAACTTTCAAAATTTTTCGGTCATGTTGCTTTTATGTCTGCAATGTGACAGTATATAGTGATTTCTAGCACCGGAGAATGATGCCGCAGACATGTAGCATGATGTCCCAACCAGTTACATTATCCTGTAGCATCGTGTTTCCGTTTTTAATTGCTACGCCAAGACACTGATTCTTTGTTTTATCTGCTTCAGTGTTTGTTTTGGTGGCGGCTAGCACGGGATTTTGTCGTATCCGGACTGTGAAGTTAGCTTGACCTACTGACTATGCTTTATTTGGTGCAGACTGTATTTGTAGACGTTTTCTTCTCTAATTTAGCTGCGCGTGCTTTGATTTTGTCATCTGTGTTCAATGGGATCGTGGCCTCTGGAGTACAAAAAAATGTTCTCCAGGGCAATTTAAAAAAGAAATTTTCTCTGTGCAGAACGTTCCATCTTGATCCTCCTGTCTCTATATGGGGCAGACTATTCCTATTGCAGCCAACTTTTTGGGGGGATGGCACTCACAACATAGTCGGACTGATGTTAGTAAGGGGGCAGGGGCCAGTTTTTATGTACAAATTTAATGCCGCAATCAGTGACCTAGTACAAAAAAATCATAAAAATTCAAAAACACAAATGAGGTCAAGAAGGTCCATATTTTAAGACACCTATATTAAAACAAAATCATAAAAATAGTATCCACTTGACCAGAGAAGTCAGTGGTAGTTCATAGCAGAAGTTTATGCACCCCAACCCCAAATTTATACCTGCAAGTTTAATGTCCGAACGTCATTTTTGACACCATGTGGTGCTCACAGTGTAAACAAAAGCCCTTTTCCTAGATGACAATTCTGCAAAACAGTATGTACTAAACAGGCCGATGCAGTTGAAAATAGTTGTCATTCAAGCCGTTTTTTAAAATAGATATTCTCCTTGCCACAAACCCACATGTTTACTGCTATGGGAGGCTGGCTCTTCTTCCTAGCGATCTATTTGTATTTCACTATCAACATATTGCAGAGTAACTATGAAAGGTGTGCATGCCTGACATCAATTTCAAGAACAGCACAAGCCTGAAACACTTAGTTCACAAATATATCCATATATTTAATTAGTAAACAATAATAGCTGAAAAAGTCACACCATAGCCTTAAGTTAAGAAATTTGCGATGGGCCAAATTACGAAACTGGACCCTACCACCTAAAGAGCTTAAACTACTAGCTTTGGGATGCTCTCGTTTTCATTGTCATGGATATTGACAAATAATAGTGTATGTTTACACTTTCAAGTGCAATGCTGATGTATCTGTTCGGAGATCAATGATATTCAATAAAAATTGATCATTCCATTTTGAAAAAGTAATGGATGAAAATATTTACTTAGTCCATGTTGTTTCGGTGCATATAGCAAAACAGCGCTTCTTGTATGGAACCCAAGTAAATAAAAATACAGAAGAAGGTTATTTATAGCATAAACGAGAATGGCTTACAGCAAGAAAGAGCACTCTGGTTTGTCGGTCGAAGAGTTCTCCACCAAAATAACATTATATGTCATTATATTTTTAAAGATGCATCGTAACCCAGATTTATGGTGATTTTGTATTTTATTGGAAATTATTCCAACTTATATTCTTTCGTCATTTACCGCCACAATCTCTATTGTCAGAATATTTGGGAACTTATTCCAGCTTCGGTTGGTCAGTCAATAAATTGTAACGCTATGGGCCTAATTGTACATTTTAACTTAGGAAAATTGTATTTTATGATATAGTAAACTTAAAGCAATACAATTCTGTAGATTGACTTATATTTGTTTACTTAGGATATAGACCTAAGATGAAAAAAATGTAATTAACAGAAAGACACAAAATAAATAATCCTGTGGGTGAACAAAAGGGGCCGTTTTAAAGGTGTATTCCTTTATAATTTAAGATGTTACTACCGTTCTAAAAAGTGTCTACAATTATTAGACCGTGCTTAGGAATGTTTGGGTGTTTCCTACGAGTGTCCAGTTTCGACCGTCACAGCGAGAAAAAGGCCAGAATAGAAGTTATAGAAAATTAAAAGTGAAGTTAATTTCTACAATTAAAGTAGAAGTTATAGAAAATTAAAAGTGAAGTTAATTTCTACAATTAAAGTAGAAGTTATGGAAAATTAAAGTGAAGTTAATTTCTACAATTATAAAATTAGGAATAGCTGAACCAAATGACTAGACACAATTAAAATGATAAATCTCTTCAATAATGCCACGTGAGTTAAAGACATTCTTATACAAAATCAAAACGCTGATTACCAAAAGTTGATTAAAACCCACAAATAGTTTCATTCCAACCGTAATAAAAGCAAATCTATTTAATACGTATTTAATCAATTAAACACCGGCCTTTCTACCCAAATTATGCCCTTAAAAGACATTCATTGTAGTAAGTAGATGTTAAAGACGAAATAAAAAGCATGACTCCCAAAACGCTGCGCTCGGGATGTGCAAGGGAGCACAAAATATTATTTCAGGCGGACGGGATTAAGTCGTAATATTGGAACAAATAATTTATAATTTAATTTAATATTTGAAAGATACTGACATAATGATCAATACAAAATCATTTTGTAATTTAGAAACGTACAATCCTATCAATAATTCTTTTTTGAGCTATTTAGTATAAAATTAATAAAAGAAATATAATTTGAATTATTATTTCTAATGTAAAACCTTAGGCGGTTCAAATTGTACAAACTTTATATGTAACTCTCTAAAGTGGAATAATTCAACAATAATCCTGTTGAGGAACGTGCATTTAGAATTTTTTTTTAAAAAAAAACAAACAATTGATTCATCATTTGAATATTGTCAGATATATATATATATATATATATATATATATATATATATATATATATTTACATATCCATATATATATATATATATATATATAACAATTCTAATTATACGTTAGTAAATTTATAAAATATTTTATCAAGTTATGCATATTTCAAGAAAAAAAATTGTTGCTGTCTCCCTCTTCCCCTCTTTATCTCTCCGGAAACACTACAACTCACTAGACATGGTGCTGATTACGATCACGATTCTGGTCATTATCATTACTTCCAAGTCTGTACCGACGAATATAGATCCAGTTTATTTTTACACATTTGTTTCTCCCATTTTTTTGTTTTGATACATAAGTTAGAGTTATGCATTCTGACATTGCTTTAAAGGACATTGTCTATTCAATAGGCTAGGAGTACACCACATATCATAGTGAATAATGAAGCGTTCTTTATGATTCGGAAGTAAAACCTTGTTTTATTAACATTGTTTTATTTTCATTCTAGCTCTGAAGAAACATGTTAACCTATATCAAGGACTTTTGATCTTTTTGAAGATATTTTAGATTAAGATAATGATTTCAAGAGATGGACGACACAATAAAAAGTTTAGTACTGACAAACAAATGTAGGATCTACGTATTACAAGTAATTCTGATCAGTCCTATTAGCATCTTAGTCATATGATTTAAATTAAAATCCAAAATTTATCATTAAAGGTAGGCAGAATAAAGTTTTACATTTTGTGTATATTGACTGTAGAAATTGAACAATCAGATTAAGAATAAAATGTTTTATCTTTGCTTAATAATTTGAATTAGTAATATTTTTAATTGAAGCATTAAAATTTATAATCCGTGGTGTTCATTCTATCGTTATCATCATATACGTATTACTCCACCATGCAAAAGTTCAACATTTTTAAAAGTTAAAACGAGTCCTATATGCTGATCATATGTGATGTGATGTGATTATGATTTTTAACGTAGCTTTAACAATTTTTCAGTAATATTGCTACGATGATTGCACTGTGGCAGTTAATAGTGATGTTTAGCACTGGGGCATCATGCCGCAGATACGTAATACTAACCTCTTAATGCTGAGTGCCAAGAGAGGTAGCTGCTAGTACCATATTTGTAAGTCTTTGGTATGACTCGACCGGGGATCGAAACCACGACCTGCCGCATCCGAGGCAGAACATATGAAGACATCAATCCAGCTGATGTTGTGCTATTATATAATTTACACCATGGGTCTCAAACTCAAAACAACCTGAGGGACGCACTACCTTTGTTATCTTCCACGACACCATGTGATGCCAATGGTTTTGCGGGATATAGAATACGGCTTGGCGGACCACATGCAGGCTGTGCGTTTGAAACCCTTGATCTGTTCTGGGTCCAAACAGTTTGCGTTTTTTGATCGGGTCTGCATTTGAATAAGACATCTGCTTTCAGTAAAAAGATAGTTTGTTATACAGAACTTCATGATATATGAAAAATCTCTTTTAGAGACTACTCAAGTTGTCTATTATGCCATTTTGAGCTACCAGAGATAGCAAAAGAAATATATGTCAAACGGATAAAATATACTTTCCCAATGCCCGTTGACATTGGATTTAGGAAAACAGTAAAGTTAAATAAATCTAGCACACAATGCACCCTATTGTATTGCTTATTTTGAATTGGACATTGAAGTGCGTCATCATGCCATATATTGATATCCCATTCTAATGAACTAGGCATTATTAATTAGCAATAACAGTTGTAAACTGACACTAAAAATTACACCACAAATATTCAGACAGAGTATCTGAATTAACCTTGTACAACTGATCTTGACATGTTCCATAAATATCCATATATTTTAGAATGTTTGAGATCAGACTTTCCACTTTCGCATTATAGTATATCATATGTGATCCAAGCTTACGTATATTTGATCTGTTACGCATTTATGTGGATATATGTAATGGAAATATCTCAGAATTTTATTTACATCAGGAATATGCCTATGTATAGGTATATTAATACGCTTTAATTTGGTACTTTAGTTTTAAGCATATTTATTTGAGAAACTTTGTCAAATGCAATTATAAATATATACTTTGTGGGATTCAGTAGAGAGCTGATTAACACTGTCTCCCCAACAGTACAAAGAAAGAAAATATAACATCAACGATCTCGATGCCTGTTCTAATGTTATTATAGAAAATATGCATACACTTATATAAAAAAACCATAATAACGAATAAAACCTAATTATCTGACACTTAAATGGTCGCGAGTTCAGTAAATTAAGTTAATCTTATCCAGATATAATTTAATACGTTTTGAGTATTCGGCATTGTAGCTGATATCACTTTCTCTAATTAACCATTCCTGTTTATGACTGTTAACCGATACACTTAAACATACACCATAAATATTCTAAAAGATCATTTGAATTTAATATTTGCACTGTTGATCTTAATAAGTACGTAGTACATGTTCAACACATGACTAGGTCCATTCCTGTTTACTAGTTTTGGAGAAAAGAATTTCACATTTTGTTGATGGTCTAGGACTTATAGTTGATCTGTAAGGCACATTATTGACCGTCTTCACTTTACATATCAGTAAACATGCTACTGTCATAATGAATGAGCTTTCCTACGGTGATATATTTTATCTCAGTACATTGTATCTAACTTCTTGTATGCTGGACTGTACGAAGTATTGTACCAATGATTCTCACTAACTTCCTTGTATAATAGAATGTGCGAAGTATTCTACCAATGACTGTCACTAACTTCCTGGTATAATAGAATGTAAGAAGTATTGTACCAATGACTGTCACTAACTTCTTGTATAATGGAATTTACGAAGGATTGTACCAATGACTGTCACTAACTTCCTTGTATAACAGAATGTGCGAAGTATTGTACCAATGACTTTCACTAACTTCCTTGTATAAAAGGATTGTACGAAGTATTGTACCAATGATTCTCACTAACTTCCTTGGATAATGGAATTTACGAAGTATTGTACCAATGACTGTCACTAACTTCCTTGTATAATGGAATTTACGAAGTATTGTACCAATGACTGTCACTAACTTCCTTGTATAATGGAATGTACGAAGTATTGTACCAATAACTGTCAATAACTTCCTTGTATAATGGAATGTACGAAGTATTGTACCAATGACTGTCACTAACTTTCTTGTATAATAGAATGTACGAAGTATTGTACCAATGACTGTCACTAACTTCCTGGTATAATGGAATTTACGAAGTATTGTACCATTGATTGTCACTAACTTCCTTGTATAATAGAATGTGCGAAGTATTCTACCAATGACTGTCACTAACTTCCTGGTATAATAGAATGTAAGAAGTATTGTACCAATGACTGTCACTAACTTGTTGTATAATGGAATTTACGAAGTATTGTACCAATGACTGTCACTAACTTCCTTGTATAATAGAATGTACGAAGTATTGTACCAATAACTGTCAATAACTTCCTTGTATAATGGAATGTACGAAGTATTGTACCAATGACTGTCACTAACTTCCTGGTATAATGGAATGTACGAAGTATTGTACCAATGACTGTCACTAACTTCCTGGTATAATAGAATGTAAGAAGTATTGTACCAATGACTGTCACTAACTTGTTGTATAATGGAATTTACGAAGTATTGTACCAATGACTGTCACTAAATTCCTTGTATAATAGAATGTACGAAATATTGTACCAATGACTGTCACTAACTTCCTTGTATAACAGAATGTGCGAAGTATTGTACCAATGACTTTCACTAACTTCCTTGTATAAAAGGATTGTACGAAGTATTGTACCAATGATTCTCACTAACTTCCTTGAATAATGGAATTTACGAAGTATTGTACCAATGACTGTCACTAACTTCCTTGTATAATGGAATTTACGAAGTATTGTACCAATGACTGTCACTAACTTCCTTGTATAATGGAATGTACGAAGTATTGTACCAATGACTGTCACTAACTTCCTTGTATAATGGAATGTACGCAGTATTGTACCAATGATCAAACCTAAGCATCCCCACTTTGCCTTAAACTTTCTTGACGCTCAGCATTAAGAGGTTAGTGCTAGGACTGGTCGGCCTGGTGTCAAGATAATGTGACTGGGTGGGACATCATGCTACATGTCTGCGGCATGATGCCCCAGTGCTAGATATCAATATAAACTGCAACACTGTACACACACACACACACACACACACACACACACACACACACTTCATGATGACCAGTGTACCTGTTCAGTTACTGAGCTTGTTAATAGCTGAAGATAATCTGATAACATACCATAAACATTGGGATTTATAGTCAATTTAAAACTTGCATATTGGGTCACATGTTTGAGCATCACTTTGGCATGTTGAATGTTTGTTTTTCTCTTGATTTCGACCTTAATGTGATTTTTAAATCTCCATATTTCACACATTTTCGCTTCACGTATTAGATATGAGGACAACTTTTGCATGCATTCTTTAAGATAAAAAAAAAACACCAGTGAAATGTCCAGATGATGCAAGCCAGGCTGAGATTAGGTTGCATCTCACTAAAAACAAGCATTATAAAAATTATATCATAAGACAATAGGTGTTAATTATATCATAAGACAATAGGTGTTAATTATATCATAAGACAATAGGTGTTAATTATATCATAAGACAATAGGTGTTAATTATATCATAAGACAATAGGTGTTAATTTGGTGAGAGAAAATACCAATGCATGCATATGTTGCTCGTCCTTCGATTTTTAAGATGGTAATGACATCATTGACATCACTAACTGGTTTAGTTTTTATGAGTTTGTGCTCTGGACTGTAAATGTAGCTTTGGGTTGAGTGACCAGTGGAGAACATGCTAAAGTTCATTTTTGATATTCAAAATACTCGCGTTTTTGCACCATCTATGCAATTTTCCTCCATTCACATTCAGTAAGGATGAGACTGCGCCAGGTGGGGCTTGAGACTGCGCCAGGTGGGGTTATCCTGTGCGAAATCTTCCCCAGATTAAGGGTAAAGACTCGTGCAGATATCGTAGATCTGTGCAGTATTACGTTATACAGGTTTACCACGGTATATTTTACCAGTGGTACGTAACACGATACTTTGTCCTTCGACTGATACGTCGGTAGTTTCCGTCAGTAAGGAATTTACGAAACTTCCCGAAGAATCCTGGTACAATTTTAATGATATTAACGACATATGTTCGTTATTCATGTCACAATATTTACAAATATTATCCATTTTTTTACATGACGGCTGTCTTTCACAAACTAGTATTAAATATTAAAAATATTACTATACTTATGATCTTTTAACCGCATTATTATTTGGGGCTAACCCAGTTCTAATATATAGGCATACGAATTCACCAAAATATATCATTAAGTATATAGACTTTAAATGCAAGATTAAAAACTCTAATCAATATGTTAAAATATAAAAGCGGTTACACAATGCTAGTATGTAGAGAAAGCTTCAACCACTAAAATTCCAGTTTCCAACCATTACTGAATTTTGTGTGATATTTAGGTTGCTTAGATTGTGGTAGTTTTGGCATTGGCATGCATAGACATCTCGATAGACTTTAATACAGAAGTCAAACCTGACCCAGTCTTATACAACTCGAGCTATTGAGTAATCCAACTATAATAAATATAGTTGTTTAATCATTTCCAAAGTACTTTGATCATACATAATATAGGTTTTAATGATAACCCACCTCAACAACTTTAAGCACCGAAACAGAGCATACCTTGTGAAGAGAATCAATGTAATGTGTATGTGCGTGTGTGTGTGTGTGTGTGTGTGTGTGTGAGAGAGAGAGAGAGAGAGAGAGAGAGAGAGAGAGAGAGAGAGAGAGAGAGAGAGAGAGAGAGAGAGAGAGAGAGAGAGAGAGAATGTAACCATAACACGTTTTTGGTCCTATCGATTCGATGTTTACAATGTGGCAGCTGTTAGTGATGCCTAGCACTTGGTCATCATGCCGCAGACATGTGTCAGCATGTCCTATCAGTCACATTATGCTGACACCAGCTCAACCAGTCCTAACACTAACCTCTTAATGCTGAGCACCAAGAAAGACAACTGCTAGTAACGTTTTTTTTTTTTTTTTTTTTTTTGTTTTTTTTTTTAGGCGGCCGCGATATTCTTACGATGTACAAATTACATCGTTAGTATTAGCGGATAAGTACTAGGATCGGACTGGAAAAAGGAAGTCAGGAATCTAAGTCGGTAATACAGCTATTCTTGACCAGGCTGTGAGAGCGGACGTATAAATAGTGGTCTATATTCTTGGAGACGTATACTTTGCCCATAATAGGTCATGACGTTATAATCCTCAGCCTTATTTATATATCCTTAGAAACACTCACTACCCTCGTTATTCACAGAAGCGCGAAGTCCGTATTCTACTTCCAGTGATAATTTTGCTTCGTGAAAAATTGCTTCAGCGCGCAGCTCAGATCCCAATCTAGTGTTAGTCAATGTCTAAAAATTGTCTTCGTGAGAAATCCTCTACTGAAGCTACAGTCAGCTGTTGTTTTACAATGATACAGCTGTAATACCTATATACTTTGTTAGGGTGTCATAGTAGAATAAAATAATGATAAAATTCTAACAATAATTTTCTTTACTGTAATCATAAAAATTCCGAAAATTACACTTTCTAAAAATTGCAATTTTAACAATCCCAACAAATTACATCATATCAACTCTTTGGTATGACTCGGCCGGGGTTTAAACCCGTGACCTCCCGTATCCGAGGCGGACGATATCAACGTAATGCTTATTATTTTATGCTAATCGAACCGTTAGGTTACCCAGTCATAATCAATGAACATATTTAATACTTTCGGAAATACTTCTGCTCACACTTAGTACAATCCATCTCGACATACTTCAAACAAACAAAACCTGCTGACCATGCTGACATGATCAAAGTGTTCAATTAGCAAATACATTAATTGTCTTGCACTGTTGAAGTAAGTGTACAGCAACGTGATCGCAGGCAGTATTATCGTGAATATGTTATACTGGAACCAAAATGCGAGGAAGAAAAAATAGACAATTTTATTTTCACTAATAATTCTGCATCCACAGGAGATTTAAGTCAGTGACGTGGATGTCGAAAGACATCCCTAAACACGGGAGAAAAAAATCCTCATGTGCGGTAGGTTCAAATATATGCTGTATTTTTCACTTTAATCTGTGTAACCAAACGTTAGATACGTATATAGTTTATTCAAATAATGCAAATATTGAGTAAGCATATAATAACAGGTTCATTTGCAACTTATCAATGTTAGCATTGCTATATTTACGATTCTATTATCATAAGGTACGGTTCTATTATCATAAAGCACAGTTCTAATACCATAAGGTACGGTTCTATTACCATAAGGTACACACTTCTAATACCATAAGGTACATATATATTATCATAGGGTACGGTTCTATTACCATAAGGTACACAGTTCTAATACAATAAGGTACGGTTCTATTACCATAAGGTACACAGTTCTAATACCATAAGGCACGGTTCTATTACCATAATGTACACAGTTCTAATACTATAAGGTACGGTTCTATTACCATAAGGTACACAATTCTAATACCATAAGGTACGGTTCTATTACTATAATGTACACAGTTCTAATACCATAAGGTACGGTTCTATTACCATAAGGTACACAGTTCTAATACCATAAGGTACAGATATATTATCATGGGGTACGGTTATATTACCATAATGTACACAGTTCTAATACCATAAGGTACGGTTCTATTACCATAAGGTACACAGTTCTAATACCATAAGGTACACCATAATGTACACAATTCTAATACCATAAGGTACGATTCTATTGCCATTAGGTACACAATTCTAATACCATAAGGTACGGTTCTATTACCATAAGGTACCCAGTTCTAATACCATAAGGTACGGTTTTATTACCATAAGGTACACAGTTCTAATACCATAAGGCACGGTTCTATTACCACAAGGTACACAGTTCTAATACCATAAGGTACGGTTCTATTACCATAAGGTACACAGTTCTAATACCATAAGGTACGGTTCTATTACCATAAGGTACACAGTTCTAATACCATAAGGTACGGTTCTATTACCATAAGGTACACAGTTCTAATACCATAAGTTACGGTTCTATTACCATAAGGTACACAGTTCTAATACCATAAGGTACGGTTCTATGACCATAAGGTACACAGTTCTAATACCATAAGGTACGGTTCTATTACCATAAGGTACACATTTCTAATACCATAAGGTATGGTTCTATTACCATAAGGTACACAGTTCTAATACCATAAGGTACGGTTCTATTACCATAAGGTACACATTTCTAATACCATAAGGTACGATTCTATTACCATAAGGTACACAGTTCTAATACCATAAGGTACGGTTCTATTACCATAAGGCACACAGTTCTAATACCATAAGGTACGGTTCTATTACCATAAGGTACACAGTTCTAATACCATAAGGTACAGATATATTATCATGGGGTACGGTTCTGTTACCATAATGTACACAGTTCTAATACCATTAGGTACGGTTCTATTGCCATTAGGTACACAATTCTAATACCATAAGGTACGGTTCTATTACCATAAGGTACACAGTTCTAATACCATAAGGTACGGTTCTATTACCATAAGGTACACATTTCTAATACCATAAGGTACGGTTCTATTACCATAAGGTACACAGTTCTAATACCATAAGGTACGGTTCTATTACCATAAGGCACACAGTTCTAATACCATAAGGTACGGTTCTATTACCATAAGGTACACAGTTCTAATACCATAAGGTACAGATATATTATCATGGGGTACGGTTCTATTACCATAATGTACACAGTTCTAATACCATAAGGTACGGTTCTATTGCCATTAGGTACACAATTCTAATACCATAAGGTACAGTTCTATTACCATAAGGTACACAGTTCTAATACCATAAGGTACGGTTTTATTACCATAAGGTACACAGTTCTAATACCATAAGGTATGGTTCTATTACCATAAGGTACACAGTTCTAATACCATAAGGTACGGTTCTATTACCATAAGGTACACAGTTCTAATACCATAAGGTACGGTTCCATTACCATAAGGTACACAGTTCTAATACCATAAGGTACGGTTCTATTACCATAAGGTACACAGTTCTAATACCATAAGGTACGGTTCTATTACCATAAGGTACACAGTTCTAATACCATAAGGTACGGTTCCATTACCATAAGGTACACAGTTCTAATACCATAAGGTACGGTTCTATTACCATAAGGTACACAGTTCTAATACCATAAGGTATGGTTCTATTACCATAAGGTACACAGTTCTAATACCATAAAGTACGGTTCTATTACCATAAGGTACACAGTTCTAATGCCCTAAGGTAGGGTTCTATTACCATAAGGTACACAGTTCTAATACCATAAGGTACGGTTCTATTACCATAAGGTACACAGTTCTAATACCATAAGGTACGGTTCTATTACCATAAGGTACACAGTTCTAATACCATAAGGCACGGTTCTATTACCATAAGGTACACAGTTCTAATACCATAAGGTACGGTTCTATTACCATAAGGCACACAGTTCTAATACCATAAGGTACGGTTCTATTGCCATAAGGTACACAGTTCTAATACCTGGAAATACTTATAATGCCTGAGAAAACAAAGCTAATGCCTCAAAAAGGCAAATCTTTTATTTCTTTGAAATTCAGTGCACCGAAGTCTTTTATCAGTTTTGCATACAACATCTGCCTTACTTTAACGTTTTGCTTGTTTTTGCTTTTGAGGTGATGTTTACTTGTTTTTAATGTGTTATTTTCAGTATAAAATCGACAATTCTTTTTTTTTTCTTTTACTTTTCTGTGGTGCATTTTGATCCCTATACAAGAGTAATGGCAGTTTTAATAGCAGTTATGCATACTGCACAATATACGACATTGTTGTAAAAAGTTACATGGCTTATCTATAAAACCAGCTACATTCAATTTTCATTATGGTTTCTATGCACAGATAATATCAGAAGTATCATACATCTTTCTTACAGTTTGTAAACATGTCAGTAAATATTGTAAATTGAATATTCAGAAGTAGTGTGATATTAACAAAACGGGATGTATTGAATTGTGTTAAAAATAAAAGGTAATTAATTTACTTTGATTGAAATATGGGAAAATTTATATGAACAACATGGGTTTATGAATGTTTATTAGCTCAACCTCTTAATTCTAGAGGTGCAACAATATTCTTAATAATAATTTCCAGTTCACCTTCAATAAAATAAAACCAGCAATGCACTTATCGTGAACATGACCATTATAAACCACAGATTTACAATTATTGTGTGGGGGTGGGTGGGGTGGGGGGTGGATGGGTGGATGGGTGTGGGTGTGTAGGTGTTTTTAACATACTTTAGTAAATATTGAAAACATATTAATGGAGAACCAATATAAAGGACTGATCGTTTCATGTAAAAAAATGTTGATATTATTCCAAAAAAAGATTCCGACTGGAAATTAAATAATTCATTATTTAAAGAATACATACCTACTATTTTCTCTCAATTTTGTCCCCTCCCTGTTAACAGCATATCAAAATATGGGCTACTCTCTCTCTCTCTCTTTCTCTCTCTCACACACACACGCACACACAGACACAAACACACACAATTCTTTTCAATCTATGGAGTAATTTAGAAACATTCAATGTCGTCATAGTGTACACTGCTTTAAAATCTTTTAATTAAAGCTTTAAGTAAACACGCGCCTAATGCTATTAATACACTATTAATAACCTCTAGTTTCATTTTAGTGCGCTTGAGTAATGGTCCCAACTTAATCCGGGTGGCGAATAGTAGCAAGCTGGGTCGAGTCTGTAATTATCAGCGCTGACGTCTCTAAAATTTTCAAATATATCAGTGAGAAAGGTACATCTGGGATAAGATACAGGTCATAAAAGTTTTACAGCCGAACGAATCTTAAAGCGATTTTGCATAGTCATAATTACAATGACTAAGCCTTTCATGATTTAACCTAGATTAAAACTCACCTTTGTCAGGTAGATACGATTCATCAAATTTTTACCGAAATGCTCAATCAAATTAGCCAATTCACCGCAACTTTTGATAAGCTCGTCTAGCGACGCTGCCATAAAGTGTAGGCTATCAATAAATTTTAACTTGCCTAGTGTCACTGACATATACTTTTCAGTATTATTTCGATGCACTTTATGTTATTGCTGTTATTAATTTTAGGCTGTTTATTATATCTGTATTACCCAACAATTCAACTATAATATGAAATTATGAAATACAATAAGCGAAGTTCGGTTCAGTATATTTTAAATTGCATTTGTCATCGGGCCATGATATTTTCCAGTAATATGGTAGTGATCTTTTACTTTATAATGAGTCAAAAGCGGGCCATCACAAATATAACATATTTCTGCTATATTAAATTCAGCTTCTCTTTCACTGTCTGGTTTCATTTTTTTTCTCTGTGAGTAACGTCATGATGAGATCAATATTGTCAATAAGGTTCCTTAGCAACCAGAGAGCTGGTTCTGTTCCACGGTAGATCCTTATTGGTTTTGATAAAGAGTTATCAACTGCGCACACAATGTCATACGCCGCTCCACTGGGAATATGCTTATGTATTTTCCTGTAGACATCTGACGCAGAAATATTTCTTTCCCTTATGCTTGTTATACTGACCTCCAACTAGACCATTAAAATTCTTTATCCACACGTAGTGATTTTTATAAAATAGTAATTTTACTGTCTGCTGACATGCTAGACCACTAATATATATATATATATATATATATATATATATATATATATATATATATATATATATATATATAGACTATAAATTTTCTTTGTCATCGACACCAAATACATTATTGCCTCCAGGTAATGGGAGGTTGTTCTGTTTTTCGAAATTTGGAATATGACATTCAGAAACAGGTAATACAATCCCGCCTAAGTTTAGGTTAACATAACCAATATAATTTCATATTTGATAAGGATGATCTTGTGCACGAAATAATGCCGACAGTATAGCCAGTTGAAAACCTTTTTGTTATATCGTGGTTTTGGATATTTAAACAACAGTTTGATTTTTTTTAAAAATTTTAATTTGCAGACTGACATATGAGCTACCACGCCTTGGATTCTATTTCATACTGTGGAAAACTATTTTCATTATCTTTTAAAACTTCCAGCACATAACCTGATATTGTGTACTCATCTATTTTCTTCCATATCTCCTGAAATATATTATTTGACAACTACATTAAATCTGTCTTTGTAATAATTCGATTAGATTTTGATGTAATATAAGGATTAGCAAATTGCTCACGTTGCTCTGACGCAGGCTTCTGCGGCGATTCCAGATATATATTTGGCTTATAACGTTTATATCGAACTGCACTATTATTTTTATGCCCTTACGCGTGGCGAGCTGGGATTTGTTTGTTGGCTGAAGCAGATGATATAAGTTTGTGTCAGAGAAGTTTGTAAGTAAATGTTTATTAACGAATCGAAAACTGTTATGGAAACCAGCAAATGTCGTTGCGATTATTACAGGTTGATATCTTTCTGTCAAGAAGACTTTTGTTTGCTATATCAGCTAGTTTTAACATCATATATTTGCTGTTTTATATTTCTTTAATTAAGTATTCTGTGAATATTGTCAATTAGATATCTGGAAAAGCTAATAATATACTATGGAAAATTTATACCAGATGCCGATGATCGTCAACGATCTTGCCAGACATCAAGAGATTTTCTGGTGTAACAAGAGATAAAATGTTTTTTGCTGGTAACTAGCATGGCGCTGTGATAAACATAAATATAAACAATGCAATTGGAATTCTAATGCCGGCGGATTATAATATTAAAGTGAAAAGGCGTTAATGATAGCGAATATACCGGGATTTTTTTAGACGATTGGATCTTGACTTCGTTTAGTGATGAGGAGATTCCAGACGCAATGAGAGTTTATCATATCAACGGCAGTGTTACTGACAATAATATCGCTATTTTTTCATTGCAGGATAAATTTTAGCCACATCCAATTCATAATTTGTACGAGGCGCGGGTATGATAAGATATATTAAAATAAAAAAGTTGTTGGAAATATTAGCAATACCTGATATCTGCAAACTGTTATTCGAGGATCTGATAGTAAGCGAGTTTCTTGCAGATCTCTTAGGCTTGTTTACGAATTTTTTCATGGGCTTATCGCATCTGCTTTTGTTATCTACCACATAAATCTATTTAAAATCGACAATTAACTTGAGAATTTGAAATTTGTTACGTTGACAGAAAACTCACGACGAGGTAATGCTGGAAAGGTTAATACTTTAAAAATACTAGATCCGTTGTATCAACTAACTCTATCACAGGTGAAGAAATATCGTTTCCCTCTATTACATCAGTTTCAAAATATTTTGGCATTAATTCACAATCAATTAAACGTATCGCCGATGAGATCTATAAAAAAGCATCATCGAAAATATTTAATGTTAGAATCTTCTTTCGTCACGAATCGCCTGCTATCTAAAATATTTGCGACGTCGCTATTGGTCAAGAAGAAATTTAGATATTTGCTTAAGATTTCTATGTGGTATTCGACAACAATCTTTCCACGTCGTATTCGACAACTATCTTTCCACGTCGTATTCGAAAACTATCACTCCACGTCGAAGTATAAGATCAAGTTCTACACTGCTTAACTAATCAAATTATTTTTTTCCCTCTCTTTCTACTGCAAAGCAAGCTACCACGTCAATATCACCCCGAAACATATTTTTACAGCATCTTTCAGATGAAAGGGATTTATAATATTAGCTCAAGTAATAAATCTCTCCATATTTAATAATAATAATACAAAATGAGAGTGCAAAGCACTTCACAGCAGAGCTGTTCAGAAATCAACTATTTTTAGAATATATGTTTTTTATAGATTTTTTCCGCTTTCAAATATCAATTAGCATGTTTTAAATCAGTGCTTTTCTCATATTGAACAAATATTTTATATATATCTCAAGTTCTGATACCTCTGAATCTGTCAGTAGCACATCGAACACTTAGTGAGGATCGTATTTAATGAGAAAAGTTATATAATTTGTTTCTGTTTTTCGATCACTCTGAAACGGCTACACATCGTCGAATAAGAAGTTCATATTTAAGATTTTAACTTGGATGATTCTTCTTATTTCGTCCGGCATTTTAGTAAATTATATAAAAATTCTTATTGTATAAGATGTCTCAAACAAATTTTTGTTCGCGAAAAGACCATCTGATATCTACATTGATATTAGTCGTGATACAGAACATTAGCCAGCGAATCAGAATTTGAAATTTCCAATAACGGGCAGCATGTAAAACATCAGGATGTAAAGCATCTCAAGTTCGATCTAGAAGCATTCCTATAGTTGAAGATAGATTTGTGGATTAGCCAGGTATAGTATATCAAGACGAACAAATTTATGTGGCGGCAAAATCGCGGTACAATGTCAAATATCAGCTCGCAAAGAAGATAAAGTTTAATTTTACTGTATCTGAGGACCGGTTATTCCAGGTGTTGCTAAAGCCGTTTATGAACCATGTATTGTTAGAACGTATGGCCGTCGAACAAATATAAAACTTTTTTTTATTTGTTAAGATTTTTAATTTGATGGCAGATTGCGCACTAGCAACAGACGAAGACAATATTTGATATCGTTGGGTAGGCCAGTGACATTAAAATCCTTTTTTTTTAAATATGAAAGATTTACGGTTGGATAGCTATAACTCTAATCAAAGAAGTTTGATTTCACTAGTTGGTGTACAACTAATAAAACTGTCTCCATAGCCTCATTATTTAACCAAACTTTCTTTCCTTTCCTTTTTATGACTCGCTCGATAATAAACATATCATGCTCTGTCCACTGTAGCTCATGTTGGTAGAAACTTCCAATAATTTCTTCCCCGATTAAATCTTTCAGCTTATACGTTACAATTATTGTTTTCAAAATTTTATCCACAAATAATTCCTCAGATCAGTTATGAGTGAAACCTTTTTAAAAGTTTTTATTCACTGTTGGAATTCTAACGATCACCCACGATAAATTCATGTCTGCTGTACATATTCTCGTCTGCTAGATTTATTGCCCATATATCGTCAGCTGAGTCTGCGACAACTTTTCGTCGAGAAAACATTTTGTTAGGAGTCCTAGTTTACATTTCGCTCCAATCACACCTTGGACTAGCTTACGATGAATTCGCTCCCTCATTCATTTATCGCTTAGTTGATTGAGCTTTATACGGTCGCAACCAGATTTATCGTTTTCGTTGTCACACGAACATATATCATGTCGCATTGCGACTGCGTCGACTTGATTGTGCGGCTCTTCCTCGGGCACAGAAATGTCATTTTGGTCAAGTTGTTCACACGTTCATGCTTTGCCTTTCATTTTTGTTATAATTTAATCGTCGACTAAAATAGTATTATAAATTCTTGCCATTCACTGATCTTCAGGCAATAGTGTGTCACGTTTGAAAAACACTCTTTTTTTCCGGCCAAAGCACAAATGCTTTCAGCATTAGTCATTGATATTTAGTAGTGTCCGTGGTTTCATTGGTATTTTCCGTTTTACTTCTGCATTTCAGGGAATATGTAGTCATTTTTATGTTTGTTTGTTAGATTAAGTGCAATTTTGTCGTATACAAGGCTTGGTTGAAGTGCACGTTGGCATATAAATTTCAGAAAACCTTGCATTCCTTACATTTGTTTGATGCACATAACGCAGTAATATTCACAAATTGCAGTTCATACTTGTTGTAGTTGATGAGACTAATTGATTTCTTTAGTACTTTTGGGACGCTAGCACGTACTGTTTGATAATATCACTCAGTGGTAGCACACACGAATCAAAATAATTGTTTTTCTTTACAAAGAGCTACCCGATGCGTACCAGATCCATCGTTGAAAATTTGAATCTTTATTACACAACTTCTCTCTACAGATTGGATAGCTTTCCGGTTCGTCTTTTTTAGTTGTTTTACCTTTCTTTGCTGTATTACATTTCTGAACAAACACTTCATGTTTTTTGGGAATTTTTAATTTCATAATCGTCAGACAAAAGTAAAATGCTACAGTAACGGTTCGATTCTCTCGCCAGAAAAAGTTTGTTTTTTCGTGGCACCGGATATGAGACCGGAGGCAGCAGCTATTCCCAACGTACCCAATACTGATAGTAATTTTGGGAGTACAGTTTTTGCAATAGTCACCAGTGCAAAAAACTACCACGGATTGATTGAGATCTAAACATTTAAATTTAACAAAAAATAATTTTTCAGTCGCATTTTATTGATTTGCCCATGAGTTAACATTAGTTTTGCGGGCAGTGGATCGATCTGCAATCTAACGCTGGGGTTCTCATATCTGTCTTTAGCTAAACACAATAGCTTGTGTTAGTTTTTTAAAACTTGTCCCAGCGATAAATTAGCTTCGTGCATAATGTATTTCATTATGTATTTAGTTTTCTTCTGCTGAATAAAATTTGTATCGCAGTAGTTCCGCCGCTTGTTAGAGGATCACTATATTCCATAGGCTATTCTGATAAAATATTTCAAGTGAAGAAGACCTGGTAGTGTTATTTAATTAAAACAGCAATAATTCCCAATGCACGCTTGTTTGATTAAGTTATACCCCAAGCACTTCTCACTTGGTATTTAGACTTGGACGGCCATCCAGCCCTTGGTAGAATGAATCGTTAAGAATCTGTCAGATACATACGCGTAAGCATAATACGTATTATCTGCAGCAACTGGAGCATGTCCAAGTGACCACGTGACTTTATTGTCAGAATTCGAGTTGATGATAGCTCGATCGCTATACTTACTGATGTCAAAGTGAAGTATATGATAAATCATTTTAAAATTTCAACTGAAATTTGAGTTCCGTTGTCAACATCCTGATATTTTTGCATAGCTTCCATCAGATCCACGTAGGCTCGTGATAAGTCTCTTTCAGCCAGCCCTACATTATCAGCTGCCAAATTACATTAGATCGTCGTTCTAGATACAACTTAGAATTTATTCTGACAAATATTCGTCTGACATCAGGACTATCAAGTACAAAGTTGTTTTGAAACTGACTTCCACAAACTATATCTTTTAAAATGCTGTTAGCATCGTATCAAGTTCGTTTGTTTTATAAATAGACGGAACTATAAGAGGCATTCACAAGGCTAGTCATGAATTTGCAAAACTGAGCATTATCACCACCAGCTTGCATTAGACAATCGTTTTGATCAGTTTGGTCAAGTAATAGTTGCAGCATCATTGTTGTTTGATTGGAGCTATTTGTAAATGTTCGTCGTTTATCCTAGCCTTCGTTATTCTCTAAATTTCTAATATTTATTATATTTATTAACTTGTTTACTATGGCTAACATTGCAGTTCCAGTACCAACAATATCTGGTGCAGTAATTCTGCAAAAATTACAAACTACTAACAGAGAAGTTCTTTGTTGCATCAGTATTTGCATCTGAAGCTGGTGCAGTAATTCCAAGAGATAAAGCGTTTGTGATAATAAAGGTTCTCACTAAATCGAGATAAGGAGCAGCCAGCTGTAATTGCATTTAGCTAGTTAAATTCTTTTTAAATAACATCTCCAGTTGCAGTATCATTTAACCAAGCATATTTGTTGCAACAGCTCTCGAGTAATTGTCGCCGAACGAAACTATAATGGTATTTTTTTGCTGGCAATTGGCAAATGCATTAAAAATCTTATGTTTGATTACTTAGCTGATATCGGACTCTTCTAAACCAAACTCCAACCATTATTAACAAGTGTCACTTGTAAACCATTAGGTACTCCTGCACTAGCTTCTGTTCTTACACTTCCTCGTACTTCAAATACGGAATTGTGTGGCAGCAAAAACACATCCTCTTCTCATGTATTTAAAGTTTGATGCCAGTTCTATTAGGTTCGTTTGAATTTTCATCGATATATTCTACATACTCAGTTGCTGCGTCATCTGTTGGAATTTCCTCGGTTAGGTCAAGGTCATTTTTGACAGACATTATTTATCTGTTATGGTTAAACAAAAACAAAATAAAACGTCGCAGTATCTGGTCGAATGGGTCTAGCTTTAGTTACTGATTTTCTAATAATTTATTCGCTGGCGGAGACAGCCATTTTTTATTTGTTTTTATTAGCACCTTTGTAGTTTCTGATGTTGCTGATGTTTCAGGAAATTGCTAGTTTTATATCCCTTCGGTTTTGTCCACGGGTGACTCGCCATAGAATGAAATTGCTGCACTTTGTGATTCAAGACCGTATTGTTTTCTTGAAAATTCTAACAACGGTCAAATGCTATTTATGGTACTGAAATCAGCAATAAAACCGTTTTTATAGTGATTCTGGCATGCAGTATGTAATAGTTTTAAAGAGCTTAAAATTATCTGATGCATATTCAAATTTAGTTGTATTTAAAAACTATATTGCTTTATTTAGATCTATAACGTTATAAGCGCCTTGCTGTATCTTGAGAGAAGTCCAAATCTGGCCATCTAGCTGGATTGATTAAAATGTAAAATCGTCATTCCAATTAGTTTTTATATTCGCCATTGCATGCCAAGCAGTAGCTGAAACTAAACATATTTCGTATTGTTTGTCGCTGTCAAGATCGATTGGTGGATTATAAATAACAGAAAGTTTGCTCTGTCCAATATAGTCTGTGATGAGTCAAGCTGTAATGTAGTTAATAACATTCTTATTTTTTCTGATAGATACAACTGAACTGATAGCGGTTTGTTCTTTGCGGTTAGCGAATTAAATCAATGTAAATATGATATCTAAAATTTCAACAATTTCGTTATTGATTTATGTGGTCGTATTTCTTTCTTCCTTTGATGCTTTTAATAACATCATCCAGTCAACTATTTTCCTCGAATGAAAAAAAAACTTTTCGTTTCCCTGGTTGAATGGAAAACAGCGATAACTTTGCTTGCGCTTCAGGAATGAGAGGCCCTCAGCTGAGGTTGACACTATTTGATAAATACACTGCTCGAGCTAACTAAAGAAAATGTTCTTACTATTGATAAATACAACTTTGTAAAAACAAAATTTTATGGTGATAAAATCCAGAGCAAGAGCGACTAAATAAGAACCACAACAAGCTTGAGAAACTAGCTGAAACAAGAAAACACAAGTTTCCTAAAAATAGCAAGCTAAAAGACACATTTGGCAAATGTATAGTAGTAGTTCGTGCCCTCATTGTGGACTATCATGATAAAAAAGATGCTGTTAGAAATAGTAGATAACAGTACTGACACTAACCTGCAAACAAAAGCATATCGAGTATTGATATATTCTCTCGCCGACGATATAGAAAAGTATGACGTATATCACATTAATGCTACATTAAATGCAGTATCAGATATTGAACTGAGTTATATGATGATGTCCAAATAGATATATTTTATCAAAAGCATAAAGAAATTCCAATTGTAAAGACTAGCATTGACGAAGATAATGAAATACAAGAGAGTTCAAACAAACCTGCGTTGAAAAACTAGACAAAAAAGATGGAAAGTTATAGACAGAAGCAAAATACAGAAATATAAAATAGCTGATTGCTGGATACCTAAATCTACAAGACTCAGATATGGGAGAGGTTGATATTCTAGATCTATTAAGTTTTGCATAAGCTAGTCTCAGGTAGCATGAAGTACTTAAAAATTTTAAACTGAGTCAGTTATCTTATGTTGTTAGTTATATCGACGAAACAGAAGTTATTTATTGAGACTGAGTCAATGATATAACTGAAATACCAACACATTTTAATCCTTCATTTTCATCTTCAGTTTTAATAGATATCTCGTCTGCAGTGTACAATAAGTACAGAGAGTTTCTTGCCAATCCTGTCAATAAAAAATTAACGCTACGTTTGATAAGGTTCCAGCTGAAAATATATTTACTACGGCGATTAAAATAATTACAGAAACAGTTTCATAATGACAAAAAAGAAATTATAGACTTCAATCATATTTCATCAGGTTTCCAAGACAAAGATAGAGACGAGCTAATGAAATGCAATAAATATTACCATAAAAATTTACTTTGTTAGACAAAGTATAAATTTTTTTAGTAAAATAATAAGCATGCTTAATTATATTGCTATGATATTAACAACTAGTTAACAATTATTTTAGTGGGTGGGAGATGAAATCCATTACTACTTATAATACATGGAATAGGCATTGTTTTATCAGCGGTTAATAAAAAATCGGGCCAAAATACGAGAATAAAAATATGTCCTGTAAAATAGCAACTAATAATAAATTCTTAATCAACTTTGAGGTTATCTCCGAGGTAAAATGTTTTTAATGTTAGATCTAATATAGGAACTAAGAATCAAAGACGATTTGCTGGTAGATATTATACCGAACAGAGTTGCAAAATACATTACATGATAAGCAGTAAATGTTCGTGTAAAATTGCTAGCGATTTCATTTTAAAAAAATGATACAAAAATTTTGCGTAAAAATGATAGAAAAATTTTGTATGAAATATAAAAAATAATGGAAGATATTACAGTGGAAGGTACCACATTAAAGATGAAAATAATTATTTTCCGAGGTAAGAATATGGTGATTTTGCTTGACAATGAAAAGTACAACACGTATTTCAAAAACAGAAGTAAGATAAAGCTGTCTCTGATTCGCTCAGAAAATTTGGATTTTTTTAGTAATCTTACCTGGGATACAGACTCACTTTCTAATGCCGTTGATAATCTTTATAATCCAATATCATAAAGCAAATACACAAAGACCACTGTGTATGGTGAATTGAAATAGTGTTTATATGAATAAAACTATAGTCTCACATGGAAATTTCATCAAAATGCTAGAACCCGGCTCTCATTAGTGGTTAGGTTAATCTGTACTTGTTTCATCATGGCAAAGAAAGCTATATAAAAGCAAAAGCTGAAAGTTCAAAAATATCTCGACAGGTGGATGTGTAACAAAATCATCAAGAGTCTCCACTGTAAAATCAGATGATCGCGAATGATGTGGAATTTATGCGAGACTTCCTGTAAAATTATCATTTTGGTTGTAAAATCCAAATGATGTTATTAATGGTGCATTAATAGCATCACACGCGAGGAATAATAGGGAGTTGAATAACCTCAAGTAGACTGTAATGCTAATTTTGGTCATTTACGTATCCTCAAACTTTATAGCCTCAAAATATCACCCTGGGGCTGTATAGCCTCAATGGCAACTTTCTGTAGGGACAATAGGAGTGGAACAGGTAGAGTGACGTCACCTTACTGGCAATGATGTTGCAAGTGACTCACCTAAATAGGTAGGAACAGATATGATAGAGACATAGACATATATAACACATATATAATATAGAGACAAGAAAGAATAAATCTTTTTGAGGCATATGAAATGGCCTTTGGTTTTTTATGTTAACACCATTATCTAAAAATAGAGGACATCTCACTGGTCATCTCTTCCTCAAACTTTGTCTCAAATCTGGTCCGTAGATGAGGACTCGCTTCAGACAGCCTTGTCATTTCACATAGCATCCTCTTTTCCAAACAGTCGTATCGGTGAACTGGATGATTGTCCATGGTGACTTAACATACATGGGTAAGTCCGTACGGAGCAGCATCGACGATACGAGAGAAGAGGATTCAACATTTGTCCACATATTTATGACGAAAACAAGTGAATGGAATGAAGTGAACTTTATTTATTTATAGTGGAAGACCGGATCGAAAAGGATTGAGATTGTTTACCTATCGCAAAACGCGTTACAAAATTCAGTCACTACACGGAGTCCGTCTTCCAATCCGAAAAGAGCTGTATGTGACACCACATTCCCTACATAGGGGCGATAGCGTATGTGCGCAGTGAATCAATGCGACATTGTGGTTTTTATGATACATGACAGAAACTCAGACGATGAAATGGGGTGCAACAGCCGTGGAGACGAGACGCGATGGTATAGGAACGGCTACCAAAGTCAATACCGGGCTACTTCCAGAAGAGGTAGATTTTAATTTATTTTAGTGGATATTCTCTCTTCTTCCGAAGAATTTGTTCCGGTACTAACATTTTCGCCACCTTCAACTTGTTTACAACACGAAGAGGATTTTAAACAAAGGCAAACACTGAAAAATACTTCCACATTCGAGAAACTGCCAAACGCTCCTCTAGAAAATTTAGAACCATGGCCTACACGTACATAGCGAAGTTTAAAGATTTAAAGTCCGACGTACAGTTAAAGAAATCAGAGGGGTTCATCACTCTTTGTTAACACTACTGAAAGCCAAAGAAGACGATCGCTTGAGACTTTCCATCTATCACCTCGGCTGCGATTCAGTACCACAACATCATGGGAACTTTGCTATCACTACTACTACCATGCATACCATGGAAAGTGATGCTGTGTGAATCAAACCTGACAGATGCGAAAACGATGCCACACATCATCGTGGATTTCACTGTACCATCACTGAAATGAACCTGTGAAAAACGAATATTCATTCCCTGTGCGTTTGGGTGAACACAGAGACTTTGAAAGTCGATTCCAAACCTTCCAATTAAAATGGCCTAAATATCTATGAGGACCTATCCCCAAAGAATTAGCTAGAGCTGGATATTTTTTACTTGGGTGTAGGGGATAAAGTCAAGTGCTTCATTTGCAGTGTGTCACTTCACCAGTGAGAACAGAAAGATTTCGCTTACTTGGAGAATTCTCGATGGTCTCCGGCAATCATTGAATAGGCATACCATGTAATTTAAGAAACCAGTTTGGCTAGGAGTCAAATGTTGGACAATACCTAGAAAAGTATTTAACCCCATTTAACAAATAAT
Source organism: Potamilus streckersoni (assembly GCA_016746295.1). Classification (NCBI taxonomy): domain Eukaryota; kingdom Metazoa; phylum Mollusca; class Bivalvia; order Unionida; family Unionidae; genus Potamilus; species Potamilus streckersoni. The sequence continues at coordinate 608,986 of JAEAOA010000779.1, forward strand.
ATTCAACTATTAAATTCTACAAGGATTTGAGAAACCATGTCAAGACCAGGTCACAGCCTCTGAAAAAGAAAAAGTCCACAGAAGACTTCTTCTACCCGCAACAGAGGCACTGCAGCCAGGACGCAACCTTACATTCGCAAACCACTACCTGCCGCATCGGTAATCCCGTCTCTAGTAGCCTCGGGTTCTTGCCCTTCTCTTCCCTTTCTTTAATTATGCCTGTTAGACCAGATTTGACACGTGTCTTTTCTAATTTGACAAAAATTGATTACCCGCGTATCCAAGAACTTCTTCTCCAACAGTGTCATCCTCATCTTACCATCGGAGCATTGGACGTGCCCCATTTCCCCAAGAAGTGACTCGACAACGAAGTGACCGTCTTCTAGCGCCTGTTTGGTACGTCTCCGACGGTGACTGTTCCCAAGAAAGATGGAGTGTAGGAAGCAGGAGGTTGTGTGCGCATTGGCAAAACCAAACATACTTTCGACAACGGCTATGTATCCAAATGGCCGTTATCCTACCGTCTATAAATTCGAAGACATAAACGGGTAAGTGCTAAAAGAAACGTTTTACTTACCCGAGTTTCAACGTGTGACCAAACAACAAGAAGAAGAGTACGAGATCGAAAGCATTCTCGATCGAATAATACGAAAATTGGGGAAAACTGCGTGTTAACGAAGTCAAAGCACATTGGAAAGGATATCAGCCTAGTTTTTGACTCTTTGATTGGTGCTTCGCAACTCATCGACAATAAAAAGTGACCAAGATATCCTTCAACACAGCCTCAGCCACTGCAGTGACTACTCTTACTCCTAGTTCGTCTCTTCAAGATCTATAAAAGCAACCCTTGTGAGTGTGGCGTAGAGAACGTGTGCCTAAAACAAATATTCTTTTTCTACCAAATCTCTGTGAAGCATTATTTCATCGGTGCTGCCATTGCCAATTTGAGTTTGAAACAAAGAGAGAAACAATTGTGGATCATTATGATGAGCAGTTGCATCAGCTTCCCAATCCGTCCATAAAATATTCCTCTAACGAGAACAACAACGGTAGCCTTGCGTCCAACGTCAGTTACCATTCCAACAGTCACCACAACTATCACAATAATACTTTTGTTTTTGACAATCCTTTCACCTCCAGCCACCCAACGGACACTAGAACTCAGGAATTATGAATAACCTATTATACTTACCCAGTGGCAGTTCCATGGATATGTTTCCCAAAAACACCATGTGCTGTTTCACGGCCCAAATACCTCAGGACATTCAAATGAATCACGAAGACCATTTGAAAGTGACTTTAGTGGAAATGATTTACCCTACAAAAATCCTAAATATCCTCCAAATCAATGCACTTTTACGGTGGAAGTTCATGACAAGCAAGTGCAACAAAACTTGGAGAAACGCACCAATGTAAGTAACTCTATGAAGGCACAAGATCCAAACCTAAAGGGTCTACCTATCTGCTGACCATTCCTGCAGACTATTAGTTTAGTGATCAAAATCGGTGAATACGATTGATACCAAATTCAATGCTGTTTGGCAAAGCCTTGGAGAAAACCAGAAAAAGTGTTACCCTGGGGTACCATAAAATAGCTCGTCGACTGTTGATCACATTTTCAGAGGACAAAGTATTGGCCATTATATTTTGCCCTGAACTCTATGATATTTTGGGTGAAGACCTCATGTTGATCAACATTAAAACTGAAATACCAGCCTTTATCAGCAACTTAAATTTTGTAGAAATGAACCAAGGACTGATTTGGATCTTTGATCTCTGATGTGGTGGAGTACAACGTGGTGGGACACACCTCCGTACCGTTACTGCGTGTTATTGCTTTCAGAGTAGATTCTGCCACAACCACTGACGAGGAAGGTGGAAAATCTTATCAAATTCACCGAGAATTTGTACAGCCTCACTATTTGCCCGTCAGTAAGTTGTATTTTGACACTGTCTACGTTACTATTAAAGGTGATTTGGTACAAAATATTCTATTCACCAAAGGGAAAGTCACAGAGAAACTCCATTTTCGAAAACGATTAGGCTAACCTTGTCAGTCGACACGGTGATTCCACTGCTTGAAAGATGCTACATTGACGCAAGGCAAAGAATTTCTCGAAAACGTCATTATTGACTAATAAAACCCCAAAGAAGCTTTATTGAGAGCAGGCAAAAACGTCTTGGTTAAACAGTCAATTTTGGGTCGACGAGAAACTCATATAAATGCCCCCAAGGTTGCCGAGTGAGACATTCCTGCTTCCCGGAAGTCACAACAAGGACCAGGCAGAAAAGGACGAAGACACCCTTTCAGATGACTTCACACCCCCTAGAGCTAGAAAGACCAAGCAAAGAGGAACCGTCCGAGACTTGGACGTTTCCGATTATTAAAAAAAAAATAGAGCGAAAATGATACAGGTCTTGTGCTTGTACCAAGACGGACCTGGATGTGTTTGTGATGCAACCCACCATGATGAAGATGAAAGAATCTCAATGGATAGAATTTCATACCGTTTCCTCTTTGACGGATTCAACTCCCATCGAGTTTGAAATCAATGGACAGTCCGAAGATTACATCTTTCTGAATTACAGTTACTTGTATCTTGCTACGTATATATGATTAAATTGCTTGTGTGTAAGGTTTAAAATCCTTTTTATTTCATTTTTGTTTCATTGTATTAAATTGCAATGAATATTTTTCTTGGATTCGAGATTTTTTGGTAGTCTTTTTGGTAGTGTGTTTTTTTAGCAGTATTCCTTTTTATCATAAAGTTTATTTATTCAAGTCGAAGATGTATTACGTGAGAATTATCATTAAATCCTGAACCGCTCCCTGTGGCCTAGTGGTTAGAGCGTCTTCCTCGGATGCGGAAGGTCGTGGGTTCGATCGCCGGTCGAGTCATACCATAGACTTACAAAAAATGGTACTAACAGCTGCCTCACTTGACGCTCAGCATTAAGAGGTTATTTTTATGACTGGTCGACCTGGTGTCAGAATAATGTGACTGGGTGGGAGATGATGCTACATGTCTGCAGCATGATGTCTCAGTGCTAGGCATCACTAAACTGTCAAATTGTAGACATCATAGTGATATGACTGGAAAATTATTAAAGATAGGTTAAAATTCATAAACACCACCACACATTATTAAGTCCATCTTACCCTGGTAATAGTGTCAACATGAAGTTAACATGATTGGTCAGTATCACGGGCATACTTTCTTTGCGTGATCACTGTTTGTAAACAACTTTTTATGATTGGTTTGTATGTGGACGTGACAAAAATAGTGTAGTAAAAGACCACATGACCAATCTCACGAGACATTAAATGAGGCATTTGGGGTCTAATTACGCAATCCTAATATTTTTTGGAGTCATTCAACACCTTGAAGGTACAAGGATTATTTTTTTAAATTTGTTGCTAAGATTGTTTGTTCTTCATCAGATTTTTGGATTTAATAATTTATTTCCCTAGAAACTCAACAAGTTGACTTTTCTATAAAACAAATTCTGAAAGATATTCATGGAAGTTTGTTCTGGAATTATTCAGAAACAAAGACTGTTATGCAGGTGAGATATTGGACCACATCTGATGTAATCGCCTTCAATATTTGTATGTCATCAGGACTTAAACCTGGATTCTTATAAGAATTTTTAGTGATAGGACTTGTGTTTTCATTCTTAGGATCACATTTTGGATTATATTTATTATGTAGAAAAAGGATTCTCCGCCAATTTATTATGAGGAGAAATGTCTCGTGTTGTTGTTTAGACGTTTTCTATCATAACCTTCTTCTCGTGTCTAATTACGAGAAGGAAGAAAGTTCAGCATTCTTAAGAATAAGGTGTCACTTATGATGGTGTAGATCCGGTTACATCTTTTTGTGGTGAAGCTTTCGCTACGAGAAGGTATCAAGAATCTGTAAGAAATAGACACGACACTTTCTGATCCTGAAATCGTACTGAGACCAAAGCAGCTCAAAGCCTTTTTTATATTCTGGAAGCTGCTTGATCATGAGTGTTTTTCATCCTAGGTTAAAAGAGGTCTGTCTAATGCATCTAAAAAGTCACGCATGTTTCTTGCGTGCTAGTCAATGACAACTTTAACTTTATATCAAGTTTAGGGGGGAGATAGAGTGTGAGTGTGTGGTCAGTATTTTTCCTAAGTAAGCGTTCATTCTCATTACGAACTCTCAAACTAATTTCCTTGATTATCAATTACTTTGTTCCCAGCATCACAACGCAATTTAATAAGGTTTTATTGACCGAACCGCGAGACAGCACGTTATTTGTGGCTTCAATCCGATAGTGAACTATTGAACCGGCTTATTAATTAGACTTTTTCCATTTTCAAGTGAAAGCTGATAAAACAAGAATAATCTTTAATCTGAATTCATTTCAATGTCCTATTATATTCAAGATATGAATTATTGATTGGGCCATGCTTCTCTTACAGTCAAATCAATATCATAGCACTCTCTTAAATTTGCAGGTTTTTGTCTTCCAATAACTAGAGATTTCAATATATATATATATATATATATATATATATATATATATATATATATATATATATATATATATATATATATATATATATATATATATATATATAATTTAGCCGCGACCTCGAGGCTAGTAAAAAAAATGATAAGTATACGAGGAAAAAGAAGGAAAAATATTAAAAATAAAAAATTATAATGCTTAGGTATATTAAAAAATTACAATGCATTGGTAAGTTGATAAATTGCAAAAAGGCAATGAAAACAATGTTCATTGCAGTACATATTGTGAAATTCAAAAAAGAATACAATAAATTGTATAAAAATTAATAAACTGTAAAGTTCATTGACAAATACACCAGAATAGATATGATAAAAGATACATAGAAAAATATACCATAAAGTGTGTAATAAGGAGCCAATATAAATTGAAAAAGATATTAAATGACACCAGGAAGTAAAAATATTAAAAAGACCAAAATACAATGCACTGACAAAAGTTTAGAAATAGGAAAAGACAACAATTTACCGTGTAGTACCTCGATGAGGAATGAATAAAAACAATATATTAAGAAAACATTAAAATATGCAATGTGACAGGATAATACGTAATGTGACGTCAGTATGGTAAAGAAAGATTTTATTCAAGGGAACCATACGAAAACACATTTGACACATTCAATGAAGTTCAAGTTCAATAGTGAGAATCTGCAATGAAAAAAAGATGTTTCTTTTATATTATTATTATTATTTCTATTTAATTTTAAATAACGTCAGCAGAACATAATTAAGATTGCTGTGTAAGCGCTAAGTTAGTCGGTGAAGTCAGTAAATTCTATTAATTTATCTAAACAATTATATTTCCGTCCTATGTCATTGACCTAGGATGATGCGCTCAATAGAACGGCGTGTTCATAATATTGAAGTGATACTCCTTATTAATAGGATGTGAATTATGACTTCCCAATATATTATTTCATATATGAGACAACTAATATTTTAATTTAGGAAGATATCTAAAATATGTGGCATAATGCGGTATGATCTCTTGTAAACCAAGTAACTGTATAATGTTTATTCGTAATGCTTTCATTAACCTAGAATTAATTGATACGTCTTGAATGTCATCTGGACAACTGGGGTATGTAGCGCAATATATAGGTCACGATGTTTACGTGTTGCTATAAAATACATAAACAATGATGCGGGTTCCTTGGCGTTCTGGAATAACATATGTAATCGATAGATACGATCGTTCAATTTGATTGATAAATTCCATTAAAACATGCTGTGAAATCAGTATAGCAGGTGAACTTGCCTGCTGAAAATTTCGCTGTAGGACTAATTCACTGAGTCTCAACCGTTTGAGCTGCAATCCTTTCTTCTATTTTTTAATATTCTTCACGAATATTTCGACAATGACAAGCATCGCTTGCTCTAATAGTATAAGCGTTTTGAGTTTGGACCAATCGCCGTTAACATGTTCTAATTCTATTATCAACTTGTCAGGTATAGGAGGAGAAATCATCTCCCTATCGAGCAATAACACCGAAAATTTAAATTTCATTATTCAGTTGCTTTAGCATATTTGTATAACTTGCTAACTGTTGTGATGTTTTCATTGTCAGCATTCCAAAATAGATATTTACCTATTTTATCAATGAAGGGCAAAACTTCTCTCATGATACATTTGAAGAATGCAAAACACCTTTCTGAATTAACTCATTTATTAATGAGATTGTTATATTAAACTGCATATTCATTGTAATTCGTATTGACTTTAAGTGTTAAAGAATATCATTTATGTAGCTACATTTGACATCTCTGTGTCAATATTCGATAAATTCGACTGAATAATTCCTTAAAAGCCTGATTTGAAAGTGCGAATCCACTTATCGGCTGAATCATAAAATAGTGGTAGTGGCTAGAGATAACCTTTAGCGTAAATTGTTTTTGTTCTGTTACTGCGGACACTGAATTCAGAGTCAAAAAAAGAATACAATCCTACGAACCAAATCCATATTCTATCCATACCTTAAAGAAAAAGAAAGAGGTTGAGAGGTTTGGATCCAGAAAGAAGAAAACGAGATAGAAGGTATGAAGAAAGAATGGAATGGAGGATAGGACTATAATCATTTCTCCCATTTACAAACAAATTTTCTTCTGAATTTCGTATTGAATTCAATTACGAAATATTCGACTTAGTCGTGTACAACGTGTATTCGATTGTGTGCGTTTTGTAGGTGTACATAATCTATGCCAATACTAGTCTTGTAAGACGAGTATAAAAAGTTAATATTAGGTTGTAGTTCTTGATTTCTTTATTTTTTATGTTATTTTACTCTTTTTTTGTTTGGTACTTTTTATTTTTTTTTATTTTGCATAACATCAGCATAACATTTATCAGTGACTACGGTTATTATTTTGCTTCAGCGAAGTGTTGTGAAAAGAACTCTCATTACTATGGATAGTACTTGTAAACCAATATTGAATTTATCTTCTTATTGCATACATAATATTAAATACCAGCTACATTAAAGTAAGAATGTTTGCTTAGAGAACCTTACAAGAATTTGGTATTAATCAAGAGTAATGAAGGTGAAAATGTTAGTGTTATGTTAATCCTACTCTAATAACCATAACGTCTGTTCATTTGCAATCAAACCTTGACCTGTGTGTGTGTGTGTGTGTGTATGAAATTGCATTTAATCGAACTTATGAGCAGTAAGTGAAAATATCATTAACATCGTAAACTGAATCAACATGATTTAGTGCATCATTAAAATTGTAAAACTGAGCGTGTATTACTGACATTACCTATGACGTGCGAAAGGAAATATATCACCGTTATCGTTTCAAACAAACTTTACTCGGAAGTTGATCTTATGCAGGCAATAGCTGTTTCAACAATTCAATATGCAGAGCAATCTCTCTGCTTCAAAAATTCAATATACAGGGCATTAGCTGCTTACAAAACTCTGTGTTGAGCAATCGCTCAGACACTTTAACTATAGAAAAACGTACATAATAACACTACAACATCATTTGATGCTACAAAACCATAGAAGGAAACTCACTTCTGACTGGATTGAAGACATTATAGCCGTATCTTTGGCGTTTTGCCAAGACAATACCATATAGTATACATTCATATGATTTCATATGAAACACGAGAGAGAAAATCTCAATAACATTATCGAACAACATTGAGCTAACAAAACAAACAACTTCTGCATCCATATTGGAAACGGCATAGCGGAAAGTACAATGCTCCTTAAGATAGGTAAATACAGTACGATCTATTATGTGTGATAGTAGCGAAACATGTATAATGTAGTTAGAGGTGTCAAGACGAGCAGGTTTGATGTTTGATATAAATGCTTAGGGCATGGAATGAAACTTAAAGGTTCATTCACACTCTCTGTAGTAGCAATCTTAGCAACTCTGACGTATATTAATGACAGTAAGTACAACAAGGTTATTTACTCAATAAAAAAATGAAATATAGCATAATTTAGATTAGTGTTGTTAATCGTTTGAAATTTACGCACTAACTTTCAATTTGTCATTTTTTAAAAAAAATCAAAATAAGAGATAGAAAAATCATACCTTTGTGAGATGTACCACAATGAAGAAATATTCTTGATAAGAACTAATAGTAAACAATACATCTATTGCCTCTAATACCGAAAGAGTTCAAAATGTTAAAGTCACTTTCACTGGGAAGGAGACTGTTTAATGCTGTTGTCGATGATCTGATGAGAGCGTAGATGTCGCTGCAATTCATTTTTAGTTGTAGTTAGGTCAAATTTGGAGCTGGACTTAGCACTGTATGCATTCGAAATGACGTAGTCTCAAGTGTGACTGCAAAAAGAATTCTCATAGGCGATGTATGCATTTTATGTTGCAATCCTCTCATAGTTGTAATCATATTCGTTCCGCTGTGATATTTCTGGTTGCTGTAGTTTCTAACATGAGTGAAGAAGTTGTTCTAATTTGGGTTTTCTCTTTGGGAAACGGCGGCGCTGTCGCTTCTGGAGTTGATGTAGCATAGCCGGGCGAAGTGAAGCCTAATGGTGTTACGAGTTACCGCGGTTAGTCTGTAGATAGCTGTCGGACAAGTGCAACAAGAGCGGCAGTTGTAATGAAGAAACGGTCATGTGAATAGGGTCGTATTGTAGTGTTCGGAGTCAAGGCGATGCCATAATTGGGCAAAGTCTGCTGGTCGTAATGGTTCTGGTGCGAGTCTCCCTCTTGGATCATAATTATGTGTTTTGACACCCGTATTCATGTTATTCATCCACCAATTTATTATGTAGAAAAAGGATTCTCCGCCAATTTATTATGAGAAAAGTCTCGTGTTGTTGTTTAGACGTTTTCTATCATAACCTTCTTCTCGTGTCTAATTACGAGAAGGAAGAAAGTTCAGCATTCTTAAGAATAAGGTGTCACTTATGATGGTGTAGATACGGTTACATCTTTTTGTGGTGAAGCTTTCGCTACGAGAAGGTACCAAGAATCTGTAAGAAATAGACACGACACTCTGATCCTGAAATCGCACTGAAACAAAAGCAGCTCAAAGCCTTTTTTTATATTCTGGAAGCTGCTTGATCATGAGTGTTTTTCATCCAAGATCAAAAGAGGTCTGTCTAATGCATCTAAAAAGTCACGCGTGTTTCTTGCGTGCTAGTCAATGACAACTTTAACTTTATATCAAGTTTAGGGGGGGGGGAGATAGAGTGTGAGTGTGTGGTCAGTAATTTTCCTAAGTAAGCGGTCATTCACATTACGAACTCTCAAACTAATTTCTTTGATTATCAATTACTTTGTTCCCAGCATCACAACGCAATTTAATAAGGTTTTATTGACCGAACCGCGAGATAACACGTTACTTGTGGCTTCAATCCGATGGTGAACTATTGAACCGGCTTATTAATTAGGCTATTTCCATTACCAAGTGAAAGCTGATAAAGCAAGAATAATCTTTAATCTGAATTCATTTCAATGTCCTATTATATTCAGAATATGAATTATTGATTGGGCCATGCTTCTCTTACAGTCCAAATCAATATCATAGCACTCTCTTAAATTTGCAGGTTTTTGTCTTCCAATAACTAGAGATTTCAATATATTCTACACAAATTAATGTTATCGTTTCTTTCTTTTAAAATTGATATCTTGATATATTCACAGAATGTAAGTCATATTTACCAATTTTTACATTGTTTTCTAGGGAAATAAATTGTTTGTTAACATATACAAAGCTTGTTGGCTTTCACTCTTTTCTATGTTTCTGAGTACGAGCCAGTGATTAAAACCAATAACAGCAATTCGGGAGCCGATGCAAAAGTAGCTCCGTCAACAATTTCATACATTCCTTGTTCAATGAAGTGGATTTATACTTAAGTAACAAACTGGTGAGCAGTATGGATATTTACCCTTACCAAGCATACCTGGAAAGTCTCTTGACGTACGGAATAGAGGCTAAAAATACTCATCTGGGTGATTGCATGGTTTGGAAACCTGACACCACAAATGAGGACAAGTTTATTGACACATCCCTGACAACAGAGGACGATCCTCACAATATGGGTTTTAACAACTGTCAAAAACATACTGCAAGCACGTAGTTAAGAACCGATGGATCATTTGCATTTGGACATGTGGTTGCAAGACAAGTATTTTCTCAAAAGAGTGGATATCGAGCTGAAACTGACTTGCAGTAGTGTCACTTTTAATTTGATGGCTGATGCCAACAAGAACAAAACCCAGGGTTCCTGCAGACTTAACAAAAACAAATTCCATGACTTTTCCAAAATTTTTCCAGGGCCATTTCATAAAACTCAAGGACCACATTATCTTGCATTGTCAAGTAAATGAACATAAAGAATTACATCTTTCAATTTAAAATAAGAAGTTAACAACAAATATTTTTAATATATACAATTTAAATTTACCTGGGCAAGCACACTTTGACTTTATGTAGTAATTCATGTCATAATCCAATGAACAATGTAATTTGTATTCAAAAGAAAGAAGGAAACAATTCTATGTAGTCTTTGTATGTGTTCCTATTTACAATATTAACAAAACACATTACTTTCCAGTTGCTTTTTTTTATTTAGTGAACTACACCGGAAATCATGTGATATTTCCATTAGGAGAACTTACTCTTATTATATGAATTGAAACCATTTATCGATTGTAATTTTATCATGTTATTTAATCAGTTCTCGGTGCTCTATGAAATTTGAAGTAATCAATTTTTTTTAACTCTATTGTCACAAATTCCTTGACTTTTCCAAAACTTTGCAAGTTTTTGACAAATTCCAAAACTTTTCAAGGCCCTTGAAATTTATTTTTTAAATTCCAAAACTTTTCCAGAATTCCATGACCTGCAGGAACCCTGAAAACCATCATCCAAGAAGCCACACTGTAAGTATGCCATGTAGAAGTGTTACATGAAGCTCAAAACGACATCAGTCATACATTGATAAAATGACCACCAAATATCCGATACAACGCGTAGAAGTGAAAACTGTGAGCAATGCTTCTGAATTCTGATCAAAGATCATCTGTTCCCAGGACTGTTACTCAAATGTTTAATTGTTGGTTTCATGAGCAATGCAGCCCTCAACATAGCTAACACTGCCAATCCTTTCCAGTTTAAGCACTACAGTGTCCAAGATCGGACAGCTAGGAACCAACACCAGTTACTGTATTTCGTACAAAGATTATGTAGCAGGTTTTACTTTGTGGGCCTTTGATTTCACTCCAGATCAAGGCAGCAACGAGGGACATTTCCAACCTATAAAATCAGGTCAACTGCGTGTGCAGTTTCCAGAAGCTCTTGTAAATATGTAATTAGTCAAGAAAGATTGCTATTGATGTCAAATCAATCATCCCAGTCAAAAGCAGCATGAAAAGAAGAAGAAGAATCCCTTTTTCATGGCCACTTCATATGCCTCTAAAATATACGTCTATGTCTATATTGTATCTGTCCCTACCTAGAGTAGCCATGCCTATTTAGGTCAGTCACTTGCAACATTGTTGCCAGTACCAAGACATAACCCTACTTGTTCCATTCCTATTGTCCTTATAAGAAATTTCCATTGAGGCTATACAGTCCCAGGGAGATATTTTGAGGCTATAAATTTTGAGGCTACGTAAATGACCAAAATTAACATTACGGCCTACATGAGGCTATACAGCCTGATATTAATTACTACTAATGCGTGACCTGCAAGTTATTAATAGCAGATTGAAATTTTATGCGAATATTAAATATAGTAATTTTGTGTGAATGTTAGGTATAGTAATTTTGTGTGAAATATAAATATAAATCACTAGCAATTTCAAGTAAAAACTGCAGTAGTAGACTATAATAAGCATTTTTCAACCAAACCCTATTTTGCATGACAACTATGATATAATTTAATAGTAACTCCTTGACAGGTAATCAATAATGAAATTGACACTGTTGCTTCAATAAAATAGATGGAACAAGTAAAGTCTGATATGTAGCCCTGCTGTAGCAGCATCAAAGATTACATGATTGTGTGAGCATCCATCTTGAAACCTGCAGTCCTGGATGGTAACATACACATCTAGCTTCACAATTGCATTTTATTCTTTTTTTTAAATACCTGAGAGATTCACAAAGATTTAGCAAGTGTACTTAATTCCCAAGTGCATGCTGTCCACAAAGTTTGGTAACTGTGAATCAGTGCTGTCCAACCTTTTGACACCATGGGCCACTGACAATTTTTTCTTGAAGCATGAAATGAAAGTAGGCCATTGACTTTTTTTACATACATGCACAAAAAAATTGTTGGAGCTCTGATGGGCCATTAAATCAACCCGTGGGCTGCATGCGGCCCGGCCCGTGGGCTGCATGCGGCCCGTGGGCTGCATGTCGGACAGCAGTGCTGCTCTATATGATAGACAACAGCCATTGTGCAGAAAACTATCTTCTTAAAGTCAGAGTGACAGTAATATTATATTGTTTGACCCTGATATTGATAGATTTTTTTCCTTACCCCAAGTGCAAGCTATCCACAGTATAGATATGCAGTTGGTGAAACTGTTGCCATAGACATCAGCAGGTGAATGCCCATCTTTCTACAGATGTTTTGCCCCTTATCCCAAAACACATTCTATATCAGGGGTCACCAACATGGTGTCCACGGGCACCAGGTCACCCACAAAGACTACATGAGTCACCCACAGATATGTTCTAAAAATAGCAAAACTCAGCTGCATATAAAATTGTATTTTATTTTATTGCTATTATTTTTTCAAAATCACACTTGCATTTATATATATTAAAAAATGACATTATCTTAAATATATGTTTCTTATACATGAAGTTTAGATAAGTTTAGGTGAATTCTAACATACTCCAATTTGAAGGTCAGTATTGTGCTGCATGTGACAATACAGTGCTTGTGGAGAGTAAGCTAGCGGGCACAGCAAAGATTGGAGCTGAATGCAGTTTCTTACCCCAAAAACATGGCAGAAAAAAGAAAGAAAACTTATCACTTTCACAACGAATGGTAGTTGGAGTTCTCTCTTATGACTGAAAGAAGCCTGCATGTGTCTTATATGTGGAGTGACTGTGGCAATGGCAAAGCAGCACAATGTGGAGAGAAATTTACTACGAATCACAAAAATCTACAATGTTAACTACCCACCACAAAGCACACTATGGACAGAAAAATCCCTTAAGCTAAAGACAGCTTTGGGTAAGTGACAGGCTTTTTTATAAGGCCAGCAAAAAGTCACATAAAGCAACCAAAGCCTCTTTGAGAGCTAACATTTCAAGAAGAAGGCATTATCTGATGGAGAAGTTGTCAAAGAAGCAATGATGATAATTACTAACACTTAAAGATGAGAAATATGGAACCGATGTAATCGCCACTCTCTCCAACATCCATATGGGGGTGTCTATGATGCCAAGATTAGTGTCAGTTTTGTACAGCAACTTGGTCAATCAGCTGAACTGGGATCAGGCGAGGTGCAGGTGGTTTATTATCCAGTGCAACAAGTCCATGAACAGCAGTAGTACAGCGCAACTAATGGCTTTTATCCGGATGGTATCTGAAGATTTCTCCACAATAGAAGAACTCCTGACACTACTGCCCATAAAGACAACTAAATTGGGATTTGACATTTATAACACAGTGAAGGAGTTTTTCATGCAGAAAATGGTACCATTGGAAAAGCTGGTAGCAGTGACAACAGATGGGGCTCCTGCTATTATTGGATGACATGCAGGTTTCATCGCTCACTGTAAAGGTGACCCAGACTTACCAAATTTCTGCATCACCACTGCATCATTCACCAGCAGGCATTGTGTGCCAAAGTGATCGGCTTTGGACATGTGATGACTCTCGTTGGGAAAATCATAAACAATATCCGTTCCAAAACAGCACAGGATTTTCAAAGTGCTAATGGAGGAGATGGCAGTTGACTATGATGACCTGCTACTACACACAGAAATCAGATGGCTCAGCAGAAGTTTTACTTCGTTTTTTTTTTTTCTTCACTTTTGGGTGAAATCAAAGAATTCATGCAGTCCAAGGTGAAGATGTCTCACTGCTAGAGGACACAGAGTGGACACTTGACCTTGCATTTTAATGGTCATTACTGTGAAACTAAACCACTTGAACTGGGAGCTGCAAGGTAAAAGCAAGACTGTTGTTAATATGATAAGTGCTTTAAATACATTTAAAGCTAAAATTAACATTTTCTTTGTGGATATACAGAGAGAAAAAAAGATGATGCACTTTCCCTCTCTGCAGTCAGTGCTCAAAGACAATTCTTCTGAATATGATACATTTGACAAAGTTGCAGACAAATACTGTGAAGTCACAAAAAAAGAGTTTGAGAATAGGTTTTGTGACCTTGGTCAGCTTGAACAATGTTTATCGTTGATCTCCAATCCTTTCATGAGTGTGGACACAACAGGCTTTGCTGAGCAACTAAGTGCAATGTTCAACTTGGATGCTGGATAGGTGGATATTGACTTCCACCTTAAAGCCTATCAGGTTACACCAAACTTTTGGTGCCTTGTTGACACAGAGAAGTACAGTGGTGTGTGTACAGCAGCTATGAAGGTCAACAGCATGTTTGGTTCTACCTATCTATGTGATTCAGCATTTTCTGACATAAATTTCATCAAGAAAAAACACAGAGCACGACTCACTGATGCACATCTGAAAGAGTTGCCCACAGTTGCAGTGTCAAGTTACACACCAGATTACAATACAATGGTAAACAGCATGAAATGCCAGTCTTCCCACTAACAAAGAAAATGATACCAGATGTCAGTGGCAACATGTCAGTGCCATGGCAAATTTTAATTAAAATATTGAATTGTTCAATTTAAAATGTGTTCATGTTATGTAACAATTATTATTTTGTTAAAAATACAGCAGAGTTGGTCATTAGTACAAAATATGAAGAGATATTTGTTTATTCACTACATTACATATATTACATTGTACATAATTAATAACCTTTTGAAACATGGTGGAGCATAGTTCATGATTCGTTTAAATGTTTGTCAGTGGCTAGTGAAAATGGGACATTTTCCCTAAGAAATGTAATGTAAGTGAGCATCTGAAAATTTAACAATTACTGAGATAAATAAAGTGCTAAATATTGATATATGTTTCTCACATTGTCATTGTTGTTAATTAGTGTGAGAAATCATTAACATTTTCAGAGTCTACAAATTATTAATAACATAAAGGTAAACTAAGCAAATTTGGTATTTCAGACTGGTAGTCTTAACATTACTAATAATGTATAATTGCAAACTAAGCAAATTTGGTATTTCAGACTGGTAGTCTTCACATTATTAATGATGTATAAAGACAAACTAAGAAAATTTGGTATTTCAGACTGGTAGTCTTCACATTATTAATAATGTATAAAGGCAAACTAAGCAAATTGGGTATTTCAGACTGGTAGTCTTAACATTACTAATAACGTAAAATTGCAAACTAAGCAAATTTGGTATTTCACACTTGTAGTCTTCACATTATTAATAATGTATAAAGGCAAACTAAGCAAATTTAGTATTTCAGACTGGTAGTCTACACATTAATAATAACGTATAAGGGCAAACTAAGCAAATTTAGTATTTCAGACTGGTAGTCTTTCATATTATTAATAATGTATAAAGGCAAACTAAGCTGATCTTGATTCCTAACCAGTCTTATGGATTTCCTCTTGGACCATATTTCTACTCTCAACTTTGTTTGCATCCTTCCATTTCTGCATTGTTCTTAACCCTAGTCCTTCCCTCCCAACATTTGTTGACCCTGCAAAGTCCTTATATGCCAGGTCCAGCTCACTGTACATTTTCTTGCAGCTTTTACTTCAGTACCAGCACTGGTGATTTACTCGTCTCTTGAATTCCCAAGGGTCCGGAGAAGTCTTGTATTTTGCTACCTTATTTTCCTCCACCAAGGATGTCAGTGGCAGCTGTAATTTATTAGTTCTACCATATAACCTGAATCTGGAGAAATATCGAGCCATCTTTTAAAATGCCTGTTTATCACACTAAGCTATCCACAAAATTTGGTAACTCTAGATCATAGCGAACTTTTAGAAACTGAACTTGACCTTTTAAATATTGATCCTGAAATCAATAGGATTCTTCATTAACCCCCCCTATTGCAAGTCATTCACAAAGTTTGATAACTGTACATGGATGTCACATAAATTTCTTGTGTGAAAACTAACAGACGGATGGATGCCCATCATAACAGGTTTCATCATAAGGCAGGAATTTGAAAGCAAGCAAAAAATTGTAGTTATTACACATACATACATAAATATATACATACATACATACATACATACATACATACATAAAGGGTAAAGTGCAAATATTATTGCATATGAATTTTACCCATCCAATCTTTATTACACATAACATCATATTCTATCAATTATGTGTACGTGTTTCATGTTAAGTTTTGCACAAACATTTATTCTGTACCTTCATGGACTTTCAAAACATAGCCTTTCTAATGATATTCCAAACACAACTCCTGATCAACATTAACCACACCCTTAATGTATCTATGTCCATGTGGGACCATTTGAAAAACTGGCATTGACAGCACTTCAAGCAAGCTTATAACAGGCAAGGGGGTTTCTAAGAAACTACTGAAAACAACCTCCAAACTGAATACAATAAATGTGCTTTATTTCGTGATACAAGGAAAGTAAAATTACATTCAAAACACACACACACAAACATGCATGAAGTTTTCTGTAGGGATGATTCTAAAATATTGAGGCTGCCCCAACTTTTATTAGTGGCACCAAGGTTTTATTTTGAAATATTCCAAAGGAAAATTAAAAATATCTTGCTGGTCATTGTATCTTCATTCTATTTAAATCCAGTAGTCAGAAGTCAGTATTATCTGATATTGGTACTCTGCAGCAAACTTAACTTTGTGGAAGATTGCTCAAAGAAAGTGCTTGACATAGGTCAAAGATTGCTCAAAGAAAGTGCTTGGCATAGGTCAAAGATTGCTCAAAGAAAGTACTTGACATAGGTCAAAGATTGCTCAAAGAAAGTACTTGACATAGGTCAAAGATTGCTCAAAGAAAGTGCTTGGCATAGGTCAAAGATTGCTCAAAGAAAGTACTTGACATAGGTCAAAGATTGCTCAAAGAAAGTGCTTGACATAGGTCAAAGATTGCTCAAAAAAAGTGCTTGACATTGGTCAAAGATTGCTCAAAGAAAGTGCTTGACATAGGTCAAAGATTGCTCAAAAAAAGTGCTTGACATTGGTCAAAGATTGCTCAAAGAAAGTACTTGACATAGGTCAAAGATTGCTCAAAGAAAGTGCTTGGCATAGGTCAAAGATTGCTCAAAGAAAGTGCTTGACATTGGTCAAAGATTGCTCAAAGAAAGTGCTTGACATAGGTCAAAGAAATTCAACAGCAAGAAGACTATTTGTAGGCAGAAAAACAAATGCAAATCACTGAATTGTTTGAGCTCAGCACATTTATTTTTACTTGAACTACTTACAATTTTGAAATTCTTCTTTATGGCATCAATAAAAATATATTATCTCATAATCTTGATCTCAAAGAAAAGCAAACAATTAAAATGGTTCTCACGAAAGAAAAGTGACAAAAACTTTACTAAGTGCTATGGTTATGCAAACTACAAACAATCCAATAGTTATTCCATTTCAACAAATTGTCTGCAGCTCTGAACCTTCTTATGTAGCAAGACGAATAAGAAGTTTCTCGTAGTCTCCACTGGTGTCATCTGCAATGTCCTTTGTAAGTTCCCATCCATATTTCTTGAGGTATTCCTTGGCAATGTCCTTTAGATCAATCTTTAAAAAAAAGGATTTAAAATGTCACATTGTATAAAATCGAACTTTATTTACACAAACCATGTATAAATTATATCACATAAAGAGAAGCAACATCAAGATTCCTTGAAATAATTGGACGAGATGTTAGCATTGATATGACCATGTCATGAAAAGCTTGAAACTGTTTTAGAAACTCACTTCATGGTGGAATGAATATTTGACAACACAGCCATGGTTTTTGGAATACTATAATTTTCATTATTGTTTGCTCACAATAAATACTGATGGATTTGCAAATATATGACAACTATGGCCTTTAAATAAAAAAAGAAAGAATGCCATTCATCCACTTGTCTTGACAATGGAAGAACTGACTGGACCAATGTATATGCAAATAAATCTGACAGTAATTTTTACCTGAAGCAAGAGCTGAAACTCAATCTCTGCTTAACATTTAGCATGTCAATTATAGATACCTTTTGCCTAATTCTTCTCCCAGCAGTCTGTCTAGAACACATTGCAAAGGAAGCTTACTTTCTTTTATTTTTACCCAATTTGATACTAAAATATTTAAATATGATAAACACATTATATTGCAGTTCTTCACAAAGTCCTCAATTTTATAATGCCAATGACATTTTCAGTGCCACATATATGTAAAATTTAAGCATCATTTTGATGCTTATAAAGTTTAGGATTTTTCATCTTGTCAGAAAATGTTACTTATCTTTATATTCAAAACTAAAGTTTGGATACATCACACCCATGTCCAAATACTAGCAGTTAGTTTACAAGTATGTAAATACTTTTCACTTAAAAATGTTAACAAGCTAATATTAGAAATCATTTTTTTAAGTTTTTCATCCAATTCTCACTTTCACATAATGCATGCTGTTGTAATCTATTTATAATGCTCATTCAAAACAACAAATGACTGGTTGAAATTTATTGCGGTTGTGACCTAGACAACTCTTGGTCAACCAGCAATCTTCCCTTTCATGGCACACACTGTGTAGACTCTCTAGAATGGAGGTTTGACCAAAATAAATAAATGTAGTAAAAACGGTGGTGGGGATTGAGGCAGTTGGAATTCTTCTTCTCCTGAATGGAAATTACCAAAATTTTTCTTGTGACAATAATAATAATAATGTTAATAATTGCCAAGTTTTCTAGAAACAAATCTGGGAAATTTAATCAGGGAGATTGGATCTAAATCTGGAAGATTAGCATAACGACAATTTTTCTCATAAGTTTAAGTGCAAAAGTACAGATCATACCACAACTAAGTCAAATATTTATACTGGTTAGAGACCAATTCTTGTCGAGTACCAATTGTTGTCATATTAATAATAACTCGCAAATGCATTTAAAGTTTTGGTTCCTGTTTAAAATATAAAAAAAGCAATTAAAGTTGACAAGCCCGATCATAAAAAAGCATCAGGCAATTATTATTAACAGAGTTACAAAGAGTAACAGTGTAGAGAGAAATAAAGAAACCAGATTAATAACTTGATTGATGGTTTACAGTAGTCAGTGTATTGAATGTTGTTTGAGCTGAAAATACCTATGCTTGACAGTTTTTTTTTTATCTCTCAGCAAATCAGTAGATCAAAAGATGGGGTCGAAAATCAAAAGACTCCCAGACAATTCAGGAGACTTGGCATGTATGATTATTGTATAAACATCTACTGTCATCTTCCCTTTGCCATAATTCTCTATACCAAGGGGAGATCACTTTGCCTGTTCACCAAATTAAAAAAGTTGCAAAGTTGACAAAAGTTCAGTGATCTGGAGCAAGTGTAACATTGTGCAACCAGATAAAAAGGATGTGATATTGCCATTTTTAGCTTTCCTCACATCCAACTCTTAAAGAAGTTTAATATCTTCATGAAAAGAAAAATAATTGGCATTAAAATGACTTTTAGATTATTACAATGTATTACAGTAAAGCAAATAGCACTAATAAATCAAGGACTATGTGTGCAACTGCAATTTCTTGTGTTACATTATAAATTTATCTATGGGGCCATGTATTAGTACATATTGTATATTTATCTATGGGATTTCAAAAGAAAATGTGCAAACAAACTGCTTATGAGATTCCTAATGCCTGTAGTTTAAAAACAAGACAAACAGCTGAAGTAAAGTAAATATCACGCCAACAACATGTCAAATGATTAGGTGACTTGTCAGATCTCACATTTGTTTGAAGCTGATCATTTTCATTAATACTGAAATAAGGATGTACACTGGCACCATCATGAAGTTTACTGATCACATGTTATGAAGTTTTCTCCAAGTACCACAGACATCATGGGATAATCCATAGTCAAGTGAATTATCAATATTCATTGAATAAAAAAAGTCCACAAAATGGGAAGAAAAAGTAACAAAAGACTTCCTTTGCCCTTAATGCAAAAAATAACAAAAGATTTCCTTTGCCCTTAATGCAAAAAAATAACAAAAGATTTCCTCTGCCCTTATGCAAAAGATTTCTGTGCTGTCATATCACCAAAACCCTCCAATGTAAAGAAAACAGCCAAAGTGGCACACAAAACATAAATGAATCACCAATCACTTTATCCATTTCATGTTATGATCACTGCCATCTCACCTCTACCTGCCTGGGTTCAATCTGAGTCACTTTTTGGCATTGCAAATTTTCTGCATGCAAGTAAAAAGATTGAAAGACTTTCCAAGCACATGTCAGAAAAATCTGACAGATCAAAACAGATGAACTTTCTAAGAGAACAAAAAGCTAAGTGATAATGGGGGAAAAAGGTGGTCAAGTTTAGTTATCTGTTTACTTTAGTGCTTCTGTGTGTTGTATATGAATAGTTACTGTAATATTTTATTGGAAACAAGGAAATCAGGACAAAGAGTATGTTTTGAATTTGAAATCATTAGTGCATTTAATCATATGTACATGAATTAGGGGTTGTTTCAAAGAATGTTTCAAAACTTTTTGACTGCAATTTTACACAAAACTTGTATAAAATAAAATAATTAAATGGTAGTTTATTAAGCATTTTTACCAACTTGAAATTACAAGACTCAAATCTTGTAACTGATTTCAGTTAAAATAATTACAATGTATAGTTTCTGCTGTGCCTTTCAAGTCATGTCTCCAATTTGCCTGTATCTCAATCCAAACACATATACAAGCATGACAAATAGGATGGGTATGAATATAATAATTTGTATACATGTACAAAATGGGTTGATAATAAACATATGACATATTTTTAAACTTGAAAATAAGGCATTGTTTAAAACTGTTAAAAGCACAATGAGAAATGGATCACATAATACACACACACACACACATGCATGCATGCATGCATGCATACATACATACATACATACATACATACATACATACATACATACATACATACATACATACATACATTCATACATTCATACATACATACATACATACATACATACATACATACATACATACATACATACATACATACATACATACATACATACATATATATAGGTCAGCTACCAGGGAAGTGGGGCAAAAAAAGTAAAAAAAAAGTCGAAGTGGGGCAAAAAAAAGTCAAAAAAAGTCGCCTGAGAAGCATAAACTTCTGTTAGGAAATCGAAAATGACTTTGCCCTCAGATTTTTCGGACATAATATGACTGTAGATTACGACCTTGAGATGCCCCATTGCCAGTAAATTCTGACCTGGTGGTAGCCCAATGCCAAATGTATTAACCTGGAGTTGATACCAATCAGCTTATGGCTTCTTGCTGATTCAGGCATGAGATTATGTTATGTAATATGGCCCAATGACTAATCTAACACACAGGCTCACATTTCACTGTGTAGGTTCAAATTATACTTAAGTTACCCTAGCCCAAACCCCACACATTTACTTAAGATCAAATTAATATGATTAAACTGGTACTAACTAAATTTAACCCAATAAATAAATGAGTTTATAATACCCCTACATTATAACTACATAAAGGACTGAATGACATTCTCTCCAATAAGGATAAACTATAAAAAAATTAACTAATACTAATACTAATTATATTTAACTTGGATAAACACATAACTTGATAATAAACACAACATTCTAACTACATATAAACATATAACATCTTGGCTATTAATAAACAAATCACAAACAACTACTGACAAATACTATGACCAGACATTTTTCTATGACTACACCATCAAGTATGATGGCAACCCCAACAGCCACAACCACAACGTGAGAACCCAAGCCATGACCTTTGCATATGAAAGAGCAGAATGGAGACCAAGGATGAGTGGCAACAAAACAACTTAATCCTGTTGGAGCAATTGTGGTTGTGCCTCAACCACAGATGCCACAATCAAAAGATTTCACATTCAAAAAAGCTAAAATTCCAATACAAGGGGCAGGTAGGAATCTCTACCACATACCCCAAAATGTGAATGCTTTTTGTCAAAATCAACTTTCATTCCTATTATACTTTGTCCATTTGTCTGTGTGCAGTATTAATATCATCTTGTACAGGTAAATGAGAATTGTTTGTGACAATGAAGTTGAAATAATTGGGAAAATGTTAAGAGACATTTTTGCAGTTTAAGGAAATTTAATGCTTTCAGGAAGATAATTTTAGAAATAAATATATAATCCAGATTTGTTTCATTGCTGTGAGGTAATCATTAATTTGCATATTTATATTAAATAAACATAATGCAAGTCCAAATTGGAAGAAAATGTTAATGTTTTCCAAAAGTATTAACTATTTTTTATTAGAATTTACTTGGTACAGAAGAATCTTGTATAAAATATTTCTTTAACTGTATATTTGGAAAGTTTCATCAGTTCAAAAAAATTATGCTATTCACCCATTTGTGCAATAAGACTACTGGGCTAGAATGACCCATACATGTACATCAGAATTCTAGCTGTTGAAAATTTCATCAGTACAAATTTAAAGTGTAATTATTCCATTTTTTTTAACCACACACTGTAATTGTAACATTTAAACCTCACTGGTGATAATCTGTATAGCAAAATAATACATTATTAAATGTTTTCCATTAACCTTCATGACAATGGCACGTAACTTGTAACTAACACAGTTACAGACATTCTACACCCATATCTTGTCCAAATATACTGTTTGTTATAGTTTGAAAATATTTAATGCAAGTAAAAATATTTTTGCAATATGTTACATTGCCTACTCATATTTTGCAAAGACCAGTAATAATGATTTGATAATTCTCATCTTGGTTAATTGTAGGACAATCATAAGAATTCAAAAGTACTCTCAATATTGCAAGAACAGAATGATATGTATGAAATAAACATGTTGAGCTTATTGTTCTCACCTTGCTTTAGTAGAACAAAGTCTTCATTCAAAATGAATGCAGTTTTCCCATGACAAAAACCTTTTCCTAGTGCAAACAAATTTTAGCAACTGGCTATGTATTTTTCTGTGTATGACATATATGGTTTTGATAAGGTTGTCTTTTATTCTGATGGCACTATATTTATCCAGTCACTCACTTGCTGCAGATAACACATATCATGTGTTTCTGTCTTCAAATTTCATAATGATTCCTTTTAGTTTCCATCTTTAGATTTTTCAGTGATGCCTATGGTTGCATACGTTTCAAATGTTTCTGCTCTCATTCAGTTGAAAATTCATGTACACCTACTTTCTTCATTTGCCATATGATTACATTTCTGGTTCATGACTGGTCCTTTATTACAAATTACAAATTACCATTACAATTTCTTTAACGGTTTCGAACTAATTTTATCAAGAAAATATGCAAATATGGCCGTTAAAATCTCCATTTATAAAAAGAAGAAAAAAATTAGAAAACACTCTTCACCAATCACATTTTTAAAAGCAAATTACTATTTATAGATGCATTTCACCGAGGGGGCATCTCAAAAGTCATAATATGCAGCCATTTTACATCAGAAAAAGTTCTCAGGCGAATTTCGCCTGGTAGCGTGACCCTTGAATCAGTCTTTCCTTCATTTGTGCCTATGAGTACCCCACATTTTTAAACTGAATGCCAGTTCTGACATTAACATTCCTTTTTCATCCTTTTTCCTGTAGACAACACCCAATTTCTGACACCAAAGGGATTTCTTGCACCCCACAGAGAAAAACTTTTCTGAATATCAACAGCAAAATATTTTAATTACTCATACAATTTTAAAAATGAAAATGATGTTTAGTATTTCAAAATAATATCAGAATGGGATTGGCATTAATATGAATAAATAGCAGATTAAGATCCATGTAGCACCATATAATTGGCAAGACACTGCAAATCAATGGTTGGCATGCCAGACTCTGTACCATCCATCTAACCAGTTTAGTCAGCTAAAGTGGCATGTCCTTGCACAAGGCACTTTGATACAACTATCATGGCACTAAATAACTGTTTTGCTATGCCATAAAGCACCAAAACCAATCAATATTCTAACTGGGGTAAAACTGATTGATGAAGTCCTACACATAAAATACAACAGATGTACCATCTAAAAGTAAAAAAAAACATTTTAATAACCAAAGATAAAATAGTGTTAACTGAGAGAACCCTTAAATTAAACATGCATTCATTACCGCTACAATATGACTGACATGCAACTAGCCTTTTCTTTATTTTCTGTAGTAGCTGGAAAAAAATTAAAATGTTACATTGTTGCAAACATAAATGGCTGAGCCAAAAATGTAGATGTTAATTTGCCCACAGACAATTGATAATGAGACCAAACAGAAGGCTATTGGACAATTCCGACCAACTTAGACCGGAAACCGGAAATAAGACAATTCAGCCCAAATTGAAAGACAATTCAGCCCAATTTAATAATAGGAAGTATGGTGTGAGCTGGGGAAAATAGGGGGTCAAGGGAAGAAAATTAAATCACTCAAAATGCAAAGTATTATTTTTTAATACTTACACAATGCATGGCCAACAGGGGATGTAGCCATGTGGAGGCACATGATCTAACAGATGCCCAAATGCCCCATGTGTACAAAAGCAAATTATACAAAAATACACGCAATAAAGTTATGATTGTATATTTATCTATGGGGCCATGTATTAGTACATATTGTATATTTATCTATGGGGCCATGTATTAGTACATATTGTATATTTATCTATGGGGCCATGTATTAGTATATATTGTATATTTATCTATGGGGCCATGTATTAGTATATATTGTATATTTATCTATGGGGCCATGTATTAGTATATATTGTATATTTATCTATGGGGCCATGTATTAGTATATATTGTATATTTATCTATGGGGCCATGTATTAGTACATATTGTATATTTATCTATGGGGCCATGTATTAGTACATATTGTATATTTATCTATGGGGCCATGTATTAGTACATATTGTATATTTATCTATGGGGCCATGTATTAGTACATATTGTATATTTATCTATGGGGCCATGTATTAGTACATATTGTATATTTATCTATGGGGCCATGTATTAGTACATATTGTATATTTATCTATGGGGCCATGTATTAGTATATATTGTATATTTATCTATGGGGCCATGTATTAGTACATATTGTATATTTATGGGGCCATGTATTAGTACATATTGTATATTTATGGGGCCATGTATTAGTACATATTGTATATTTATCTATGGGGCCATGTATTAGTACATATTGTATATTTATCTATGGGGCCATGTATTAGTATATATTGTATATTTATCTATGGGGCCATGTATTAGTACATATTGTATATTTATCTATGGGGCCATGTATTAGTCATATTGTATATTTATCTATGGGGCCATGTATTAGTACATATTGTATATTTATCTATGGGGCCATGTATTAGTACATATTGTATATTTATCTATGGGGCCATGTATTAGTCATATTGTATATTTATCTATGGGGCCATGTATTAGTACATATTATATATTTATCTATGGGGCCATGTATTAGTACATATTGTATATTTATCTATGGGGCCATGTATTAGTACATATTGTATATTTATCTATGGGGCCATGTATTAGTACATATTGTATATTTATGGGGCCATGTATTAGTACATATTGTATATTTATGGGGCCATGTATTAGTACATATTGTATATTTATGGGGCCATGTATTAGTACATATTGTATATTGTCTTTACCCTTTAGCATCAAGAAAGCATATTGTACCTTTAATAATAGTGTCAGCAGTGCAATAGAAAAGTGTACTGAGTATAATGAGGACTATTGCAGATCACTCATCTCAGACAAAAATTTCCTGGTGTGGTTTTAAACTTACTTCTGAATGGGACACTATCAGTTGCATCAGTCGCTCATCATCAGTTCCTGCACCTTTCATTGTCTTGTTTAGAAGTTCTGCAAAATAGTCCCTGGGATTTTTTATGTAGTGAACTGAAAATGTATGAAATAAAAACCTCTGCAGTAATAGCAGTTTGTTCAATGGTGTTTGAACCAATCATAATCATAGCACTGACTTGATAATACCATAACAATTATTCAAACACTGGAACTATAACAATTAATCTTTACCTATGTGCACCAATATGTAAATTTAAAACAATCATTATCATTTAAGTGTGACCCAAGTAGCAACCACATTAGTTTTCAAATAAAACTCATTGATGTATCATATGGCTCTTTTTCTTAAATTTTGTCCTTATTGACAAAACTTGTAAGATATGAATGCTTACTGATGGCAAGAAATGCTTTCTTCAAATTGCCACTGGTTTCGACATCAACGACTTCCTCCATTTCCTTGCCATGCTTTTGTTTATATGCCTTGAAGACCTCCTGAAGATGTGCAATGCTACGACGGACAAGTATCCTGTTAAATACTGCTTCATCCGTACCAAACTTTCCAGGCCCGGCCTGTGATAAAATTGTAGAAATGATGCTCATATTGATCAAAGAATGTCAATTCTGGTCCTCATACAAGTGTTGAATTTAGAATGTAAGATTATTTATGATTATAATGTAAATAGCATCACTGATTCAAAATGTTTGCATCTGATAGGTCATTGATTTGACTTTAACCAATCAGATGTAGGGTTTTTATCTATAAACTCAACTTACATCATATAGCTCTTGGACATCTGTTTGCACCTGGTTGTTGTCTACTTTTGGATTTTCATCTCTGTGACCCTGGCAAATGGATATCATCAGCAACTTGAAATCTCCAGACAGGTCACCCTGGAGATCATCTTCAAGTGTTGTTTTGTATACTAAAAAAATGTCTGAAAAATTAGACTTTAAACATCCTAACAGTATTAGCCTAAATGCAAAATTTAACCCATTGTGTGAAAACCCAGATAGATAAGGGTGTCACTATATGTCACTATGTCACTTCTATGTCACTATGTTACTTCTATGTCACTATATGTCACTTCTATATTCATAATGAGACATAAGAAAGACTGAGTATCAAGTAAGACTACTGTATATATTTAACATTTATAGGACAAATAATTTTCAGTCGTACCAAATTGGAGTTTTTGCTAAGAATTCTTATGGTGTCTAGCTGGTCCTGTTTGAAAACTGTGTTAATCAGATGTCTAATATGGCTGCCTTCCTCCTAATGGAAAGTGATATTACAAAAGACTTGTTAGATCTAGTTGGTACTAGATGAAAATGGTGTCAATGAGGTCAGGTTGGTACTAGATGAAAATGGTGTCAATGAGGTACAAGACGAAAATGGTGCCAATGAGGTCAGGTTGGTACAAGATGAAAATGGTGTCAATGCGGTCAGGTTGGTACTAGATGAAAATGGTGTCAATGAGGTCTAGTTGGTACTAGATGAAAATGGTATCAATGAGGTCTAGCTGGTACTAGATGAAAACAGTGTCAATGAGGTCTAGTTGGTACAAAATGAAAATGGTGTCAATGAGGTCATGTTGGTACAAGATGAAAATGGTGTCAATGAGGTCAGGTTGGTACAAGATGAAAATGGTATCAATGAGGTCAGGTTGATACTAGATGAAAATGGTGTCAATGAGGTCAGGTTGGTACAAGATGAAAATAGTATCAATGAGGTCAAGTTGGTACTAGATGAAAATGGTGTCAATGAGGTCAGGTTGGTACAAGATGAAAATAGTATCAATGAGGTCAAGTTGGTACTAGATGAAAATGGTGTCAATGAGGTCTAGTTGGTACTAGGTGAAAATGATGTCAATGTAACATCCAGTATGGCTACCATCTTCTTGAAATTCTTGTTACTGCTTTCTCTTAAGGTTCTACTCTAGTTTCATACTTTGCATCAACTTTGATTTTAAAGGAAAAAACATTTGTCAGTTTCCTCACTGGTTATCTAGGTTTTTAAAAAATCATATTGTATATCTTAGGTATTGCTAAAATATCTTTTAATTCCTTTATATGGGTATATGAGTAATGGGTGTACTTTTCTGGCGGATAGAGTGTACAATGTGGCCTTATATCAGTTATATTGACTACTAGATCTGCTTGCCTGGTTATTTCACTTTCTAGACTTCAAAAAAAACCATGGCAGATAACTTGGTAAATATTTTAAATATTTTATAATTCATTCATTGCTCATTCAAAAGCTGATATTGTCTAATCTGGCAATTTTCCCTAGTTTAGTAATTCTAATCAAACTGGTCTATGTTGGATTATTTTAAGCTAATTTTTCAAGCACATTTCAACAGCTATTTGTATTGACTCTCTGCTTCAGATAGGGCATAATTTCAGAGTTACCACATACTTTATAAAACAAATTCAGCCTGAGTAGAATGGATGTAGCATAGAGGTGTGCCAATATTTTCTCTATTGTGCAGTTTGCAAACAACCTCACCTTATAGTGGTCCCTTATACAGAAGTATATAATAACTGAAGAGTGCACCGCTCCAGTGGTCTTGTAGTTAGAGTGTACGCCTCAGATACAGGAGGTCATGGGTTCGAACCCCAGGCAAGTCAAACCAAAGATTTTAAGAATGGTACTAGTAGCTGCATCGCTTGATGCTCATCATTAAGAGGTTAGTGTTAGGACTGGTTGACCTAGTGTCAGGATAATATAACACTTAGTTGGACATGATGCTACATATCTGTGGCAGGATGCTTAAGTGCTAGATGTCACTATAAACTGCCACACTGCAGACCTAATAATGATATGACAGAAAATTCCATGGAAAGTCAGGCTTTTTGTCTATGAAGGACTGTTACCAGTTTTCTATTTTCAACAAACTATAAATTGAGGTTAAAATGAAAAAACCAGCCATGTTGAAGTTTTGTTTGTTTCCATCTTTGTTTTGATACTCATATATGTATGGGAGTTATCCCCCCTCAACCTACAATCATTAGGTATTAAAAATTTCTTATTGTTGTACAGAATGATTGGTTAAAAAAATATATGCATGTGTTCATATTACATTTTAAAATTAGGGTAAACAGGTGGGTGTTTTTAACATTAAATATATATTTAATGTAAATTTTTGTGAATTTTCTTTACCAATGGAGAAAAAGGTGCTAGGGTTGGTAATAAGAAACTGGGATGGTTGGCTACCCAGAACACACATTATTTTGACCTTCCTGGAGACAAAACCTGCAATGAATTCTTCGTTCTATGACAGTTGAGGTCCCCAATATTTGCTTATTCCTATATATTCCTTGCTGGACATCTTTTGCCAAAATTTCACATGGTAACCTTATATTTGTGAAAGTTAACGAAAAACATTAAAAGGTTATATGACAAGTTGTGACAAGACATTATATACAAATTATTTAAAACAAAAAATGTGGCATTTCAGTTCCAGATTGCTGCTGGTTAGTGTTAGCATTATCGTTCAATGACTACCTGACAATCTTTGAAACTAATTATTTATGAAAATCTTAAAATATTTAAATGAACAACTGTATTTTATTCCCCTCTTAAGTTATTAAAAATTAATTACTGACAGTATCTTAAGACCTAACTAACATCATGTCCATCAGTAACTTTGGACGGTGAAATTTTATATGATCAGGTCCTAAAAGTATGTTTATGAAGATGATAATAAAAAGTTTCTTGTTGTTCCTAGTATTTTACTTCTTAATTTAGGCCTAGGCTTCACATATTTTGTTCTTAATTCCGGCCAAGGGGGCTTCACATATTTTGTTCTTAATTTAGGTCAAGGGGGCTTCACATATTTTGTTCAAATGTATCATGTGTTGATCCATCACAACACAATATAGCTGTAAAGCAAGTGGTGTGATGGAATGTAATGTCTCTAGTGCAGACCCTGAAGAAAATGATTAAATTATAGGTTTTTATTCCATAAGTCCAAAAGTCAAAATTCCACACCATTTTATTCTCTCATCATTGTTTTGGACTAAATACCATTTTTCAGCACATGATAAGCTTTAACATGGTGGCCAGTATAACTTGTTAAGGAACAACCCATGAAAACATTCAGAACAACCAGTGACCCATGCAAAACTACTAGAAAGTCTTATTACATAACCACATAGGTCCAGCCCTAGAT
Source organism: Potamilus streckersoni (assembly GCA_016746295.1). NCBI lineage: Eukaryota > Metazoa > Mollusca > Bivalvia > Unionida > Unionidae > Potamilus > Potamilus streckersoni. The sequence goes on from JAEAOA010000779.1 coordinate 639,335, forward strand.
TCAAACCCACATGGACAGAGGTAAGATGGCAGCGGTCAGTAAGGCGAGTGATTAAGACCACTTGGGCCTCCCTTTTTGTCTTGTTATTTTTGCCTAGAGGGCGTTAAACAAAACCAATTGTTTTTAGTAAAATGCTTCTTCAATAATACTTACCTAATCATAATACCTTAAGATAACTACTACCTCACAAAATCCTGTCCTTCATCTAAAATAAAAAGCTAAACATGATCTGTCCACATAAGTTGATACAACTAAAATTGGTGCCAAATCTGATGAATTTTTTAGTTATTATTATTATTAACCCAATGGAGGCTGGGAGGGTGTTATGATCACGTATTATAAAATAAACGTTTTTCACTAAAAAAAATATTAGTTCTTTCTTCAAATACATTACCCAATCATATTATAGAAAAATAGGCAAAAAGTGGAGAGAATTTGTCCTGGACAGGCCATCTCTGGTCCTCTATGTGAGACAGCTTTTAGATAACCTGACTGGAGAATAGGTTTGATATAGGTGGTGCTCACCAGTTATTATGTACTTTTGAGATAGTTATGTATGGAAGGTGAAGTTGTTTGCATTTTAAACATGCATAGTGGAGAGAATGTTGGCATACCTATATACTACTTTCATGCAATGTGGCTGAAATTTCTTTGGATATTGTACTTTTGGAAATTTTAAATGATCTTAGGACACTGCTAACTAAAATAACTGCTCCCTTGTGCTCCAAAAATCAACCTGAATTTCTCTAAAGTACACTTCTCTTGGCAGCTATTAAAATATCGAAAATGAATTTTGCCAAACTAGACAATACCAGCATCTAAAAGTGCAATGAATGAATTACCAAATACATAAAATGTAAAAAAAGTTATTGGCTCTATTTTTTACAATTTACCTCTGAAGTTCGAGCAGTGAAAATGAGCAAGTAGAGCTAGCACATTTTTGAAAGGTGCACATCTGGAGTAAGGCCAAGCTGTATACTCTCTAACCCATATTACACCCATCAATCATACATCAAAATAAAGGGAATTAAAGGTTCTTTGAACAATACCTAAGATATACAAAGTCTCTTTTAAATAGCCAGTATAACTAGTGAGGAAATCCGGGGAAACTCTTTCTCTTTAAAATTCTAACCCTATGCTAAATACGAAACTGTAGAGCATCACCATATTGGGAAAAAGCTTTTAAACAAAGATATTCCATCCTGCAAACCCAGCAGAAGTTTTGAGGTTATGAAGCTGTCAAAGGAGCCTGGAATGTAACCTGATGAGTCATGGCTATATATGATTTGCATTCTTTAAACTGTGGTGCAGATGGTGGTAAATGCCTTAAAACTTTCAGGCTTTGACAGTATTTGCTCTGTAACTGAATTTGACTAAAACTAACAGTCCTTTCAAGTGCACTGTATGCAGCATGGGATCATGTTTGACAGGGATCATTAAAATAAATGCAATAAATTGACTATACACAGTGCAAAATAAGTATATAACTAGCCTAAGTGCTTCTGACCCATAGTGAGTCTTTTTCAAAGGCAAATACAAAACATACACAAGACAAACAAATAAAACAGAAAAACTGTAAAATTATCTTTTTGCAGCGGACACATTTTCTTTTAAATAATTCCCAGAATTTTCTTATCAGTCATCCAAAAACCTATAATAACTATTATAATAATGAAATATCTGGGATATAATTTACATGTACATAAATTTACATATTCCAACAGCTGTAGCTATGGCTCATTGATTTCTAGGTCAATACAAAATATCTTCTAGCATCTGCAAAAACTCAAGTAACATTTTGCAAATACAATGGTTTTTCTGTCTAATTTGTTCATCTTGTCGAAAATTTGTATTTGTCTATGAAAAAGACTCATTGTTCATTATATTTTCCATCAATAACCCTGTGCATTATATTTTCCATCACTAACATTGTGCATTATATTTTCCATCACTAACATTGTGCATTATATTTTCCATTACTAACATTGTTCATTATATTTTCCATCACTAACCCTGTGCTTTATATTTTCCATCACTAACATTGTGCATTATATTTTCCATCACTAACACTGTGCAGTATATTTCCATCACTAACATTGTGCATTATATTTTCCATCACTAACATTGTGCATTATATTTTCCATCACTAACACTGTGCATTATATTTTCCAGCACTAACACTGTGCATTATAATTTCCATCACTAACCCTGTGCTTTATATTTTCCATCACTAACATTGTGCATTATATTTTCCATCACTAACATTGTTCATTATATTTTCCAACACTAACCCTGTGCATTATATTTTCCATCACTTACACTGTGTATTATATTTTCCATCATTAACATTGTGCATTATATTTTCCATCACCAACACTGTGCATTATATTTTCCATCACTAACATTGTGCTTTATATTTTCCATCATTAACAATGAGAATAATATTTTCCATCACTAATACTGTGCATTATATTTTCCATCACTAACACTGTGCATTATATTTTCCATCACTAAAATTGTGCATTATATTTTCCATCATTAACACTGAGAATAATATTTTCCATCACTAACACTGTGTTTTATATTTGTCATCACTAACATTGTGCATTATATTTTCCATCACTAACCCTGTGCATTATATTTTCCATTACTAACATTGTGCATTATATTTTCCATCACTTACACTGTGTATTATATTTTCCATCACTAACACTGTGCATTATATTTTCCATCACTAACATTGTGCATTATATTTTCCATCACTAACACTGCATTAATGTTTCCATAACTGACACTTTGCTTTATATTTTCCATCACTAACACTGTGCATTCTATTTTCCATCACTAACACTGTGCATTATATTTTCCAACATTAATATTGTGCATTATATTTTCCATCACTAACACTGTGCATTATATTTTCCATCACTAATACTGTGCTTTATATTTTCCATCACTAAAACTGTGCTTTATGTTTTCCATCACTAACATTGTGCATTATATTTTCCATCACTAACACTGTGCATTATATTTTCCATCACCAACACTGTGCTTTTAATTTTCCATCACTAACACTGTGCATTATATTTTCCATCACTAACACTGTGCTTTATATTTTCCATCACCAACACTGTGCATTATATTTTCCAGCACTAACACTGTGCATTATATTTTCCATCACTAACACTGTGCATTATATTTTCCATCACTAACATTGTGAATTATATTTTCCATCACTAACACTGTGTATTATATTTTCCATCACTAACACTGTACAGTATATTTTCCATCACTAACATTGAGCATTATATTGTACATCACTAACACTGTGCATTATATTTTCCATCACTAACACTGTGCATTCTATTTTCCATCACTAACACTGTGCAGTATATTTCCATCACTAACAGTGTGCATTATATTTTCCATCACTAACACTGTGCAGTATATTTCCATCACTAACACTGTGCATTATATTTTCCATCATTAACAATATGCATTATAATTTACATCACTAACACTGTGCATTATATTTTCCATCACTAACCCTGTGCTTTATATTTTCCAACACTAACACTGTGCTTTATATTTTCCATCATTAACACTGTGCATTATATTTTCCATCACTAACATTGTGCATTATATTTTCCATCACTAACACTGTGCATTATATTTTCCATCACTAACACTGTGCATTATATTTTCCATCACTAACCCTGTGCTTTATATTTTCCATCACTAACACTGTGCATTATAATTTCCATCACTAACACTGTGCATTATATTTTCCATCACTAACCCTGTGCATTATATTTTCCATCACTAACACTCTGCTTTATATTTTCCATCACTAACATTGTGCATTATATTTTCCATCACTAACACTGTGCATTATATTTTCCATCACTAACACTGTGCATTATATTTTCCATCACTAACCCTGTGCATTATATTTTCCATCACTAACACTCTGCTTTATATTTTCCATCACTAACCCTGTGCATTATATTTTCCATCACTAACACTGTGCTTTATATTTCCATCACTAACACTGTGCATTATATTTTCCATCACTAACACTGTGCTTTATATTTCCATCACTAACACTGTGCATTATATTTTCCATCACTAACACTGTGCATTATATTTTCCATCACCAACACTGTGCTTTATATTTTCCATCACTAACACTGTGCATTATATTTTCCATTACTAACACTGTGCATTATATTTTCCATCACTAACACTGTGCTTTATATTTTCCATCACTAACACTGTGCATTATATTTTCCATCACTAACGCTGTGCATTATATTTTTCATCACTAACACTGTGCAGTATATTTTCCATCACTAACACTGTGCATTATATTTTCCATCACTAACCCTGTGCTTTATATTTTCCATCACTAACACTGTGCATTATAATTTCCATCACTAAACATTGTTCTTTATATTTTTCATCACTAACACCACCTTACCAATACTATTATAAATCACAAATAATAGAAATACATTACTCTACAATATATATTTTTAATTTAATTTAAAGTTTTTGCAATGTTAAATAAATTGAAGATGAACAGTTTTGGTGATTTGCTCCTTTTCAATTATAAATATGCCCATAATTATGCCTGGTTCAGGTGTATAACTTGGTATAAGTTTGATGTTATCCATTAAACTGACTGGTTCAGGTGTATAACTTGGCAGAAGTTTGATGTTATCCATTAAACTGACTGGTTCCGGTGTATAACTTGGCATAAGTTTGATGTTATCCATTAAACTGACTGGTTCAGGTGTATAACTTGGTATAAGTTTGATGTTATCCATTAAACTGACTGGTTTAGGTGTATAACTTGGTATAAGTTTGATGTTATCCATTAAATTGACTGGTTCAGGCAGCCAAGGAACAATGCTAGTCAAGAAATGCCTTCAGTCAGATGAAACACAGGGTTCATTTATTTTAGTCAACAAATGTGTCTGATTACATTTAGTCAAGTGTAAATTGTTTTTCAATGAAAAGAATGTACCACAAGTCAACAGATTTTGGCATTACATAGCTACCATCCTCAATCAACTGAAATGGTGACTGCAGACTTAGAAAAACATAGTCATCTGATTTTGCTTGGATATACTTGAAAAGTAGAATGAGGGAAAATTCTTGCTCAAAGAGCAATTAGAAATTAATCTAAACAATAATGTCAATACAGGATGCAATTAGATTATAATCTGTACAATAGTGTCAATAAAGGATGCAAATCTTGTTGGATATTCTTCAAACTTGGCCTCTAGTTCTGAGGTCAACCAAATGACATTGGAATTGACATGCAACATTGTTACAATTGTTCATACATTAAGATATCAACCTCACCTCTTTATGCATATCAATGCTTTATACTGGAGGTCTTATATATATATATATATATATATATATATATATATATATATATATATATATATATATATATATATATATATATATATAGTTTATATATACATATATATATATATATAGTTTATATATATATATATATATATAGTTTATATATATATATATATATATATATATATATATATATATATATATATATATATATATATATATATATAGTTTATTTTATTTACATACACTGCTTATATGTCTCCTTTATTTCAGCCAGTTGACTGTTTGTTTTTGAACACAGTATCTCTATCAGGGTCCTCTCATCTGTACCCACTCCCTGGAATAAAGAACAAAATTATTGCAAATGAAACCAACCTAAACTTAACTGCCACCAAATTATTCTGATTGGTACTTAATATTTTGCAATTAATTATATATATATATATATATATATATATATATATATATATATATATATATATATATATATATATATATATATATATATACACACACACATACACTTAACACTTCCACCTCAATAACTTGCACACATCAAGGCTGAAAAACAAAGGGCGTGAGTTACTGAGTGACCTACCAAATATCCGCTAGACAAAAGACATCCAGAGAACCATGAGGTGGGGGAAACTGGGCTGTTGTTGATTGAATCCTCAATTTATAACTGTGTCGATAATAATTGTCAATAAAGTGCTGTTTCTGATAAAGTTGTTCATTATTCTATAAAAATACTTTTTTTTCAAAATATCCAACATTTTAAAGATTAATAACACCTTTCCAGCTGTTTTAGCAACTGACACGCATAAACATTCTTGTATTACATCACGTCTTTTTGTGTTTATTGACTGGTCTACTTCCCAGAGTGGTATGTACTTATTTTCTTGAAAACAAATGAGTCTACAAAGCCATGAACCAGACTAACTGTTGATTCACTACCAAAGTAGATTCCTTTTAATATACCCCCCCCATTGCAACATTTTGTGAGACAATCGTCTATGTCAAAGCTGAATTTTTGAATTGTTCAATTAGTAAAATATTGATGCCATGATTTCATTGCAAGTAACAGTAAAACTCCTTATCATGCTTGAGAATATTTCTATATGTAAATTCATTAATTCTCTGAAACTCGTTTTCCCCACAAATGTTAGGTATCTGTGAAACAAAACTCTTTATTTTATGAAGTACTTCATTTTATTGGTTGCCTTGCTATCTTTAATCACAGTTATAAGTTAGTAGGTTAATTTAAGGTTGTTTTAATTAGACACAACAACATTTATACCAGTGTTCGATTTAATCAATTGAAGTGAGTTACCCGACATACGATCAGCGCTGCTGGTTCTTAAGTGTGTAGGATTTGTATGCCTTTCTTAATTTTCTTATTTATTCCACTGCCTTTATTTGATTCAAAAGACATAATTAACATGATAATAGAAAATGAGGCTGCTGTTTTTTTAGCCTAGTGCAACAATACAACAAATATTTCTTTTAGTCTGATATCAAAACACGATCAACATTTAATTAGGTTCTCAGAAAAACTTTTACGGACAGAGCTGTTATGGTAGATTGATACATTTTACGTTTAATTATAACAGGACACACTTATGATAATCACACTTAAAAAAACTAAAAGATAGAACTAGAACACATATTTCAATTAATACAAAAAATATTTATATGGTATTTATTTATCAAAGTACCGCCTACAATAGGCGTAACCGACATTTTCATTTATCAAAATTTCCTTAAGTATTGTTAATTATGGTGTACTAAGAATGTTGTTTGGAAAGGAAATGTAACAAATGTAAAGTCTGCTTTTTAAAGTTGAGATTTCATAACGTTGATAAAAATTTTTGGGTCTTATTGACCAATTTCAACAATGAAACAAGCAACATATCAGTTTTCTTTACCAATTTTGCTCGTGAGTTTCTTCAAGTTCAACAAATAGGAATAAAGTTTTTGGTATTTTCTGGTTTTAAAAAATGGGATCCATGCCTGACCCTACATTAAAAGTGGGTTCACGTGCTATCAGGGTGTGTGTGTATATGTATGTATGTGTGTATATGTATGTATGTATATATGTATGTATGTATGTATGTATGTATGTATGTATGTATGTATGTATGTATGTATGTATGTATGTATGTAAGCATATCTTGAAATTCTAATGGCTGTTGTCATACATTTTTACGAAACAAATAAGTCAGCCATACATTTGTGAAATTTAATATAAAAGCATTTGAAGGAGATGTAAAAAAATTGTCACAGAAAAGAAAACATGGATGCACATGATTATTACATGTACCACACAATGGGCCATGATCTGGATTTTCTACTGATTTAGTATTAGTATAGTCCTTCCATGATGGTTTCCTCTCAACTAATCAAATTAATTAGTTATAAAAATGATTGTTTCATTCATAAATCTATACTATACATATTTCACCACAAAACAGTGGTTTCTCCCTCTCTCCTATTTATAAAAATTAATTATTCTGAGCTGACTTATGACCTCAGATATATGTAACACCTATTTGACAGACATTTCCAGTACTATCAGATGCTGAAATTTTATCTGTTCAGACCCACAATTAGTTTTGCAGCTAGGATAAATAATACAATTTGTGATGGATGTTACTAGCTTCTTTTGTTCTTATTTTAGGCCTAGGATTCCTGAATTTTTTCTAATCTAGGCCTTCAATTTACATATTTTATTGCTAAGTTAGACCTAAGATTGACACATTTTATTATAAAGGGATAATGTACTGACACACACTGACATGTTGTAGTTAAAGACACAGCAATGAAGAACTGATGTATGTCTATAGTACAGACCATGGGGCTATCCTTTAATTATATAGTATATGGTAGGATCAGGAAATAAGCTTTTTCACCTATTTTGTCTTGTGCTATGTGACTATAGAGTGATTAAACAGTGAGAAATCCATAACCCCAAGATACTTAAATTATTGTCTGAAATAAAAATAATGTCTCCACTTGAACTGGTCACCTCCAAAAGAATGTATCAACATGAACTGGTCACCTCCAAAAGAATGTATCAAATTGAAATAGTCACCTCCAAAAGAATGCCTCAACTTGAACTATTCACCTCCAAAAGAATGTATCAAATTGAAATAGTCACCTCCAAAAGAATGTATCAAATTGAAATAGTCACCTCCAAAAGAATGTCTCAACTGTAATTAGTCACCTCAAAAAGAATATATCAACTTGAACTAGTCACCTCCAAAAGAATGTTTCAACTAGAACTAGTCACCTCCAAAAGAATGTCTCAAATATAATTAGTCACCTCCAAAAGAATTTTTCAACTAGAACTAGTGACCTCCAAAAGAATGTCTCAACTAGAACTAGTCATCTCCAAAAGTATAGAATGTCTCAACTTGAACTAATCACCTCCAAAAGAATGTATGAACTTGAACTAGTCACCTCCAAAATAATGTCTTAACTATAAATAGTCACATCCAAAAGAATATGTCAACAAGAACTAGTCAACTCCAAAAGAATATATCAACTTGAACTAGTGACCTACAAAAGAATGTTTCAACTAGAACTAGTCACCTCCAAAAGAATGTATCAAATAGAACTAGTGACCTCCAAAAGAATTTATCAACGCAAACTAGTCAGCTCCAAAAGAATGTTTCAACTAGAACTAGTCACCCCCAAAAGAATGTCTCAACTATAATTAGTCACCTCCAAAATAATGTTTTAACTATAAATAGTCACCTCCAAAAGAATGTATAAATTTGAACTAGTTACCTCCAAAAGAATTTCTCAACTAGAACTAGTCACCTCCAAAAAGAATGTCTCAACCATAATTAGTCACCTCCAAAAGAATATATCAACTTGAACTAGTCACCTTTAAAATAATGTTTCAACTAGAACTAGTGACCTTCCAAAAGAATGTCTCAACTATAATTAGTCACCTCAAAAAGAATGTATCAACTTGAACTAGTTACCTCCAAAAGAATGTTTCAACTAGAACTAGTCACCTCCAAAAGAATGTCTCAAATATAATTAGTCACCTCCAAAAGAATTTTTCAACTAGAACTAGTGACCTCCAAAAGAATGTCTCAACTAGAACTAGTCATCTCCAAAAGTATAGAATGTCTCAACTTGAACTAATCACCTCCAAAAGAATGTATGAACTTGAACTAGTCACCTCCAAAATAATGTCTTAACTATAAATAGTCACATCCAAAAGAATATGTCAACAAGAACTAGTCAACTCCAAAAGAATATATCAACTTAAACTAGTGACCTACAAAAGAATGTTTCAACTAGAACTAGTCACCTCCAAAAGAATGTATCAAATAGAACTAGTGACCTCCAAAAGAATTTATCAACGCAAACTAGTCAGCTCCAAAAGAATGTTTCAACTAGAACTAGTCACCCCCAAAAGAATGTCTCAACTATAATCAGTCACCTCCAAAATAATGTTTTAACTATAAATAGTCACCTCCAGAAGAATGTATAAATTTGAACTAGTTACCTCCAAAAGAATTTCTCAACTAGAACTAGTCACCTCCAAAAGAATGTCTCAACTATAATTAGTCACCTCCAAAAGAATATATCAACTTGAACTAGTCACCTTTAAAATAATGTTTCAACTAGAACTAGTGACCTTCCAAAAGAATGTCTCAACTATAATTAGTCACCTCAAAAAGAATGTATCAACTTGAACTAGTTACCTCCAAAAGAATGTTTCAACTAGAACTAGTCACCTCCAAAAGAATGTCTCAAATATAATTAGTCACCTCCAAAAGAATTTTTCAACTAGAACTAGTGACCTCCAAAAGAATGTCTCAACTAGAACTAGTCATCTCCAAAAGTATAGAATGTCTCAACTTGAACTAATCACCTCCAAAAGAATGTATGAACTTGAACTAGTCACCTCCAAAATAATGTCTTAACTATAAATAGTCACATCCAAAAGAATATGTCAACAAGAACTAGTCAACTCCAAAAGAATATATCAACTTGAACTAGTGACCTACAAAAGAATGTTTCAACTAGAACTAGTCACCTCCAAAAGAATGTATCAAATAAAACTAGTGACCTCCAAAAGAATTTATCAATGCAAACTAGTCAGCTCGAAAAGAATGTTTCAACTAGAACTAGTCACCCCCAAAAGAATGTCTCAACTATAATTAGTCACCTCCAAAATAATGTTTTAACTATAAATAGTCACCTCCAAAATAATGTTTTAACTATAAATAGTCACCTCCAAAAGAATGTATAAATTTGAACTAGTTACCTCCAAAAGAATGTCTCAACTATAATTAGTCACCTCCAAAAGAATGTTTCAACTAGAACTAGTGACCTCCAAAAGAATGTCTCAACTAGAACTAGTCACCTCCAAAAGAATGTCTCAACTATAATTAGTCACCTCCAAAAAAATTTTTCAACTAGAACTAGTGACTTCCAAAAGAATGTCTTAACTAGAACTAGTGACCTACAAAAGAATGTTTCAACTAAAACTAGTCACCTCCAAAAGAATGTCTCAACTGTAATTAGTCACCTCCAAAAGAATTTTTTAACCAGAACTAGTGACCTCCAAAAGAATGTATCAACTAGAACTAGTGACCGCCAAAACAATGTCTCAACTAGAACTAGTCATCTCAAAAAGAATGTCTCAACTATAATTAATCACCTCCAAAAGAATTTTTGAACTAGAACTAGTGACCTCCAAAAGAATGTATCAACTAGAACTAGTCACCTCCAAAAGAATGTCTCAACTAGAAGTAGTCACCTCCAAAAGAATGTATCAACTTTAACTAGTCACATCCAAAAGAATGTATCGACTTGAACTAGTCACCTCCAAAAGAAAGTCTTAACTATAAATAGTCACATCCAAAAGAATGTGTCAACAAGAAATAGTCACCTCCAAAAGAATATATCAACTTGAACTAGTCACCTCCAAAAGAATGTTTCAACTAGAACTAGTGACCTCCAAAAGAATGTCTCAACTAGAACTAGTATCCTCCAAAAGAATTTATCAACTAGAACTAGTCAGCTCCAAAAGAATATATCAACTTGAACTAGTCACCTCCAAAAGAATGTATCCACCATAATCAGTCACCTTTAAAAGAATGTATCAACTCAAATTTGTCAGCTCCAAAAGAATGTCTCAAATAGAACTAGTCACATCTAAATTAGTCTGACATAAACAATCTATAAACTAGACACAGTCACCTCTGACCTTTATTTTGCTAAGGTATTTATTCAGCAGTTTAAACAAAAAACAAAAATTTGATATAATGATATCTGAGAACTCCTATGACCATGGTCTGGTTGCTCAGAGTATGTGCCAGTAAAACCTTTTATCGCCTGGACATGTCTGACAAATAGAGATTTAGTACGTTCACCTTCATTGCTTTCTTAAGACTGCAGGCATCCAGCTCACGGCTCGGCATCAACAGGTACTCTATCAGACTCCGGAACTTTCCACTAGTCTCACTCTTTAAATCCTCCACCAGGTCCTGCACACAAAATGAACATGATAATCAAGACATTCATATAAGGGTGGTAGTGACTGTAATAGTATGGTGGAAGGAAGAGTCTTGATTAATTCCATGTCCTGAGAAACAATGCAACAATATATTTTTAGCATGTCCTCTCATGGTGATTACAAGTTGACTAAAAAGGTATTTAGAATGATGAACATATTGAACTGAGGTATATGTATTACAATATCAGCATCTCAATTTACATTGGACTGAGGTACATGTATTACAATATTAGAATTTCATTTTACACTGGACTGAGGTACATATATATATTACAATATCAGCATCTCATTTTACACTGGACTGAGGTACATGTATTATAATATCAGCATCTCATTCTACATTTGACTGAGGTACATTAAATTACAATATTAGCATCTCATTTTATGTTGGACTGAGGTACATGTATTACAATATCAGTATCTCATTCTACATTTGACTGAGGTACATGTATTACAACATCAGCATATCATATTATGTTGGACTGAGGTACTTTTAGTACAATATCAACATTTCATTTTACATTGGACTGAGGTACATGTATTACAATATCAACATCCCATTTTACATTGGAATGAGGTACATCATATTACAATATTAGCATCTCATATCATGTTGGACTAAGGTACTTGTGTTACAATATCAGCATCCCATTTTACATTGGACTGAGGTACATGTATTACAATATCAACATCCCATTTTACATTGGAATGAGGTACATCATATTACAATATTAGCATCTCATATCATGTTGGACTAAGGTACTTGTGTTACAATATCAGCATCCCATTTTACATTGGACTGAGGTACATGTATTACAATATCAACATCCCATTTTACATTGGAATGAGGTACATCATATTACAATATTAGCATCTCATATCATGTTGGACTAAGGTACTTGTGTTACAATATCAGCATCCCATTTTACATTGGACTGAGGTACATGTATTACAATATCAACATCCCATTTTACATTGGACTGAGGTACATGTATTACATTATCAACATCTCATTTTATGTTGGATGAGGTACATGTATTACAATATCAACATCCCATTTTACATTGGACTGAGGTACATGTATTACATTATCAACATCTCATTTTATGTTGGACTGAGGTACATGTATTACAATATCAGCATCCCATTTTACATTGGAATGACAAAAATATATTCTGATACAAGGCAAGTCAGTCACAAGAACTTATTCTTGTGCATCATGCACGGCAACCAAAGATACCAACTAAGCAACCAACTCACTGTAGTCTGTTGACTATGGTTCTGTTTGTTAAGAAAAGAATCATATATTAATTTTAACAGTTTTGAAAATTTTCTCATGGATAAGGTTGAGAGTGTTAACAGACCATCACAATTATTCATGTTGGAATGAAATTATGACATGGCAACAACAAAAATACTTAAAATATTTCCTTCATAATTTTCTTTTGGGTATGATTTTTATGTCATTCCACATTATATTGCAGACACAAAATTGACCCTAAGATAAGGTCAAGATCTGAGTAAATGACTAAAACTGTTTATCCATTCCTTCCACGAAGTATGCACGGGTCTTAAAATCAAGCCTGATGAAAACTTAACTTGGACATTGTGTTATTTTACCACAAAACATTACCAGTGTTACTTCATCCATGGAATCTACAGAAAATACAATTGTGCAAGAATACTACATGGAAAATAGATAATTACATGCATAATTTTCACTTGTCAAATCATTCACTTTAACTTTACCATTCATCTTTGGTCAGTTATTCCTTACTTTATTGAATCATTCTTGTCGTTTGTGATAAAAACCAATAAAGATAATAATAATAATAATGAGGACTTTATATAGAACCAAATCTTTAGAATCTGACTAAGCGCTTTATAACATTTGTCAATGCTTAAAAAGAATAAAAAACATATATAATGACATGATTACAAAAATAAAAAACAAACACGACAAAAATTAGAAACAGAAAAAAACATGCTGTAAATTTTTAAATTAAGATAAATGCTGAATGAAATTTTTATATCTAAATATATTACATGTTGAATTAATTTTAATTGGTGATCAAAAATTAAAATTCCCTCATATGCACAGTACATGATAAAAACTTCCCAATTGTTTAATTTGGGCCTCCCAAATTTATTGTAGAAAATCATTTCTGGATCAGGATATTTCTACTTGTGTGACAGAAAGTTTCACAGAAGATTTTGTAATGTCAGCCAACACTGAAGCATCACAACTGCACATTCTTCTTGAGTATGTACAAAACCCATCTTTTAGATACTGCTTATATCAATTTTGTACAAAGTATGTGTAAATGATGATGCAAAATTACCAGACACCGTCTGATTTCTGTGTGTAAACAACACTTCCACAGTACATTGGAGCCACATCAAATCCTTGGGCTCCAGAAAACATTTGTACACAGAAATCCTGCTAGAAAAAGTTTTGAGACTTACACGACCAAAGCATGTCTTGTACATAGTCTTCAACTCCTGCCTCTCACGATTGCAGTGTCCTGCCAGGATGTCAATGATGGCCTTTTCATCTGTACCTACAGCATTTGCAGAGAAGATGGTTAGACACAAGTTTTCTCTCTCTCTTTCTATAGCTTATATACTCGCTTATAAGTAAAATCAAACAGCAAATAACAGATTTTGATCCGCCATAGCATAATATGCCTGCAGATCAGGGTCTGTGTTGCTTGTTTACTGATTACTCCTGATAAAATGAACATACCCAAATCTGCTGGAGCTTTATGTGATGGCAGGTCTGGGTCTGTGCAGTTTGGAGTTGAACTGGTCTTATAAGTGAGTATAAAACTATAATACGTATAGAATAAAACTCAGAGAAATATGAAATAAAACTAAGATATTCAATCAAATACTGAATAAGTACAAAAATGCTATTTATGTGTAAAATTCTAATATTTTTCATCATGCCTACTTCAGAGAAAATGAGCATGGGGGGGTAATTTTAATAATGTCATAAGTATATATCACAATTACCTTGTTTACCTTTTCCAGGATCTACATCATAAAATTTCATCTTCCCATGGACTGAATGTGCTAGAGGTTTAGAACAGAAAGAACACAGCCCAAGTCTGATTCCTGTCACAGGTACATTAGCATCCTTACTTCCTTAGACCCCGATTACTTGTAGGACACAAGGGAGTTTCTCAATAGTGACAGGTAAAATTATCAAAATTATTGTTACCTCCTCAAAAAAACCACAATAGCAGTAATATATTAGCTATCACTAGTGCCTTATTGAATTTGCTACAATAGCAGTAATATATTAGCTATCACTAGTGCCTTATTGAATTTGCTACAATAGCAGTAATATATTAGCTATCACTAGTGCCTTATTGAATTTGCTACAATAGCAGTAATAATTAGCTGTCACTTGCTGAATTTGCTACAATAGCAGTAATATATTAGCTATCACTAGTGCCTTATTGAATTTGCTACAATAGCAGTAATATATTAGCTATCACTAGTGCCTTATTGAATTTGCTACAATAGCAGTAATAATTAGCTGTCACTTGCTGAATTTGCTACAATAGCAGTAATATATTAGCTATCACTCGTGCCTTGCTGAATTTGCTACAATAGCAGTAATACATTATCTGTCACTTGCTGAATTTGCTACAATAGTAGTAATACATTAGCTGTCACTAGTGCCTTGCTGAATTTGCTACAATAGCAGTAATACATTAGATGTCACTAGTGCCTTGCTGAATTTGATAGTCAATAGCAATAATACATTAGCTGTCACTTGCTGAATTTGCTACATAAGTAGTAATACATTAGCTGACACTAGTGCCTTGCTGAATTTGCTACAATAGCAGCAATACATTAGCTGTCACTAGTGCCTTGCTCAATTTGCTACAATAGCAGTAATACATTAGCTGTCACTAGTGCCTTGCTGAATTTGCTACAATAGCAGTAATACATTAGCTGTCACTTGCTGAATTTGCCCGTATGTAGTCAGATTGATGGCCTCCAAACTGCTATTGAAAAATAGATACCCCTCCCTTATGGTGGCATTGTCAACTACTATAAGTCAGCAGAAAGGGCCACTTTTTGTGCCATAACTGATGGACACAATGGAAAAATGACTTTGCTGTTTGATGCACCAGAACAAAGGCTGAACAAGTATGTGACCACAAAAATGTGGCTGTCCAACAATGAATCAGTCAGACAGACCATGACATAAAAATGTCCTTTTTTCAAAGGCTTAAAATCCCATGAATCTCATTTTCTTGATGGTAAAGACAATCCTCCTGGAATTGATGAATACCAAAATCTCAAAGGAACCATTTAAAACAGAGGATAATATGCATTTTACACTGTCTTCCTCCCTTTAGAAATATCCAATTAGAATTTTAAACCCCTTACTGGTCACAGAAATCTACTTTGATCATCCTCATGGCAGAGACTGGGGATCTAAATAGTTAGTTCTTATTCCAAAAACACAGGGTCACGAATGAGAGAAAAAAACTTGAAATTATGGTTTGAAAAAAAACAACCATTTGTACAGGTGTTATATGAGGTTCATTCCTTCTCCTCACAGGACAGCTGCGGAAGACCGGGTGAGGTTCTTCACAAAATGGTTTATAAGGGAGATTTGACAGGGTGAGGTTCTTCACAGAATGGTTTATAAAGGTGATTTGACAGGGTGAGGTTCTTCACAGAATGGTTTATGAGGGTGATTTGACAGGGTGAGGTTCTTCACAAAATGGTTTATAAGGTTGATTTGACAGGGTAAGGTTCTTCACAGAATGGTTTATAAAGGTGATTTGACAGGGTGAGGTTCTTCACAGAATGGTTTGTAAAGGTGATTTGATAGGGTGAGGTTCTTCACAGAATGGTTTATAAGGTTGATTTGACAGGGTGAGGTTCTTCACAGAATGGTTTATAAGGCTGATTTAACAGGGTGAGGTTCTTCACAGAATGGTTTATATGGGTGATTTGACAGGGTGAGGTTCTTCACAGAATCAGAATGGTTTATAAGGTTGATTTCACAGGGTGAGGTTCTTCACAGAATGGTTTATAAGGTTGATTTGATAGGGTGAGTTCTTCACAGAATGGTTTATAAGGGTGATTTGACAGGGTGAGGTTTCTCACAGAATGGTTTGTAAGGTTGATTTGACAGGGTGAGGTTCTTCACAGAATGGTTTAAAAGGGTGATTTGACAGGGTGAGGTTCTTCACAGAATGGTTTATAAGGTTGATTTGACAGGGTGAGGTTCTTCACAGAATGGTTTATATGGGTGATTTGACAGGGTGAGGTTCTTCACAGAATCAGAATGGTTTATAAGGTTGATTTCACAGGGTGAGGTTCTTCACAGAATGGTTTATGAGGGTGATTTGACAGGGTGAGGTTCTTCACAGAATGGTTTATAAGGGTGATTTGACAGGTTGTGGTTCTTCACAGAATGGTTTAAAAGGGTGATTTGACAGGGTGAGGTTCTTCACAGAATGGTTTATAAGACTGATTTAACAGGGTGAAGTTCTTCACAGAATGGTTTATATGGGTGATTTGACAGGGTGAGGTTCTTCACAGAATCAGAATGGTTTATAAGGTTGATTTCACAGGGTGAGGTTCTTCACAGAATGGTTTATGAGGGTGATTTGACAGGGTGAGGTTCTTCACAGAATGGTTTATAAGGGTGATTTGACAGGTTGTGGTTCTTCACAGAATGGTTTAAAAGGGTGATTTGACAGGGTGAGGTTCTTCACAGAATGGTTTATAAGGTTGATTTGACAGGGTGAGGTTCTTCACAGAATGGTTTATAAGGTTGATTTGACAGGGTGAGGTTCTTCACAGAATGGTTTATAAGACTGATTTAACAGGGTGAAGTTCTTCACAGAATGGTTTATATGGGTGATTTGACAGGGTGAGGTTCTTCACAGAATCAGAATGGTTTATAAGGTTGATTTCACAGGGTGAGGTTCTTCACAGAATGGTTTATGAGGGTGATTTGACAGGGTGAGGTTCTTCACAGAATGGTTTATAAGGGTGATTTGACAGGTTGTGGTTCTTCACAGAATGGTTTAAAAGGGTGATTTGACAGGGTGAGGTTCTTCACAGAATGGTTTATAAGGTTGATTTGACAGGGTGAGGTTCTTCACAGAATGGTTTATAAGGTTGATTTGACAGGGTGAGTTTCTTCACAGAATGGTTTATAAGGCTGATTTAACAGGGTGAGGTTCTTCACAGAATGGTTTATATGGGTGATTTGACAGGGTGAGGTTCTTCACAGAATCAGAATGGTTTATAAGGTTGATTTCACAGGGTGAGGTTTTTCACAGAATGGTTTATGAGGGTGATTTGACATGGTGATGTTCTTCACAGAATGGTTTATAAGGGTGATTTAACAGGGTGAGGTTCTTCACAGAATGGTTTGTAAGGTTGATTTGACAGGTTGAGGTTCTTCACAGAATGGTTTAAAAAGGTGATTTGACAAAGCCCACAAAATACATTAGTAATTCCTTCTAATGATTTAAGTTAGAGGGTCTCAGCAGTTCATAACTACTTGATAAGGTTGGACAGGTGAGGGCTGGTGCCAATGGCAGGGCCCTTCAAGAACTTGAGTATGTTAGACAGGATTGCTCTATAGCCCTTAAAGAAGACCAGAAATTAATGGAAATATCTTTTAATACTAAAAGCACTATAGAAGAAAACCTTATTCTGAAGTATCATTGGCGACTATTGGCAAATCTTCAAGGCACTGAATTTCCATGACCTCGTATGCAAGATTTCCACATCTATTCGGTTACTTTCAAGATGTGATGTCATGGTAGCAACTTCAGCATCCTGATAGGCAGTTGTGAGTGTAAAAGACAATGCCATTTTGCATTGTTTATGGGTGTAATATCACATTAGGAAAAGGCTGTGGATAAATGTTAAAAAGAATAAATAAAGACAAAGAAAGTATGGATCCATACATTATTGTGAGTTGATTTCACACCATACAGCATGCTGTGCTCATTACATTTCTGAAAGGAATGTCATGAGAGGGCTCCTGAAAAAATGTTCCAGACTAAAAGTTGGCATGGTTCCAGACATACTGCTGGATATTTTAAATCCAGGGAAAAGTGTTAAACGTGCGAGTTACAAAAATAGGCAGTAGGCCCAGTAAGTGACCACAAAATACAACAATTAATTCACAGATATTTTATCTACACTAGCAGTGCTAAAATAATTTGATATTCCAACACCCAGGGTCCCTCTAATTTCAGTGAGGTGCCCATCAGGCTTGCCAAAAGAATTTGTTTGCCTGAGGAAATGAGTAAATGTATTTTCAACATGTTGACATGGATGCCATAACACGTAATCAAATCACCGCTCTTCTAGGTGAAATTGAGATCTGATTTTAATGAAATGGAAGCTTTGATAAAAATAAGATTGTAAACACCTGGCATGGTTGTGTGCCAAGATAATAAAATATTCAGTAATCTTAAAAAAAAATGTTAAAACAATTTAAAAAACAAGAAAGAAAAACCTTTCAGTCTATGCCGATTATATGTAATGTGTATAAACAGTAATCTGTTGTGATTGGAACTGAAATAAAATTATCACTTGAGCAGTTTAAATAGCAGCTTAAAACAAGAATGGTCAGGTATAAAATCAAAGTTTCACATTAACTGAATGACAATAGAAAGTGTGGAGAGGTGACTGTTGACCCCACCCCCTTGCCCCAATGTGTGGCCACTCAAGGGGGATGTGCCATTTCTCCGTGATATACCTTATAATCACCCATGACAAGCCCCTTTTTTCATATTCTGTTCAGCTGTTGCTAAACTGCAAATAGCTAAAATTTTGACTTAAGTACACAAGCAATAAAGCCAGTGTGACTATTTAACAGTTAAACCTTATCCTTACATTTATCTTGTGAATGGGACTGCCATTTGGACCATGTGTGTGTATGTAAGCACCAACAACTGGTTGGCAAATAAATGATTCCCTATTTTGTTGTAACTTATGATGCCTATAGGACTTCATTTTGACAGTTCATATCTGCAATCACAAGTTACTGTACATAAGGCAAATGTTTTTCCCACCGTTTTATGTCCCATCTATTTCCTTAGGTTTAAGACTTAAGGCATGTAAAACTATTTACTGAATGAAAATATTTATTCTGAATTAGATTGGGGAGGGGGTACATATGCTGCATGGCATATTTTTTGGGGTTTTTTTTCTTCTTTTAATTTAATTATGGTAATTAAACTTATACAGTAGAGGACTGTCGGGTGTTAACTGGCTGAGTTTCTTTGGCGGAAACGGAGAAGCAATTTTGCTTGCAGAGAAAATTACACAGCATTCACAGTAATCATTCATGGGATTTAAGCTAATTGGTGACAATTTAATATTTTAATTTAATTTTTTACTATAGTACTATTGTAGTGGTATCTGTGGATTGCATACATTATATCTATTTATGTATGGTCTGGTGTTGTTTTTTTTTTCTGACAAATGAAACTGACTGACATAATATAATAATCTGGAGTTCTCTGTGAAACATTGGAAGATATTGCTAGATCAGGAGATATTCATGGAAATTCCCCAAAAATTGGGAGGTTTTTCTCATGGCTTGATAGTTGACAGGTATGAACTTCATCCAAGGCATTTGAGTTCATTCATGTCACCTGCCCAGGTCTTGTGCCTAAAAAATTCTTTTTTGAGTACTGACCCGTACAATACATAAACTCTAGTCATGTATATATTATCAAATTCGTCTATGTGATAACTATCATCGTTATTGGCAGTTCAGTCTCAAGAGACCATGCGGGTAGCATCCTTGGAGTGTCGTCTGTCTCTGGGGTTTTGGCATCTCCTTTTGTGGCTGTGCAAGCCGGTGTGCTAGTGACAGTCCCTATTACAGTTGGTGAAATCATACTGGGAAGTCTGAGTTGCCTGGGATGCTGCTGTACTCTTCTTCTCACATTTCTCTGTGACCAGCTGGCATCTCCTCACATCAGTGGCTGCTATGACCCTTGTTAACTATCATTCTCCAGGTGCCTCGGTCTTCGGCTTGCGCTTCCCAGCAGTCGGGTGAAATTCTGCATGCCTTCATGTCCTCTTCCACACATCCTTGAAGCAGAGTGAGGGGCAGCCAACTCTTCTGGTGCCAGTGGCCAGCTGTCCATATAGTATATCCTTTGCCTGCCTCCCATCCTCCATGCCTCAAATGTGTCTCAGACGTTAAAGGTGGCATTTGCGCAGCAGGAGTACATGCTGGGGGTACTTGCACACTGTATAGTACATAAACTATTATACCAGACATGTATATATTATCAGATTTGTCAATATGCTAACTTTAGCCTGCATGTGAAAAAAACGCTGTAACTGAACCATAAGAAGCTTCTTAATGTTTAAATTAATTACTTATGATTTTGCTTTGTAGATTTGTGTTTTCTTTTTATAAAAACTTTAATGCTTAAGTTATGACCAATGAAACCCTTTTCACTGCCTTTCACACCTCCCTGGCAAACAATATTGTTTTACACACAAGTCAGTGCCCCCCATTCTAGTCTCTTCACCCTGAATTCAGTATTGCCTCTTTGTTTCAGTGTTCAATATATATTTTCAAAATAATAGTCCTTAGGTGGTGTGTTGGGGGTAATTATCAATTAATTCTTATTACATTTTTGCACAACACACAATGTATAAGTATTTATTTTAAAATTATGTTGCTTTTTTAAAATTCTTAACACAGTTCAACTGATATAATTATGAGCATCTGTTGAAAACAGATTCAACATTTTAATGTGCAACCCAAATCTGGTCTCCTCTTGTCTGTCTAGCTTGCTATGTTTCTGATTCTATTCGAGGGCTGGCTAGTATTGCATCATGGGACCATCAAAACTGCAATTTATGGAATCTTGGTATCTTTTGTGCAATATAATCACTACCCACCTACGATACGTAATTTATAAACATTACAATCAAATTAAAATTTTTAGAGAATTACATACATAAAAGAAGTCCACCACTGCACTTAAAGAGGGACACCTTGAATAAGTGTTTCATAATGTACCAATTGCAAAAGTTATTCTCCACATTACATTACAGACATATGGAATGGGCCATCTCTTAGCCTAGACAATGCAAATGACAACTCTACTCAAAATCTTGCCCTAGTGGATGAATTTGCTTGCAACGAGCCCCGAGAACCTGAATGTGGAGAATCTGTGGGTTGTTGGGAAGAAACCTCAAGTGCTATATAGAAGGTTTCCACTCTGGGTGGAGTTTGTGAGCATGTATTCCAAAAAGAAATCAGATGTGATTGGCCCAACAAGTCAGTTGGTGAGAATTCCAGGCAGGAATGTTGCCATGGACAATTCAGAGGCCTTTCTGGGTAGCTTAAGAATCTTTGTATGGTTGCTTCATTGGGAACAGAAAACTTAATGGGTCACATTGTCTTCTTAGCATCCCATTACCGAAAGGACAAACCATACAAGTCCCTTACATAAATACAGTGAACACCCCTATGTCAATATGACTACTTTCCATTCAGGAGGAGTAACAATAATAAGATTTTCAAGATGGCTGCTGTGGCGTACTTACTGGAAGTCAGATTGGTACCATTTTCATTTAAAATTAACTTCTAAGACTTCATTTAGGATAGAATAGACTTCATTTAGGATTTACTAGACTTATTTAGGATTGACTGTACTTCATTTTGGATAGACTAGACTTCATTGAGGATTGACTAGACTTATTTTGGATTGACTAGACTTCATTTAGGATTGACTAGACTTCATTGAGGATTGACTAGACTTATTTAGGATTGACTAGACTTCATTTAGGATTGACTAGACTTCATTGAGGATTGACTAGACTTATTTAGGATTGGCTATACTTCATTTAGGATCAACTAGACTTCATTGAGGATTGACTATAATTCATTTAGGATGGACTAGATTTAATATAGGATTGACTAGACTTCATAAAGGATTGACTAGGATTGATTAGACTTCATTTAGGATTGACTAGACTTCATAAAAGCTCTTTTAAGTGAAAACCTATTTTGACATGACCATACAATCTGGAGGAATGGCAATAACAAAGTTTTAAGATAATGGATGTCTGAACATCACCAGTGACAACAGACAAAGGCCATCCCATATTTATCGCTTCTGGTCTGTGACAGATGGTTCAAAACCTAAAAACATTAAACAGTAGCATATGCACAGGTCTTTGATTTATACTATAGTGGTCAAACCATACTGGTCACTGACATTAATGGTGTGTAATTATCTCAACTAAACATTTTGAAGGGTCAATTAAAAATGAATCTCAATACTGTGGACTTGGTCAACATTTAGTGATGTTCTGAAAACTTTTAAAAAAATTACAGGTGGCAGCGTTTTAAATAATTTTACCTACTGCACTTATAATAATGTTGTTGCATTCTTCAATGCCATTTTTCAGCACAAGAGAGACTATACATGGCAGCCAATAAAAATGGTGGAGGAAAACTATGGAAAGAACAGCTGATCCACAAGAAGCTACTGGCAAGCTTTCTCTGATACCCACATTTGCCACACCCTAGATCTAGTACACCAATCAGATAAAATTAAAACAAACACTAGAATTTCTGAAACATAAAATATTTTACTGCATATAAAATATTTCTCCAGATAATTTCATTATTGTTAATGTAGTGACAGCAGTGCTTGGAGAAAAAAAACTCCAGTCATTTAGTACTAATCTTTAAATAAGTCTAAGTTAATCAAAAATTATTATGGGAGAAGATAAGCATTTCTAAATAATTTTAAAAAAAGAATGTCTATATTAGGTATCAATTTAAGTTTCCCAAGATTTGAACTGCTCTGTCTGGCAAAGGTTTGACTGTAAATTATTACCTACATGTTTTAAATCCACATTTAAATACATGGTCTATTTCCATATACAAATGTATAATACCTATCTTTGTGTCTTTTATCACCTGGGACTAGCATTACACATTATTAACATTAATACCTGGGGCTAGCATTACACATTAATAACAGTAGTACTTGGGACTAGCATTACACATTAATAACAGTAGTACTTGGGACTAGCATTATACATTATTAACATTATGACCTGGGACTAGCATTACACATTATTAACATTAATACCTGGGGCTAGCATTACACATTAATAACAGTAGTACCTGGGGCTAGCATTACACATTAATAACAGTAGTACTTGGGGCTAGCATTACACATTAATACCAGTAGTACTTGGAACTAGCATTACACATTAATACCAGTAGTTCCTGGTACTAGCATTACACATTAATGCCAGTAGTACCTGGGACTAGCATTACACATTATTAACATTAATACCTGGGACTAGCATTACACATTAATACCAGTAGTACTTGGAACTAGCATTACACATTAATACCAGTAGTTCCTGGTACTAGCATTACACATTAATGCCAGTAGTACCTGGGACTAGCATTACACATTATTAACATTAATACCTGGGACTAGCATTACACATTATTAACATTAATACCTGGGGCTAGCATTACACATTATTAACATTAATACCTGGGACTAGCATTACACATTAATACCAGTAGTACTTGGAACTAGCATTACACATTAATACCAGTAGTTCCTGGTACTAGCATTACACATTAATGCCAGTAGTACCTGGGACTAGCATTACACATTATTAACATTAATACCTGGGACTAGCATTACACATTATTAACATTAATACCTGGGACTAGCATTACACATTATTAACATTAATACCTGGGACTAGCATTACACATTATTAACATTAATACCTGGGACTAGCATTACACATTATTAACTTTAATAACTGGGAAATAGCATTACACATTATGCCTGATGGTAGGTCAGGCTTATTTGGCAAGACAGAAAAGAGAAATACAGTACATTCTAGAGGTAGAAAAATTTTGAAGTTTCTTGGGTGTCACCTGGCAACCTGCACTGAAAAACTGGTTGCCTAGCTGATTTTTCTGGTTGTCCAGTAATTACTGCAACTGCATGATATTGCTGTAATTAAAATCAGTCAACAACTTTTATCATGCATATAAATAGTTATGATACATAGAATCACCATTAGTCCTGCTAATGGAAAGTGTCACACATGCTGACACATTTTATTTAATCTTTCTGAGATCATAAAATAAAAAATATTGTTTTTTGATGGTGATTTGTAGTGTAATAATTAGCCTCCAAATCTTTAAATGAATTGATAAGTAACCAGATTGTGTACTTTGTTGTCCATTAGCTGATTGGTCACCCTGACCAGCAATGTCTTTGTTCACTGACTTCATCATGCTTCATTATATGACTGCTCCAGTAGCCTAAGTGGTTAGGGTATCCACCTCAGATGTGGGAGATCACTGGTTTGAACCCCAGTCAAGTCATACTAAAGAGTAACAAAAATTATATTCTGCAGTTGCATCTCTTGCTGCTCAAAATTAAGAGGTTAGTGTTAGGACTAGTTGGCCTGGTTTCATGATAATGTGACTGGGTGGGACATCATATTACATGTCTGTGGCATGATGTCCCAGTGCTAGACATCACTATCAACTGCCACACTGCATACATTGTAGTGATATTACTGGAAAATTGTTAAAGCTGCATTTAAAATCCAAATGACACATAGAGTTTCATTAAACTGTTAGTCTGACACCACTAACCTGATACTATTAATCTGATAAATTTCATACCATTAATTTAATTAATCTGATACAGTATTTTGATGCCATTAATTTGATTAATCTGATGCCATTAATTTGATTAATCTGATGCCAAAATGATTAATCTGATGCCATTAATTTGATTAATCTGATGCCATTAATTTGATTAATCTGATGCAAAATGATTAATCTGATGGCATTAATTTGATTAATCTGATACAAAAATGATTAATCTGATGCCATTAATTTGATTAATCTGATGCCAAAATGATTAATCTGATACCAATAATTTGATTAATCTGATGCCATTAATTTGATTAATCTGATACCAAAATGATTAATCTGATGCCATTAATTTGATTAATCTGATATCAAAATGATTAATCTGATGCCATTAGTTTGATTAATCTGATACCAAAATGATTAATCTGATGCCAATAATTTGATTAATCTGATGCCAAAATGATTAATCTGATACCATTAATTTGATTAATCTGATGCCATTAATTTGATTATTCTGATGCCAAAATGATTAATCTGATGCCATTAATTTGATTAATCTGATACCAAAATGATTAATCTGATACCAATAATTTGATTAATCTGATACCAAAATGATTAATCTGATGCCATTAATTTGATTAATCTGATGCCATTAATTTGATGAATCTGATGCAAAATGATTAATCTGATGGCATTAATTTGATTAATCTGATACCAAAATGATTAATCTGATGCCATTAATTTGATTAATCTGATGCCAAAATGATTAATCTGATACCAATAATTTGATTAATCTGATGCCATTAATTTGATTAATCTGATACCAAAATGATTAATCTGATGCCATTAATTTGATTAATCTGATATCAAAATGATTAATCTGATGCCATTAGTTTGATTAATCTGATACCAAAATGATTAATCTGATGCCAATAATTTGATTAATCTGATGCCAAAATGATTAATCTGATACCATTAATTTGATTAATCTGATGCCATTAATTTGATTAATCTGATGCCAAAATGATTAATCTGATGCCATTAATTTGATTAATCTGATACCAAAATGATTAATCTGATGCCATTAATTTGATTAATCTGATACCAATAATTTGATTAATCTGATACCAATAATTTGATTAATCTGATACCAATAATTTGAATAATCTGATGCCATTAATTTGATTAATCTGATACCAATAATTTGATTAATCTGATGCCATTAATTTGATTAATCTGATGCCAAAATGATTAATCTGATGCCAATAATTTGATTAATCTGATACCAAAATGATTAATCTGATGCCATTAATTTGATTAATCTGATACCAAAATGATTAATCTGATGCCATTAGTTTGAATAATCTGATACCAAAATGATTAATCTGATGCCAATAATTTGATTAATCTGATACCAATAATTTGATTAATCTGATGCCATTAATTTGATTAATCTGATGCCAAAATGATTAATCTGATGCCAATAATTTGATTAATCTGATACCAAAATGATTAATCTGATGCCATTAATTTGATTAATCTGATACCAAAATGATTAATCTGATAACAATAATTTGATTAATCTGATACCAAAATGATTAATCTGATGACATTAATTTGATTAATCTGATACCAAAATGATTAATCTGATGCCATTAATTTGATTAATCTGATACCAATAATTTGATTAATCTGATGCCATTAATTTGATTAATCTGATGCCATTAATTTGATTAATCTGATACCAAAATGATTAATCTGATGCCATTAATTTGATTAATTTGATACCATTAACTGTTTAATCTCATACCATTACAATTATTAATCTCATACCATTAACCTAATAACCTGATATCATTAATCTGATTGATCATACAAATATAACATATATAAATGCTTATAAGCCAAATCAGATGGTAAACAACTTAGATCCTAATCTGCCATGGCATAATGTTCCTACAGATCAAGGTTTATGATGTTTGTTTTATTGATTAATCCTTACAAACTGCACAGACACAGATCTGCCACATGTGATGACAGATCTGGATCTGGGCAATTTGAAGTTGCACTTGTCTTACAAGCAAGTACAGACAGTAGTATGCAATAATTATATAGAGCTATTTTAAGAACCCTACCAATCTCCAAGTTACCTAGTACAGACAGTAGGATGCAATAATTATATGGAGATAATTTAGGAACCCTGTCAATCTCCATTAGTTACCTGGAAGGATAATTTAATGGTAAGCTATATGCTGCTGCAAAACTATAAAATTCCAATTTTAAGTTTGAACATAATCACACATTTGTTAATTTTGTTTGCCTGCCTGACTGGGCATTAAACTTGTGAAATATATTTGCCCTGCATTAACTTTTGAATGTCCTGGGATCTGTGAATTCCTAGTCTCAAATAACAGTATGGAATAAAGTTAAATGAATTCAGCTGAGACCTATATTCTTTTAACTGGATACATGTAACAGCCTGTATAGTTTCTGAACCTTTGGTTGCAAGATTTATTTTCCAACCACTAGCACATTCAAATGCACCCATTCATGCAAATGTGCCAATGAGCACGCACACACACCAGAAATGGATATCTAAAGTCCTTATGAGATTAAACATACCTAGCCCCTTCATTGCCTTCTGCAGCAGCCTTGCAGTTTTCTCAGGGCTGAAATTTGCCCCTGCTGGTTTGACTGTAGCCTGAAAGAAAACATATATTTTTATTAAAGATCATCAAATATAATCAAAAATAACAAGTTGTAAAGCTTTGATGTGAATTGATATCAAAAATAACAAGTTGTAAAGCTTTGATGTGAATTGATATCAAAAATAACAAGTTGTAAAGCTTTGATGTGAATTGATATCAAAAATAACAAGTTGTAAAGCTTTGATGTGAATTGATATCAAAAATAACAAGTTGTAAAGCTTTGATGTGAATTGATATAAAAAATAACAAGTTGTAAAGCTTTGATGTGAATTGATATCAAAAATAACAAGTTGTAAAGCTTTGATGTGAATTGATATAAAAAATAACAAGTTGTAAAGCTTTGATGTGAATTGATATCAAAAATAACAAGTTGTAAAGCTTTGATGTGAATTGATATCAAAAATAACAAGTTGTAAAGCTTTGATGTGAATTGATATCAAAAATAACAAGTTGTAAAGCTTTGATGTGAATTGATATAAAAAATAACAAGTTGTAAAACTTTGATGTGAATTGATTTCAAAAATAACAAGTTGTAAAGCTTTGATGTGAATTGATATCAAAAATAACAAGTTGTAAAGCTTTGATGTGAATTGATATCAAAAATAACAAGTTGTAAAGCTTTGATGTGAATTGATATCAAAAATAACAAGTTGTAAAGCTTTGATGTGAATTGATATAAAAAATAACAAGTTGTAAAGCTTTGATGTGAATTGATATCAAAAAGAGTTTTTAATTGAACTGATAGCGAAAAGAGTTTTGATGTGAATCTATAGCAAAAAGAGTTTTGATGTGAATTCATAGCAAAAAGACCACAGAGTTTTGATTTGAGCAAATAGTGAAAAGCGAAAAGAGTTTTGAAATCGATGGCTAAAAGAGTTTTGATGTGAATCAATAGTGAAGAGTTTTGATGCGAATTGATAGCAAAAAGAGTTTTCATATGAATTGATAGCAAAAAGACCATAGATTTTTGATTTGAGCCAATAGCAAAAAGCGAAAAGAGTTTTGAAATCAATGGTGAAAAGAGTTTTGATGTGAATCAATAGTGAAGAGTTTTGATGTGAATTGATATCAAAAAGAGTTTAAATGTAAATAAGGATAGAGATAAGAGTTTTGATGTTAATTGATCACAAAAAGAGCTGTGATGTCAATAGATAGCAAAAAGGGTTTTTATGTGAATCAATAGTGAAAAGTTTTGATGTGAATTGATATCAAAAAAAAGTTTTCATGTGAATGGATATTAAAATGAGTTTAAATGTGAATAAGGATAGAGAAAAGAGTTTTGATAGAATTGATAGCAAAAAGAGTTTTGATGCAAATTGATAGCAAAAAGACTACAGAGTTTTGATTTGAGCCAATAGCAAAAAGAGTTTTGAAATCAATGGCGAAGAGTTTTGATGTGAATCAATAGTGAAGAGTTTGAATGTGAATTGATATCAAAAAGAGTTTTCATGTGAATGGATAGTAAAATGAGTTTAAATGTAAATAAGGATAGAGATAAGAGTTTTGATGTGAATTAATAGCAAAAAGAATTTTGATGTGAATAGATAGCAAAAAGGGTTTTTATGTGAATCAATAGTGGAAAGTTTTCAAATCAACAGCAAAAAGAGTTTTGATGTGATTCAGGATAGTGAAAAGAATTTTGATATAAATTGACAGTAAAAAGAGATTTGATGTGAATCAATAGCAAAAGAGTTTTGATGTGAACTGATAGCAAAAAGAGTTTATATGTAAATAGATAGCGAAAAGAGTTTTAATGTGAATCAGGATAGCGAAAAAAATTTTGATGTAAATTGATAGAGAAAAGTATTTTGATGTGAATCTATAGCAAAAAGGGTTTTTATGTGAATCAATAGCGAACTGTTTTCAAATCAATAGCAAAAAGAGTTTTGATGTGATTCATGATATTGAAAAGAGTTTTGATGTGAGTCAACAGTGAAAAGAGTTTTGATGTGAATCAATAATGAAAAGAGTTTTGGTGTGAATCAACAGTGAAAAGAGTTTTGGTGTGAATCAACAGTGAAAAGAGTTTTGATGTGAGTCAACATTGAAAAGAGTTTTGATGTGAGTCAACAGTGAAAAGAGTTTTGATGTGAATCAATAATGAAAAGAGTTTTGATGTGAATCAATAGTGAAAAGAGTTTTTATGTGAATCAATAGTGAAAAGAGGTTTGATGTAAGTCAACAGTGAAAAGAGTTTTGATGTGAGTCAACAGTGAAAAGAGTTTTGATGTGAGTCAACAGTGAAAAGAGTTTTGATGTGAATCAACAGTGAAAAGAGTTTTGATGTGAGTCAACAGTGAAAAGAGTTTTGATGTGAATCAATAATGAAAAGAGTTTTGATGTGAATCAATAGTGAAAAGAGTTTTGATGTGAATCAATAGTGAAAAGAGTTTTGATGTGAGTCAACAGTGAAAAGAGTTTTGATGTGAGTCAACAGTGAAAAGAGTTTTGATGTGAGTCAACAGTGAAAAGAGTTTTGATGTGAATCAACAGTGAAAAGAGTTTTGATCTGAGTCAACAGTGAAAAGAGTTTTGATGTGAATCAACAGTGAAAAGAGTTTTGATGTGAATCAAAAGTAAAAGAGTTTTGATGTGAATCAATAATGAAAAGAGTTTTGATGTGAATCAATAGTGAAAAGAGTTTTGATGTGAATCAATAGTGAAAAGAGTTTTGATGTGAGTCAACATTGAAAAGAGTTTTGATGTGAGTCAACATTGAAAAGAGTTTTGATGTGAATCAAAAGTGGAAAGAGTTTTGATGTGAATCAATAGTGAAAAGAGTTTTGATGTGAATCAACAGTGAAAAGAGTTTTGATGTGAGTCAACAGTGAAAAGAGTTTTGATGTGAGTCAACAGTGAAAAGAGTTTTGATGTGAATCAAAAGTGAAAAGAGTTTTGATGTGAGTCAACAGTGAAAAGAGTTTTGATGTGAATCAAAAGTGAAAAGAGTTTTGATGTGAATCAATAATGAAAAGAGTTTTGATGTGAATCAATAGTGAAGAGTTTTGATGTGAATCAATAGTGAAAAGAGTTTTGATGTGAGTCAACATTGAAAAGAGTTTTGATGTGAGTCAACAGTGAAAAGAGTTTTGATGTGAATCAAAAGTGAAAAGAGTTTTGATGTGAATCAATAGTGAAAAGAGTTTTGATGTGAATCAACAGTGAAAAGAGTTTTGATGTGAGTCAACAGTGAAAAGAGTTTTGATGTGAGTCAACAGTGAAAAGAGTTTTGATGTGAATCAAAAGTGAAAAGAGTTTTGATGTGAATCAATAGTGAAAAGAGTTTTGATGTGAATCAAAAGTGAAAAGAGTTTTGATGTGAGTTAACAGTGAAAAGAGTTTTGATGTGAATCAATAGTGAAAAGAGTTTTGATGTTGACTGGTAGCAAAAAGAGTTTATGTGTAAATAGGTAGTGAAAAGAGTTTTTATGTGAATCAAGTTAGAGAAAAGAGTTTTGATGTGAATTGATCATGAAAAAAGTTTTGATGTAAATCAATAGCGAAACGGTCATATTGAGTTTTGATCTTAGTTGACAGTGAAAAGGCCAAACAGAGTTTTGATGTAAGTAATGATAGTGCAAAGAGTTTTGATGTGAATCGATAGCAAAATGATTTATTAAATCAATAGCAAAAAGAGCTTTTATATGAAACAAAAGCAAAAAGGCTATATAGAATTTTTATGTAAGCCAACAGTTAAAAGGCCATACAAAGTATTGATGTGAATTAATAGCAAAAAGGACATACTTTGTTTTGATCCTAATCGATAGTAAAAATGCTGGTCTTGTTTTCATTGGTAATTTATTCACTGTTTTCTTCCATATCCTTGTAAATTTGTTTTTCATTTAGAGGTTGTTGATCGGTATTGTATTGCTTTTGTTTGGTTTCACTGTTTCATTGAGACTTTATTCTTTTTAAGACCTTTAATTTAATTTCCATAGTGATGGGTAAGTCACAATGCCAACTGGATTATTGGTTTCGGGCAGATCGTGAATAGGTGTTCCACAAATTCAGAGTGAAGTCAAGAATCCCACAAATGGCATCCTGGTCCTCCAATCCAGTTGTTCTCTAATTAATCCAGATCTTTTAAATTTGTCAGCATATTCCTGGAAGTATGAAGATTTGATCAGTATTTTGAAAAATCTGATCATTTTCAACTAGAACAAATGTCAAGGAAATTTAAGTTGGTGAACTGCAAAGGTAAATTCAGGGTTGTTTATGTACCATCACTGCAATTCATATGTCTGCTGTAAGAATTTGAAAATGCAGTGGCTGAAGTGGAAAATAACATCCTTGCTGTATGTTGTTGAAACTGATACTCAGAGTAGCATGTTCGATATTGGTGATAACTGTTGCTGGAGCAAGAGTAGATTTAAGTTTGTTCAGTTTGCAATGACTTGATTGTATGTATTTTAGGTATGTTTGGCCAATACTACAAAAATGATTGGGATTACTGCATTATACTTTCCAGTGTGGATGCTGTAAAATTGCTTAAAGAGCAGTGGAGCAATGCTCAATCTACATACCAGTGAGGAAATTCTGCGAATAGATTAGATTATGTTGTGTTGAAAAAAATCAGTGTTCACTAAAGACACAGGCCACTCTTGTACACCAAGAAAGTATTGCCTTTCTCAAAGTAATGCTTTATTCTGGAATCTACTTCTTGTAGATTGGTCAGGTCTGCCAACAGAGCATGATGTTTTTTTCTTGTTCTGTGTATAGTTATTCACATTACAAATTACTGGCATTGGTTTGGTGATATAAGCAATGACAGTTGCTATTGCTATTGCTAGTGCATTAATTTGATGAATTGGTTCCTGGGATGTTGTGGCTCTTTGATGTCTGCTGTAATTTTATAAACTTTAATCTCTGTGATGTTGGGTGCGTAGTTATGCAGCAATTTCTTGATGACTATCTTCTGTATGACAACAACCTGTACTATTTGCCTTTCTGTATTCCTGATATTTTCATACCGTCTTATCCTTTTTTGTTTTTCCTCCTGAAAAGGTTATTAATTAAAAACCAAAAAATCTTTTCCCTTATGATTCTTGACAATTGCCAATATCATGATTTTGAATTTAACTGAATTTTTACATTTGGTATGGCACACTTTTATAGTAGTTAAAGTGCACGTTTTATTTCAAAAGGTTGCCAATTTTTACCAATATGAGGACCCATACTCTTAGGTTGCCAATGGAATAACTGTGTGGATCCCAGAGCTTGGTCCACAACCTATGGGTGGGGAACTACAGTTTTAATTAATACCAATACCTTTTCTTCTGTACACAAGCTATTTATCTACAAACTTTCTTGTCTACTTGACATGATGGACTTTCTCTTGTTGCTCTTTTGTCTCTGGCCTTTCTTGTTCACTCACCCTTTTGTCACATGCTCTAACTTACTCACCCTTTTGTCACATGCTCTAAATTACTCACCCTTTTGTCACATGCTCTCTCTGGCCTTTCTTGTTCACTCACCCTTTTGTCACATGCTCTAACTTACTCACCCTTTTGTCACATGCTCTAAATTACTCACCCTTTTGTCACATGCTCTAACTTACTCACCCTTTTGTCACATGCTCTAACTTACTCACCCTTTTGTCACATGCTCTAACTTACTCACCCTTTTGTCACAATACCCTTTCTGTTGTCAGTAACTTTTGTGCATTCCATGCAGTATCACAAATGATATCTGCATCTGTAGCTCAGTGAAATTTCTAGCCAGCATCATTACATGTAGTTACAAGTATCTTATTCATTTTGTACATGAAGTATCAATTGAATTAACATGTAGCATAACTCATGTAAATAAATACACGATAAAACTGCATGCATGGTTTGTTTGCCTCAAATTCTTTAATGTCACAATGACCTGTTGAAAAGTCAATTTGTTTATTAAGTAGTGATTAGGTTTCTTTTTCAACTATCTTCAGTCACAATAAAGTTGTCACCCTTGTGATTTTTTGTAGTTACATCCTGATACAAGTACATGTACTTCAATTATGACAGATAAATTTCTGACAGCAAATCATTTTATTTGTACACATTTTTTTTTATTTTTTCTTAATCAGAAAAATCACAGCGTAAACAGACGTAAATAAAATTTTTAAATAGTTTTGCATTTTTTAATTTTTATTTTAAGGACATATTTCATTTAAAATCTGTGTCATAGTTGCTCAGTCCAGGTTATCAGGAAATGTATAAACTTGGGTATTATTACCATGTTTGATGTGTAAACTATGCCACAGGGCAGTGTTAATCCTTTATGAGAGTTGCCTGCAACACAGACAATGGAATAGCTGCTACTTAAAGGCTTATAGTCTTCACACCCAGGCATTAAACATTGGTTAAGAGATCAAAAGGAAGCCCACAGGGAGAACAGGGCATGTCCTCACACGCAACATAGACTAGCAAGAAGACATTGTCTGCTAAGTTTGATTGGGACAGTCCACAGTGACATCCAATTGGAATTAAGACAGAGAGTGGGATTAAACCTCTAGAGCTCAAACTCGCTGTAAACTTATCAGTAGACACATAGGAAGATTCATAAGCATTAGGTCTGTTACTCCGAGGGGAAGCCACTCGTAATTTGGAGTGAATCTTAGGACCAAAATTGTAAGAGAAGGAAAAGCTTCGACAAGTAAGCTTTTCAGGGGATATAACTTCTGGTGCATGTTTCATTTTCCTAAGTCTCTAAGAAGGAGGTGGAACTTCCAAACCAAAATCAAGCCTGGGTGGGACTTCCAATTTCAATAAAAATTGGAAGCATCCCACCCCCAATCCCCACAACCAAAACCTCACAGTGGGGGAAACCTTTACAATCTGTTTACAAGCAATAAATTATTTTCAAGGCCATATGTTAATTAACACAGCAAATTATTACAGAATATATTCTAATTGGTAGCATCTATAATGAAAAGTATAAATGGAAACAAATTATTATAACTTTCTATATCATTTTTAATGTTTACTATTCACCTTCTAGCATTATCTTAGCATAAACAAATTCAGCTGAAAAATGAATCGCCCTGAAGTTGAAAATGATGATTATCATGATGCTGAAAAATGAATTGCCCTTAAGTTTGAAATGATGATTATCATGATGCTGAAAAATGAATTGCCCTTAAGTTTAAAATGATGATTATCATGATGCTGAAAAATGAATTGCCCTTAAGTTTAAAATGATGATTATCATGATGCTGAAAAATGAATTGCCCTTAAGTTTAAAATGATGATTATCATGATGCTGAAAAATGAATTGCCCTTAAGTTTAAAATGATGATTATCATCATGCTGAAAAATGAATTGCCCTTAAGTTTAAAATGATGATTATCATGATACTGAAAAATGAATTGCCCTTAAGTTTAAAATGATGATTATCATGATGCTGAAAAATGAATTGCCCTTAAGTTTAAAATGATGATTATCATGATGCTGAAAAATGAATTGCCCTTAAGTTTAAAATGATGATTATCATCATGCTGAAAAATGAATCGCCCTTAAGTTTAAAATGATGATTATCATGATGCTGAAAAATGAATTGCCCTTAAGTTTAAAATGATGATTATCATCATGCTGAAAAATGAATCGCCCTTAAGTTTAAAATGATGATTATCATGATGCTGAAAAATGAATTGCCCTTAAGTTTAAAATGATGATTATCATCATGCTGAAAAATGAATCGCCCTTAAGTTTAAAATGATGATTATCATGATGCTGGTCAAATATTTTAAATCATCATCAGAACATGTTTTGTGAATGTTCAGCTCCTACCTGTCAACTTCATGGTTAGATTTCATCAATGGATATAAATTGAAGGTTCTCCTGACCTTGTTATAGTACTGGTTTCCCAAATTGGTTTCTTTTTGTGGTAACAATGTTTTATGATAACATATAACTATGAATATGAAAGTTTTGTTGTGTCTTAATTTTTCAATATTTATCCAAAGAAGGCCTGTACTATGGAGGGTTTGAAAAAAACAGTAGTCTCATACTTCAGAATATCAAGGTCATTTTGTTGGTGTTTACATTGTCGATGTTTATTTCATACCATATTGGATCCATAGTCATGAATTATTTTTGAACTTTTCATGAGCCTTGTTTACATATTTTAGCTAAATGTATAGAAATGTTGAGATTTGTATACACTGTTAACAGTCTGGAGAGAATTCAAAGAACAATATTCCAGTCTGAGTTAAATTCATTGCCTATAAAACCTGTTTCAGGCCAGTTGTTTCAAGACACTATAATTCTTAAAGATTAACTTTGATTATGTCATCAAATGCAAACACTTTTCTTTGGTCCTTGTCATGACTTTATTTTATTATCTGATATGAAAAAAAATCCTAAGTCACCCAGCATGTCTGCTCCTAAGTTTAATATATTGTTATTATTTATAATTATGACTTTATTTAAAGAGGGTAACACAATTAGCTAAGAACTAATCTACCTTAAGGCCCGCATACAAAGGAATTTATTTATTTTAGCTGCATCTCTGAAGCTCATATCGCTGCGTGCAATTCAGCTCAGTCATACGTACATACGTACAGTATAAAATAATATAATTTGTTGTCAGAAAAAGAGGATATCTAGCGGCTGGTCTACCTAGCGACATTATTATTATTATTATTATTATTATTATTATTATTATTATTATTATTATTATTATTATTATTAAAGTATCACTAATTTACTTAAAATATTCAGATATATTGTCGCATCCAATGAAAACCGTCGTTACATACATATTTACCGTTAGCCAAGTCTCTATATACTAATCTTGTTACGTGTAACCAATCTAACAGCTCTTTTTATTGGATGTGATCGTGGATCTAATACTGTAAGCCAATCAATTTATCGCTTTCATTTTCTGCAACAGCTACATTCAGCGCTTTTCCCCGAAACGACCAATGACCGGAACGCG
The DNA here is from genome assembly GCA_016746295.1 of Potamilus streckersoni. Lineage (NCBI taxonomy): Eukaryota > Metazoa > Mollusca > Bivalvia > Unionida > Unionidae > Potamilus > Potamilus streckersoni. The sequence continues at coordinate 676,578 of JAEAOA010000779.1, forward strand.
TTACCACATAAATTAATCACAACTGCTGAATGCCGAATCATCAGAAAATCAAATTAAAAACTGTTAATAATTGGTATAGACACATTTTCTCCAAAATAGGTGCTCTCGTTGTAAAAGCTGAAGGTGCAAGGTGCATTGATGTCATTTTGAATTTTCATAGGATAAGGCCTAATAAAGACAAGGCAAGTAAATTCTTAACCTCGCTAAGTTATCATGTTGGCCGTCTAACCCATATGTTTGCTTATTATTTGACGCATTGAACTATATACCTTAAGTACATAATGAAAGTGGCTTTGCTCTATTACCTAAAGAAATGCAAGCTAAAACAAGTCGTACCCTCGCTAAGAGGCTGTTGCATTGGCTGCCCAACCCATCTGCTTGCTTGTTATTTAAGCCATCAAACTATATACAGTGAGCAAGCAATGCTACTATATCAAAGAAGGAAATATAAATAATCTTACCATGACGGATTATTAAACAGCGCACAGAAAAATCGAACTGCAAAAAGAATAGCTACGAACGTGTGTAGCGAATCCCACCACACTGTCTGAGGATCACGTCTCAGTTAACGCACCCACGAGAATTTGGGGCATTCTTTTGTTCTCTGGACAAGCTGGAATCTCTGTCTTATATATTATTACTACCGTATGGTCTTAAACTAGATCACAGAAAAGTGAAACTAAAAAGTCTTGTAAAATTCAACAAATAATTTATTTCCCTAGAGTACAAAGTGAAAATTTGAAAAGAACTTACGGTATTGTGAATTAAATCCCAAAAAGTCATAAAAAAATATATATCACAAGTCCAAATGTACGAACTTCCAACTGAATTCCAGTGGTATACCAAAAGTATTTTACTATTGAATGTGTTTATGTGCCTTTTGTCTGCAATTGGCTAATGAGCATGTAGCCTGGATTGTGATGATGTATTGACAGTCCTTAGATGTATCACAACAAAATAATCCCAAAATGGTCTTGTCTGAATTCAATATGATTCAAAATTAATGTTCTAGTCTTAAAATACTACTGATGAGCACTTTGTATTTCTAGTAAATAATAATATGAATAAATTAAACCACACAAATCAAATACTGAACGCATCAATAAAAAATGATTCTGTTAAAGATGTCAAAGCAAGAATGAGTGATTTTTCAAGCAAACAAGATTTTATATATATATATATATATATATATATATATATATATATATATATATATATATATATATATATATATATATATATATATAAGACAGAAAAGAATAAGCAGGACGAGGGTCAAAAGTTCATTTCTAGAAGATTGTTAATAAGGTCAGTTACATGAAAAACATCATGAGCATTATGTTTTCATAGGGGAAATAACAACGGCTTAAACTCAGATTAAACATGTTTACATTAATAATAATCCGAACACTTAATCCACAATCAAATGAAAGCTATTAGTTTAATGTATCAAATTTTGAGTAAGTATTGAACCTTAAAATTGAATAAGTTATACATTAAAAATTTTATTAGTAAATCCCGCAAGGTTTTATGTGAAGGGTCACTTCAAACTTTTCTTATGTCATTTGTTACATTTCGTGGGTGAAGGCAAAGCAAGCATCTACGGCTAATTTAGAATGTGCCCGGGCATTGCAACGCTGTTCTGGGAAAGTAAACATTAAAATGCTGACCATACCCAATTAATGGGAAAGCCATGTCGAATAGTCATTTAACGAAAGGAAGTTGGTTTGTGTCGTATATCTCAGATTATGGGATCTCAAAATCTGAAATAATTATCTTTGGGGAAAAATTAGGAACTGCTAATTACGATTGGTCAGTTTAAATTAATGGGTACACCTTGGAAGTAATGTTGAATTTAAAGTAACGACTTTATGCGAATTTCCTCAGTCCGAGATTTTCCTGCAAGAGGACACCGGGGGAAAACTAAAGAGTAGTTATTTCCTCGTTAAGAGAGCAAGGGGACCAGTAGTCCGAGTTTCCTCTTACCATTAACACCTCATTTTTGATATTTGTTTTTTTTTTTATGTTGGGGTGTACCCAACATAAAAAAAACAGATATCAAAAATGGGGCATCAAGGGTCAGAGGAAACTCGGACTAGGGGACCAGGAGGCTTTCTTGTAGCCTATGACGCACAATTTCTTGAAAAGAACGGCATTAAGGGAAACACCCGTCTGGAACAGTCTGGGACTGTCCGAAAGACAGAAGTCCCGATAAGAGAGAAAGCGTTTAGGAAAGAAGGATCAAAGAAGTTCAAACGTATACACATGAAGGTGGGAAGTCTCCAGATACACGCAGACAAAGACAGGAAACGACACTAAGTGATGCAAATCAGATGTGGACATTGTGCTCTATTCACCAATCTCGCTATCATAAAGAAATGAATCAATAATAAATCACTGTTATTGAAATTCTGTAAACGTAAATTTGTTTAAATTGAAACTGATACTATTAGTTTAGGGAGACCATCTTCTAGATAACAATAGCACATATAATTAACCACCCCTCCTTAGAGTACAGGAAACAACGTTAAAATTACATATGTATTTTCTTGTATACAAAACAAATTATTAGTCGGCTACAACATGAACATGATTTTGGACAAGGTCAGATCCAAAATATAATCATACATAACATATAACCATGGAGAAAAAAAAATACAAATTAAATATACGTAACAGTATGTCTCTGGACTAATATCATCGGTATAAAAAAAATTCTATTAGCGAGAGAATGACATACTTCAAACTTTCTTTTGTAAGCGAGGGTAGAGAGTTGCTTACTGGAATTTTAGTTCAAGTTTTTGCCTTATTTAAAAATTTAGCATATTCTGGAAGCGAACTTCTGACGGACATTCTGTTCATTTCATCTGTGTTATCTTTTTATATAATGTAACGTAAGTCATCAAAATTATCCATTCATGCTTTTAATATCAGTCTTTCGGAATCTATAATCAGACCTTTTAGGTGTGTTCAAATATAAGTTGCGAGGAATCATACATTTAAAAATTATTCATTGGAATTACAATGGGTTCATTGACTTTGACATTTTGGACAAAAACACTATTTTGTATTTTTGTGAATTCTTTCAAATACATTCTGAATTATATCACTGTGATACGCAAAGACTATTGGCATATCAGTCTATTCAAGATTATTGGTAAATCAGGCCATTAAGAACTGGAATTCATTCGGAACACTATACTTTGGGATTCATGATAAAATGTTTAGTATTAGCGATTTAATTCATAATAGTGTAAGTTCCTCTTATATTTTCCCTTTGTGGCTAGAAGAAATAAATTTGTTGATTTTACTAACCTTGTTGGTATCGTTTCTTTCTGTTACTTAGTTTGAGAGCATAAGAGCGGCTCGACGGCGATATTAATTCAATAAAACAAAACCAAAACAGCAAAAATTGCAGAGATATTTAACAACTGACTTTAAAGCTTTGTTTCTGAATTTTCATTTTCCTTGTAGAGATTTTAATTTCACGTAACTAGCAAACCTTGACACTGTCGTATAAAGTAGACGAATTTGTCTTAAATCATATCCAGGAAAGGTCAGTGTCTTGAAAAAGGACGAGTTGCTTGAGTTTGCCAGACATTATAATCTTTCTGAAGCAAAAATGTCTTTAACAAAGCAGAAGATATACGAATCTTTGGTCAAATATTTGGTGGGAAAGGAAAATTAGGATGATAGTATTTTGAGTTTGATTAGTAAGTATGTCTTCGGTTGTGATAGCAAATTAAACTAATTGCAGGTATGTTTTTTTCGGGGTGTGTGTTTTTTTTATTAAAAAATCTGGATTAATATTAACAACAATTCAGCTTCAGCAATAAATTATGAAAATGCAAATTCAGAAAGAGGATATGACAAGAGGAATACAAATGCAGAGAGAGAGAGAGAGAGAGAGAGAGAGAGAGAGAGAGAGAGAGAGAGAGAGAGAGAGAGAGAGAGAGAGAGAGAGAGAGAGAGAGAGTTACGAATCTATCATCTTTCGTAGGTAACAGAAATGAGTGAAAACCAATAAGTTTTGTAAAATTTAATAATTCAGTTTTATAGAATACAAAGTGACAATTTAAAAAAGAACTTACAGCATTGGGAATTAAATCCCAACAAGTCCAAAAGTTGTACCAAAATTCCATATGAATAAAGTTCTAATTAAATTCCAGTGATGTTTTTAATTAATTTTCAACTCAGAATTTATTGATGTCCCTGTGGTGGCTGTTACGTGGAGATGTGCCAACAGTCTTTGTTAAATCACAGTAGTATAATCCAAGATGTTCTTAACTGACTTCACTGCAATTCCAAGTTAATGTTCCAGTCCAAGAATCAAGAATATTATAAATGAGCACTTTGTATTTCCAGTGACAGCAATAATACTGATTCTGTCTCAGATGTTAAATGCAAGTAAACATAATTATAAACCCCTCAACTTGACTTCTGACCAAAGACTTATAGAATGGTACTCAGAGCTGCTTCGCTTGACGCTCAGCATTAATATATTAGTGTTAGGACTGGTCGGCCTGATGTCAGGATAATGTAACTGGGTGGGACATGATGATACATGTCTGTGGCAAGATGCCTCAGTGCTAGATATCACTATAAACTGTCACACTGCAACCATTTTTGCTATATCACTGAACAATTGTTACAGCTAAGTTAAAAATCCAAATCCATTTTATGACACATATAATATACACGAATATAATACTTCTATACACGTGAAAGGACGTCTGCAGTTAGATTATCTTTTCCCTTGATGTGCCTGATGTCAATATTGTGTACTTCCAACAACGTTATCCTAATAATCACTGATTTTCTTTTTTATCTTGAAAATAAAAGTAAGGAGAGCAGCAGAGAGGGTAAACAGACCACTTGTCTAAAATGACCCGTTCGCGAAAATAAATGTTCCTACAAAAGCTGAAAATACAATGTCAATAACGTCAAACCAAAACCTCTAACCGACCTAGATTTCTCTAATTGGTTATCTCATTTTCTTACTTTATTTTTGACACTTTTGTTTTCATTTCTTCCATGCGTGTTCGTTTACTTACCAGGACACTCATCACTGCTGGTTATCATCCTCTCTGCTGCTGTAGTGCAACCAAACATTTTATCAAGACATTTACGATACCTAGATCTGGGGTCATGTAAATTTATTGTGATAAATCCGTGTGGAGTAGCTTGCGCACGTGAAAAGAAGTTTTTGAACCTAATCCCATGTCCCCTGAACACCAATTCTGTTGAATTTTTCGCAGAGTATGTGTATCAACACCACTAAACGCAACTAAATTATTGCAGTTGTCTCTGATCACTTTAGATATTTGTGTATATCGCTGAGTAACATATATAACGTATTTATTTTGTGTCTACCTCTGGTAAATATCCGAGCTGATTGTTTGTCCATCATCACATCATCGTATACTATGAGATATTTGATTTGATAAATCCATCTGGATCATCTACAGATGGGGCTTCATGAGTATCGGTAATAAAATCAATAATATTATTACAGTCTTCATCCAGAAACTTTGCATTTTCATTAAAATCTGTAATTACTTAATAACAACGCTGATCATCTACGGATGGTGCCACTAAATATAACTTATCCCACTTCAGCTATCTCATTATCAAATTAAGTAACAATTGAGTCTGACCAGACCCAGATGGACCTATGATAAATGCTCTGATAGAATTTGGTAGCCATGAATGATACTTAACTGGCTCTTGCTTTTGTGTTGCTGAGAAATCAATGATATCCATGTTGTACAAATATATAATAAAAAATATGAATTTATATTTTGTTTGATTCACCATTGGATTAACAACAATAATAATATAAAAAAAATAAAAATAAAAAGCGTGCACTTACATGCAAGTGTGTAAAATGTGGTATAAAAATACAAATTTATTTAGTCTCTTATGAAGACAGGTGGTGATATCGCTGTTTCACTTGGAAAATAACCAGGGGTTTCATGGGCTAAATACCCATGAGAAAACCGTCTTCTTGGATATAATTATTGTGGTACTGGAACTCGACTTGATAAAGACTTCATGAACGAGACAAACCAAGACAAGGAGAGTTTGTAATAAATGAAATTGATCAAGCGTGTCATGTTCATGATGTTGCGTATAACAATAAAGATTTAAAACAACGACATACTGCAGATGTGAAGTTGATTCATTCGTGAAATTCCATAAAAATAAATCTCTCAGAGAAAAACTTGGTTGCTTCCTCGTAAAATCTGCGATGAAAAGTAAGTTAGTGACCGTGGTCTTTTTGTTCTGTTACTGCAAATTGGTTAGCACTACAGGCAATTTGGCAAATACCACAACCTACAACAAATTCAGTACTCGCATTTTGATATCAGCACTCCCAATGAGGTTCATCAAGCAGATAATTTGTTTTCACCACACGATAACATTGAAATTGGTAGACGTCAATCACGCACATATAAATACGCGTTAACTGTGTTGACGATGCAAGTAGATATAAAGAAACAGAACTACTATCAACTAAACCAATAACTGAAGTTGCATCTGCTTTTGAACGTATTTATCAACGTGGCAGTCTATGATGGCCATAGCTCCTGGTGAAAAACAATGTCGAAATCAGACGATGACACACAGCAATTCATCGCGATCAAGCAATCGTTGAAAGATTTAATGGAACACTTGCTGAGCGGTTAATTGGGTGTCAGTATGCGATGTAAATAGTTCAGGGATACACGAGATCTCGTGAATGGGTTCCAAGATTACCAATGAAATTACTCGTTCAACTTCTATGAAACCCACCAATGCAATCACAACAAATCTATACCAATAAAACGAAATGACTCCTTCTCAAAACAACCAGTACTAGGTAATGTGACTGTAAGATATTTATATGAACCCGGTGAACTTGTAGGTGCTAAAAATGAGCAACTGATCCTACATGGAGTGTGACCACACATACAATTTTCAGCGTGGTAAGATCCATGGTAGACCTGCAATCTGCAGATTAGATTCAACTGCTCCTCAACATGGATTTGTACGTAAACAATTACAAGTATCAGCAGGGTGGGCGAACCCTACAAATTTTTGCGACAAAATCGATTAAAGCTTCAGAATGCCAATGGAGCCCTTCCTACGAAATCTCATATCTCAACAAAAAAAATAAAGACCCCATTTACAATGGAGCCTTAGCGATTTTGTCGTAAATATGTTGTCATAACCACCCTCAAAATGCTGCCAATTGCTATCATCTACGTCGCAAATATGTTGTCATAGCCCTCACTGCTGCTGGAAGGATTTCAGGGTTAATACAAATGATTTAACCGAATATTTGTTAGCTTTTCACAAACAGACTAATCGATAATACTTTACCACGTAGATCAATTAAATTATTTGACTGATCGGTGAGTGTAAAATTAATTCTAGTTAGCGAATCATTTTGACATTGCATATAGACTGGATTAGTCGGATTCTCAACAATTAAAAATCCTGAAGGAGCTGTTGGCGTAAATGAATAAAGAATGTAACCTTGTCGGGCTTGATTTAATTGCTCGAGATTAATTTGATAGTTCCCTTCGATTACATCACACGTTAAATTATGCGCGATCACCGATGAAATGTCCACATTGTTCGGTGCGATATGTCTACCGTCGCCGTTTTGAGAATTATTGTGAGTCAATATAGTTGGTTTGGGTTGTTTATTTTTCCATTCGTCATGGATTATTCTGAATCCCTCGTCGATGGCCGCTCTGAGATCTCTCTTCAATTCTGGTATGTTATATCCTGGTAGTTTAAACGTTGGAATATCTTCAACGGGGATTTTATATTTCTCTGCAAACAATTTACTTAATTCAGAATCACCTGCTATTTCTTGAATGGTTCGAGAATGATATTTTTCTGCGTCATCGATAATTTTATTACATATAGCTACCACGCTGATGAGAGAACCAGATCTTAGAGATACTAACAATAACGAAAGATCATTATTTATCGCTGTGAATCTATCAGTAATACGACGTTCATCTAACTTCTCATTAAACTTTTCATTCCACTCTTTCTTCAATTTCTCCTTCACCTTTTCATCCCTCTCTTTCTCCAATTTCTCTATCCTCGCCTTCATACCCTTTAAAATGCTAGCCACGATCCCCTCACGAATCGCCTTGCCAAGGAGATTAGAAGATATACTCCTGCGATTTCTATTACCTTTTACTGGATTCCTCGGATGCTATCTTATCAGTGATATGATCAGTCTTTACCGGCTCGGGTATGGAAGTGCTAGCATTTCTACCAGGCGGATCTTCGGGCCATCCTAATACTGTTCTTATTGAACTGTTATAAATATCTACAACATACCCAGGAGAGCTTATTTCAATTGCAGATGATAGTGTTGGTTCATGAACTGTTATCGCGATTTTTGATTCCCTTCTAGTAATAAATTTTATTCTACGTTGTAATTCATTATTAATTTGCTCAATTTGATAGGACCCAGTTGGTATTGAAACAACGTTCCAATCTGGAGTGTCATCTTTTTTATTCTTATACGCAAACACCAGAGAATTATTAGGTCTCCGACCACCAAATGTAACCGATCTGATATTAGGCCAACTATGATACACTCGTAATTTTGCCAACGCGATTTCCTTTACAGAAACAGGGGAAGGGAAATTCACACTGAATTCAGGGTTTGTTGACGATATTGATATCATGCTTGTTTTCCGCGGAGTGGTATTTTCTGCTATCCGCTGAAGTAGTTGAATCTCTTGCGACATTATTATTATTATTTACAATGTCTAATTTCGCAATAGATGAAAAAACGCTAGCGTTTTTAATCGCAGTATCATAAATACGTACCATCGCGGAGAACTCGTCTTCGGTAATTATCGTATCATCAAACGATGATGACATCAACGAGGACAATTGTGAGTAACCGTTAGATACTGTTTGATGTTTTACTGTATAGTCGTTAAGTTTTTCTTGAGAACACGATGATATTTTTTTAGTAATAGCATTTGCAATCCCAGCAAATGTTGTCACCGCGGAAATAGCAATTGGGACAGCAATCGGAGCTACCATTGTTACTGAAGATAGTATAATACCAGCACCGGCCATTATACCAGATACCGAGTATACTGTAACATCAATCGCGGTAATTCTCCTGCGATATTTTTTAATTTTTATTTCATACTCATCAATGAGTGTTTTGAGTTTCGTTAAAAACTCTTTGACAGTATCATAGCGATATTGCGATGACGGAGTCATATTATTTTAAAACCTCAAGTGGTTTCTAATTGTTAAAAATTCTAATTCAGATCAGCTACAAACTCCATGTACCATACAAATGATGTCTTATTTAAATTAGGATCAGTGCTTGTTATTGCAAACCGTTGGTATTCACCCACGTCAATAGTCGTTGAAATCACGTTGTTGTATCCATAAGAAGTCGATGATGATATATTAAACTGATTCAGTGAGACTATTGTTAATCGATAAATATCCTTGTTTGACACAGTGAGAGTTATTGTATTCTTTTTAGGTTCCCAATCTAATGATCCAGAGAGAACTGTGTATACCATATTTATGATATTCTTCTTATGAGGAATCTTTATTTTTTCAAGTAACGGAAGATTGTTTTTGAACGTTGTAATATCCGTGTTGATTGCTTCCAATTGCCGATTAATCGCTGATATTTCTTCGATGGATTTTTAATATCCGGAAGTTTGATATCTAGTTTATCAAGTGGACCTCCCAAAAATTTATCAATAATGTTTTTACGAAATGTTGAAAACTGTTTTACGTGTTCTTCATATCTTAATTGAAATGTTGCAAATTCCAACATAGATGCTTTTATCTCTGCAATATTCGGTGTGTTGGTTACTGGTGGAATTCCAAGGAATTCTAGCAGCTGTTTGTCGATTTTGTCTACGATTGACTTTTGTAATTCATAGAATTTATTGAATTCAGCTTTATGATTGTTATATTCATCATTGAGTGATTTTAACTCGTTTGCTGTGCTATCTACTGTTGTTAGTTTATCCGTGATCGTCGAAACAAATACCCCGGGTTTGAGTTTTCCATCTTTTGAATATAACGCTATTGTATTTTCAACGACGTCACGTCTTCGTATTAAGATATCATCCAAGGACACATTACTAGATTTCAATTTGCCCTGGCGATCTTGAAATACAACTATTTCCCCAGGATCTACACTTGACAAGTTTAATGTCTCGGCGATTTCATCTTCGATTATTTTTTTTACATCTTCGACAACGAATTTTCTATCGGTTTCTGTTTTTTTTACTCTGATAGAGGTCGTCCCCAAATATCAATCATTATACGAAAACGTTAACGTTTTTCTAAATCATTTCAGATTTTTAATTGTAAATAATTTCTAATTATGAAATCATTGACGATGGTGAAAACGCTAGCGTTTTTGCCATTGCCCGCTGATATATTCATTAACAACAACTTGTGGTGGTTTCCTTGGAAATTTAGATATCTCTGCAAGGACGTTTAGTACTTCAGGACCGCATATCGGTGGATCATTTAACTGTTGTGTTGGTAGCGTGGAATAAAAAATTGGAGCCAACGATGACTTTGTCATTGTAGATGCATATCGCATAAATTCTTTTGGTGGAGCTAATCCATATGAATCAAAATAGACAACTCCACGTGGATCAAATGCATATGCGACCCAATGAGTTCCTTCTCCGCTGCTGTTATCAAGATTGATAATACCCGTTTCATTTTTCATTGGTTTTGACGGTAATTGATCTCTCATGAAAACTCCTCTAAAGTTTTTTTTATTGATAACGATTTTACAGCATCAATTAAATCAAAGTTTCAAAATTGGACATTGGTGAAAATCCAAGGGATTTTTCCACTAATAAGCCGTTCCTTCCTGGTATTCTTAGGCCCGCGCCCTTGTACCAATTGTGTGGGGTTCCTGGTAGTCTTAGACCCTTTCCCTTTTTTATAGCCATTCCCAGTAGCTTTTTTTCAGGGCCATTCCTGCAGCAGTATCAACGGCTCCTAACGCTGCCGCCTTCGCAACCGCTGGGGAAGCCGCTGCAATCAATGCTGGAATAGTAGCTAACAGCGGGAATATATCACCTGATTTTATCATACTGGCGATTGCTGCTTTCGAAAAATCAATTTGAACTCCTCGTTTGTTCTTTAGCGCATCATTGAAATGTTTTATTTGACGATCTGTCAATGATAATTTATGCGCCCCACCGGACATTTGAGTGGGTTTCAGCATTATTGTGGTTCCACATTCTTTAGCCGACTTTGATTTCAATTTCTTGACCTGACCATCAGTCAACTGGACATTAACAATACTATATGTCATTCTATTTTAAAACGTAATTTACACTTTCAATTGATCTTATTGTGAAAATCCTATGGATTTTATAACTACATGTTTTCCACTGGTGCATCAATAAGTCTCATTCGTCCGCCAACTCCTTCTAACAACATTGATTTATCACTGAGAATGACAGCAACTGCTCTATAATCAGCTATACCACCAGGGCGTTGTACCCGAGCTTGGAAGTATAAATCAACAACACATAGTCTCATCATGTCAAGATGTTCAAATGAAAAGTAATAAATCGGATAGTGTTTTTCAAAATCAATTTGCGATATTTGCAAACCAGTATCAACATTTTGATCACGACCCATAAACGACAACAGTCTATGATATACACGTGCTACGTCGTTGTTATTATAATCAAGCTGTACAATCTCTGCTGGCTCTTGTTGTCCGTTTATTCTCAACGAAACTTCACTTACTCTTAATTTATCAAATATCATATGACTGAATAATTGACGACCCACTCGATTTGCATCCTGTAACGCTATAAAGATATGACGTGGAGCTGAAACACCTTGTTTTGATGCTAAGTGCCATGTAAATTTGCCATTTACATTATCCTGCTTCATATCAGTCGTTGTTGTTAGCCAACTTAGCAATGATTTTCCACCTGTGTCCATAAACGATAGTAATTGTTGCTCTATTGCGACTGATGGAGTCAATTACGAAATCCATAGAACCAATTTATTTAAATTGACCTTACCATCGTCAACACCATTAGCACGCCAGATTGCATCATTATCATTCTCCTTTCGCACTAACACGACTGTATGCTTTGCTCCATAGATGACTTTTCTGACATTTCTACAGAATCCGAATATGTGAGGTAACGGAATTGCACATGAAAACCGTCGATGTTGTCCTTTCAGTGCTCCCTTTCGTGTTGCAAATCCTAGATTGAAATTATCATTGACCTTTTTTAAAATGTCGAATTCAGCGGCTGGTCTATCTTCACGGTCTAGATTATCTGCGAGTTGTTGATCAGCTTCTGCAGTATCTCTCGCAGTTCGTACTTTAATAAACTGAATATGGTCAGCATGATTAGAAGTATCCTTAGCAAACATCATAGACGGACCAGCCGACCTTGTATAATCATCAGAATATCTCGCAAGTCCGATTATTGTTGTTGCAATATCAACATCTTGTTCTATTGATTCAATTTCTTTTCCATCAATGATATATCTTGCACTGTTAAATAGCGCCATAATGCCATTATTTACGAAACCAACTCTGATATTTAGGTCATCCTCATATGGTGTATCAGCTGCAACATTTGTTACAAGCTTTCCTTCTACTTCAATAAACGCCTCACACGGCAAAAAGTATCTACTTGTATCTTGAACTTGAAGTTCAACTCTCCCCCGTTGATTAGGTTCTCTTGCAGGATAGGCATAATACTGATAGTTAATTTTAGAATCATTTTTATTCACCGGTGCTGCCATATCAAACGCTGGATCAGCGAATTTTTTAAATGCCATTTATACTAAAGCACTATCGTTTTTCTAAATGTAGTAATGCTAGCAATTTCTACTATCATTTTCTTTTTTGTCTGAAATTTTTACGATTTCCTCCAAGACCGCTTCCCGCTATCATACTTGCAATATTACTACTATCTGGTGAAGTCATGGCCAATGATGTTAGTTTTTGTTCCACTGCGTTTTTTATCACTTTACTGATATTTGCAGGCATCATTGTTGTTGAAGGTAGCGGTGAAACCATTTGTGGTGGTTTTCGTCCGAATCTAGATTTCACCAATGACGTTATTCTATTCTTTGCGGTAGAAAAGGCCGTTCCTGCAAGATATCCAACAGCGTTAATTCCCTTATTACGACTAACATCAATGGCTTTCATCGCTAATTGTTTAGCAACTGGTGCTACTTTTGGGGCTATTCTTGTGAATAAACCAGCTATGGTATTTCCAAGGCCGTCTCCATAGTATGCCCTATAGACGGACAATCGTGAGTTTACCACATACACGTTTGTTGGTTTATCGTGATTATAGTGTACTATCATCTTATTTGAAATGACTTTGTAATTTCTAAATGCAAGCATTTCAGAAATTTCAATCGCTATAATAACCACTAAATTCCCCTGGAATTCCGTCCATTAACTCATCCAAGAGTTCTCGATACGTATGAACATCAATTATCCCCCTTGAAATAATCGTCTGCAAATATCAAATGCCTCATTAGTTATTTCGACTGAGTTATTCCCAGCTCACTTACCTCCCATAAGAACCTCAAGTCGTGATATATCATTAATGATATTACTAGGACACATATGAGAATCATGATGAGAACTTCCATAACCATCTCCTAAAACACTTGCTGGTTCGAAAACGTTTTTTTCTGGAGATTTTTGACCTCGTCCTCGTCCTCGACCTCGATCTCGTCCTCGACCTCGATCTCGACCTCGACCTCGACTTTGTTGTTGTTCTTTTTGTTGTTCTTTTAGTTGTTGTTGTTGTATACCATACGTGTCAACTCCCATTTTAAAAGCTCTGTAATTCAATGTATCCCTTTTTAAATTGCCGGGGTCTTTTTTTTTAATTAATTTTAAATATCCAATCCACCCAGTCATCTCGTTTTATTGTGTATTTTTTATACTCGTCGTTTAAAAATTCCTCCCTTTTTGCATAATAACTTTTGATAGCAAAGTCACCAAATGACGTATAGTCTTTAAGTTTCAGCAATGGAATTTGTCTGATTTTTGCTATAGCTTCATCGGTGAAGTTCTCGTTAAAAGGAACACCTTTTTTAGTGGAAACTTTTTCAATAGAATCACTAGTGATTCCACTAGCACCTTCAACGGGGTTATCATCAGTATCAATATCACCCATTTGTTGTAATTCTCGCTGAGTTTGTAACTCACCTGAAAGTTGTATTATTCGCTTCTGAGTTTTTTCAGTCTCTGTAGCAATCTATCCCAGAACATCAATGATAGGTACTTCTTTTCGTGTTCTCTCTTTAGGGATGTCGCCGTATATAGCACGTTCTGTTGCAAGTTTCATATCTTTAGTGGCTTTAGTTACAGGGGCAAAAAGCTGTTCACTCCCAATAGAAAAGCCAGTCTGCGCTTGCTGTCTAAGTTGTAGTTTATCTCGCACGTCATCTCGAATTGGTATAAAATTTTTCAGTAATGCTAACCTCTCGCGGGTTAGTCTGGTAGTTAATGCTTCTGATGTCATTATTGGAAATGTTAACGTTTGTTCAATTGTGGGTTTTTTCAGTGGTTTCTAATTCCATCTCCAGAGGGATTTTCAATGCTTGCATTTCCATTTTCGCTTCCAGACTCATCAATCAAACGTCTTATAGATTTCACTTTCAAAGCAATCTCTGAGCGAACTTGGTACTGTTCCCCTAGTTTCTTTCTAATTGCTTCAACTATACTAAATAGCCGAATGAATAAATAAATATCATTGTTATACAAAGAAACATTAACCGATTTTTGGATTCTTTTTGTCAGTGAATACATTTTAGGTAGGACATATCTTCCATGTTTCAATTGTATATTAATTTGTTCAAATTCATTCAAAAGTCTGTCTCCATTAAAAAATTCAGAAAGTACGATTCCTTGATTTCTTAAATTTGATATTTCTGTGATGATAGATGTAATATCTTGAAATTCCATTTATTGAATATTATTAATAATGTATTTTCTTATATTTAAAATATTATTTAATATTTATATCGAAGATATTCATATTATTTAATATTCATATTTAAGCCCTACATACATACAAAAAGGGACATATACAATGCTTGGTCATCTCCTTCGAGTTAATAGGCAGATAGTTAAGCATACATTAAAGACTTATACAATACCCTAACCCCCCAATCGAGTTCAAGGGCGGGCTATATGGGTATTAGACTCAGAAACCATAAGCGGTTTCACACAACATGTAACATATAACTTGGAACTCATTTGGGTGCCTTCGCATTCAAATAAGCCCAAGGGCCACAAACATAGATCTCCGACGGAAGCAATAACGTAATAAAGATTATATTAGATCTCCCAGAAGATATGTTGTGGGGGGGACAGTACATGACATATAGGATGGTATATATATATATATATATATATATATATATATATATATATATACACATATATATATATATATATATATATATATATATATATATATATATATATATATATATATATATATATATATATATACAATGCGATTATATAGGATGGTATATATACAATGCGATTATATAGGATGGTATATATATACAATGAGATGATATGATATGTGATAGGGACAGCACATTCTTGGAACTCATTGGGTGCCTTCGCATTCAAATAAGCCCAAGGATTACATATAGGATGGTATATATACAATGAGATGATAGGGACAGCACAGGACGATACAGACATGAAACGACGGGGCGGACTTACTACACCCAATCTACCAATCAAAAGCAACCCAAGAAATTAACCATGGTTGCAGTTGAGTAAAATTAACCACACCATGTCAATGGCGTGGGTCGTTTTGATTGGCAGATTGGGCTTCGCTTAAAGCCCCAAGCTTTTACAGCTCATATTATATATAAGGCGATAATAAGGCCAGTGTCGTTAAACGAGTGTGTATTTATTTCCCTAGATACCTAATAAATGACATTTCATAGTGAAAATTGTGTAGTAATTTCAATGGAAACTAAATATTTAAATAAAACATTAAAAAAGAATACAACTGTTAAATAATAGCAAAATATTTATTAATTTCTATAATATTACGTGTTTAATATTAATAATAATGGATTCACATGACGAGATAACTCTGTCATGGGACCTGTCATGAGTTTCAGTGTTATACTATATGTATTTATACTAAAAAACTGAATTACATGTAATGTGCTTTACTTTTTTGACCTCACATACAATCTATTTTAATTTGTATTATTAAAATACTAAAGTGGAAATTACAAAGTAATTTGTAATTACAAAGTAATTTCATTTTCATCCAAAATCTAAACAGCTGTTAATGTGTGTAATTGGAATTTTTAAAAAATCTATTTATAGAACCTTGACAGAGTGTATTACGCGCGTTCCGGTACAACGACCATATTTACTACCTGTTTGTTATCGATCGTGTGTGGCTGTTCCAGCTACTTTTAATACATGTATGCGTGAATTTTACTATTGAGAGTTATCTTGTAAATAGGAAAACTTTATTCTATCTCCATTTTTCTTTGAGATAGCTGTTTGATTAATCCCTTCAGCAACTTTTCGTACTGAAGGCATACATATTCCAAAATATTTCCCTGCAGCATTCATTGATTGGAAAATTCTTTTTTCATTCGTCGTTGTATCAAATGACTGTACTGGTCTCTTTCCAACTGACTTACAAGTCCCTGTCTTTCCCTTTCTTGTATTATCACTTTGAAAAATGCATTGCAAATTTTTCAAGAGAAATATTTTGAGTAACAGAATCAATGTGATCAATAACACAGCTATCTTTGATCGGTCCCATATAACACTCAAAGACTGCCCTATGACAGAGATATACCTTTCCTCCAGCAGTAAAACACAAATATCCCTGATTATTAACAAACCCAACAGACTTCTTTAGTCTACGGTGTCTAACAAAACCTTCACGAGATATTTCATAATTAACAAGTTCGGGGTGAGGTCTGAATTCTTGCTCCATTTATATACAATAATACTATTTGTCTAATTCATCATTTGCTTTATTTATAAGTCTATTAATGTAGTCTTGAGGGGTTTTTATGATTTTTTCTTTGACAGAGTCATGGATAGGGTCAATGATAACGTTTTTTATTCGTTTATCATAATAACGTTTCAATTCTCTAAACCGCTTACCTCCACAATTGATACATAATTGTGATTTTCCTCTCACACCCACCCCACAATTTATGCATGGGGCCGGGCCTGTCGAATTATTTCTGACGCTCTGTAAGTGATGTCCACAGAATTCACCTCTACACGATTTATTGCATGGGGTTGCTGATCCAATCATAAGCCATTTGCAGTGATTCATTATTTATAAACAAAATTTTCTATTTAAATGTTTGCTTTATTTACATGAATGAAGAATTCAAGAGATTATCGACAATCAAGCCTTATATAAATATTAAACACAATCTCGATAGAACCCTCGAAGACGTACCAAAAGAGAGAATAAATAATAGAAGTCTGATTAGAAAAATACGAGATTGTGTTAATGATTTTAAACAGAACGGCGCATCACACACCTGGTCAACATTTAAAATTGAAGGTGTTGTTGATGCTAGAATGAATGATGAAACAGCAGCTATGATACTATCACAACTTGACAATAAAAGGTATTTTCTCAGAGTGAAATTCATTATCAATTTAGAATCGGGCGATTGGATTATACGGGACAAGTTCGATCCAATTCTCAAAGATAGGACAACAGTCATTGTTAGCCGTGATTCCAGACCAGGGCTGTTAACTGGAATTGATAAACCATACTATGAAAAAGCGCATCCTGAAACAGCAGTTGTTTATGGGATATATCCGTTAAATAAGAAACCTGACACCGGAAAACTAGCACCAATGAAACAGTCAACGTCAGTGGTAAAACCACTCAATTGTGTAGCAGAACGTGTAATAGAACACTTTACAAATGCACTCCGTGGGAATAAATTAACCGATCTAAGACGTAAAAAATAGATCAATGGGAGCTAACAGTGAAAGAGAACGGAGCAACTATTTCCGATATAGCTAGATTGGAAAAGTTGCTGAGATTTCCGATAACCGTTTTAACGATAACCGGTGAAGTATTATACGAATCGAAATACAATAAAAACGGAGCTCCAATCAAAATTATTGATCATAACAAAGACGCATGGATATCCGCGGTTACAATATTCCCGCGAAACAGAACAGTGAAGTATATCCCAGAAGAATTCTCCAAGGATGCTATTCTCAATGAAGAAAGATTATTCGATGGTATTGCTAGTTTGTGTAAAAACGACCCTGTATCAGTATGGCTACTTCATAGTTTTGAAGATGAAGAATGTCGATTCAATCAATTTGTGAGACCTAACGGTGAATTATATCGTACTGAAAGTCTACATAATAGGATGAAAAAACTAGCAATGAGTCTCAGTGAAAACGCTAGTGTTTTTTAATGGAAAATCCACCAATTACGAACAGTTACTTACATATTGTTTTACAATTCCATCGGTTGCAGCTCATTTTGCAAGAAAGAAAAATAATTGGAAACTAGCACGAAAAGAGTTTTTACAGGATGTTCAATCCAGCTGTCTGGAATATTATCATGGCGGTCTATGGAACGTTAAGTACAATCGTGAAAGTATGATATCAGTTGATATCGTTGCCTGTTATCCAGAAAGTTTTCTAGGATATGGATTCGCTGGTAAGTATTTTAAACGGTTTGGACATCCCACACATGAAATGACTCGCGTTGCTATTAATGGACCACTGCCTGATTTTGATTTGACCGGTTTTGCTCGCGTAGTATCATTTGAATTCGCTGAAGGACTTCATCCGTGTTGTTATGTTTGGATTGGTAGACACATGGCTGAAAGGATGTGGTTACCAATAGTGTTATTGCGATATATGATTGATTGTAAAATTTTAGTTTCGTTGATTGTCAGCGAAGCGATTATCTCATATCGAAAACAAACCAATGTCTGGTTACCAGAACCAGAATGTCTTGATAGTATAATCGATAAGTCTAGAAAACATATTGATGCTGACGAGGAGTACATCATTGAATGGTCAAAAAAGATATTTAATCAACGAAATAGTGAAGCAAAGGATCTCGGCAGAAGAATAATCGGTAAATTTACACAAGGTGGAAAAAAATTCAACTTTAAAAGACAATCCTCACGATTGATTATAGATGATGCCGAATACGACTTCGTTATTAAAGATGCAGTAGAGAAAATAGATACGCAAATTGTAAAACAGCCTTCTTGTCCAATAGAACAAAGTTAGGTAGAGTTGTTACTTACAGTGATGGAGAAAGCTCTGCATATCTACATTTGAGAGCTTCTATGCTGGGTTATTTATCTATCAATTTATTTGCAATGATAAATAGATTTCCTAGTATAGTAGTTAGAGTTGCAATTGATTCAATGTATGTCGATAAAAAATATATCAAAGAGGTAACTAAATTTACTAATAGCGAAGAGACTTGGGGAACATGGCGAATTAAACGTGAAATACAATGCGATTATTCTAAATCAGCAGACGTTGAGATTAAAAGCAGTTACCTAAAAAACGATAATTCTATCAGTGAAAAATCCGAAGGATTTTCTATGTCTAAAGCACCAACGATATCAGATCCAATTTGTAGATATAAAACAGTTTATTTAAACGGTTGTGGTGGGTCTGGAAAGACAACACGTGTGGTAGAATTATATCGATAGAGAACGTCCATGATTGTACTCACACCAACCCATAGACTAGCGAGAGAGATAAAACAACGAAATGTTGAAGCTTGCACGTATCATAGTTTTTTTCGATACAAGGGCGATGCTTGGACTCCTGAGCAAATGGGTGAGAAATTTATTCCTGCAGTTATTATTTGGGATGAAGCATGTACTGTTTCAGAAGATTTATTAAAAATGTTTCTTGATTGGTTATTGCAAAATAATACAAAAGTTATATTGTGCGGCGATCATAGTCAACCAGCACCATTTGTTGGTAGAAATCCACATAATTAGTTAAAAGGATTTGTTGATTATTACGAAGAAATTGATACTGACTATAGAGCACTCGATGAGCAGTTACGTGAGTTTAAAAAACTAATTAGATTACAACCCGATAGAATTCAATGTGAAGTAGCGCGTGAAATAATTTCTGAAACACCTATGAATGATTTTTGGGAAACATGGAGACCAAATGATTTTGTAGTAGCAAGTAGAAAGATAGTCAGAGACGCACTTCAGAAAAAGTTGTTTGAGCTACAGAAGAAAAAGTTCCCAACGTTTCCAGCACCGTTGTGTTATAGACCATGGGATACACGAAAGCAGAATATTGAAGTTGAAATTCCAGGCCGGACGGAGAAACAGATTCTAGTGTTAAACGATATTGTACTAGTTGATATCAATGCTGTAGAAGATGCATTATGCGCTGATAAATCATCATGGACGCTTGGTTATGTAACAATAATACACTCGTCACAAGGATTGACCATCACGGATACAATTGTTTGGATAGTTGATAATCGCATTGAATGGTCAAATTTAGTCTATCTCGCAGTGTCCAGAGTACGACGAATAAATCAACTACGAAGGATTGTTTTCGATGATGATTTTAATGCAAACGATGATAGCACTGATATTAGCATCATTAATAAAAAAACTCTCTGGTTACAAACAGCAGGACAAAAAAAACCAACGAGAATTTGATATTGATGCTGAAGTAATAATCGCATTAAAAGAACAACAGAATAATCACTGCGCCAGTTGCAATTGTATAATGCACTGGCAGTATTCGGATAAAGACCCTCGACATTTCACCTTAGACAAAAAAAATAATAGTCTTGGTCATGTCAGAAACAATGTGATGTTGACCTGTCTTGAGTGTAATAGACGTAACGGTGCTAGCTAAGACCATGTGGCGGTAATTGAGTATCGTCCGGAATGACTTGTAGTTGTTCGCGTGTAAAACCACGCTGAGGTGCAGTTGAATCCAATCTGTAGATTGGAGGTCTACCAGTTGATCGCGTTATGGTTGAAATTTTATGCGTAGTAACACTCCATATAGGATCAGTAGCTCTTCTTTTACCACCTTCAAGTTCTCCTGGTTCGTATAAATATCTCACAGTAACATCACCGAGAAGTGGCTGAGTGCTAACCTGCTTTAGTTGTTCGGGTATATAATTTTTTTATTGCAATATTTGGTTTCATATTAATAGTTCGAGTAATCTCGTTATTTAACGCTGCAACTACACTCGGTAACCTTTGGACCCATTCACGAGATCGTTTTTCTTGGATGAATTCTTTTGCATATTGATATCCAAATAACCGTTCTGCAAGAGTTCGATTAAATCGTTCTACAATTGCCTGATCACGATGTAACGCAGTATGTCCCCGTCGTATTGTAACATTATGAGTTTTCATTGTTGATAGAACAGCACCTTGAAACTCTTTGCCAGGATCAACTTGTAATAGATTTGGCCATCTTAGAGGACCTCGTCGATAAATCCTTTCAAATGCAGAAGCGACTTCAGAAGCTGACTTTGTTTTCAATGGTTCTGCTTGTTTAAATCGACTCGCAATATCAACTACAGTTAGCGCGTATTTGTAACCATGGTCATGTGGTAAAATCAATAAATCAGCCTGATGAACTTCATTGGGTACGGTAACATCAAAATGAGAATAATTAATTTGTTTAGGCGGTGGTAGATAAATTTGCCATATAGCTTGTTTGGATAACCAATCTTCCGCAGTGGACATTTTCACTTTTGCAGCGTTAGCGAGTTTACTGATTGCAGCTTTAGCAATCCAGTATCCTTTTGGAGAATAATAATAATAATAATGGCTGCGATATCACCTCCGTGTCGCTTTTTTTAAAGAAATAAATCGAAATTATTTTGTACCACATGTTACACACTTACCAGTAAGTGCCGATCTATTATTTTTAGTTGCAATCGTCGTCGCATCATTTGTACTAGTACACTTTTTACATTTAACACAATATAGATCCATAAATTATATATAGCGTTATGAATATAATTGATTTTTCAGCGACTAAAAGAAGAGAACCGGTGAAGCACCACGCAGCGCTTCCGAATTCTGTCCGTGCCGTTATAATCGGACCATCTGGATCGGGTAAAACACAATTGCTGCTTAATTTGATAATGCGATTTATGAAGTGGGATAAATTATATTTAGTTGCTCTATCCATAGATGATCAACGGTGCTATAAAGTGCTAAAAGATTATAATGAGAATGCATCAGAAATTAAAGTTGAAAGTGTAATCGACTTTATAACAGATATTGATGATGCGCTTCGCGTAGATGACATCGATGGAGACATAAATAATCTTGTAGTGTACGATGATGTGATGTTAGATAATCAAAAGAACCCTGCTAGAATATTTTCACGAGATAGGCATAAAAACACTGACGTGATATATGTCACTCAACCATACACTCAGATTACAAAAGTGATTCGCGATAACTGCAATATTCTTGCTGTATTCAACGGCGTTGATACACATACGCTACGAAATATTTGGCAGACATGGTGTTCCGATATGGACTTCAATGGATTCAAAAATTACTTTATTCATGCTCAGTCAGTCCCACATGGATTTATAGCAATAAATTTACACGACCCTCGGTCACGATATCGTATTGGACTTGATCAAATATTTGGTTAAATCATTTGTATTAACCAGCAGCAGGGAGGGCTATGACAATATATTTGTGACGTAGATGGCAGCAATTGGCAGCAATTTGAGGGTGGTTATGACAACATATTCACGACAAAATCGCTAAGGCTCCATTGTAAATGGGGTCTTTATTTTTTTTGTTGGTTGAAATATGAAATTTCGTAGGAAGGGCTCCATTGGCATTCTGAGGCTTTAATTGATTTTGTCGCAGAAATTTGTAGGGTTGCCCCCCCCCTTCTGCTCAAATAATTCCTGAAAACAAGCAATTACCATTGCGTTCACTTTTGTAAACTGGCTCCTCCACGTTGATTACATTTAAGACAGGGCAGCGTTAAACTTCTGCTTGTGTGACCAAGACTACTATTAATTCTATTTACGGTAAAATGTCTTGGATTAGTATTTAAATAGCGCCACAACATTACTGTGTTACAGCTCGCACAATGTTTTTTTGGTCATTGCTTCAGTGTTATAATAAATTCAGCTTCGACATCAAAATCGCGTTCATGTTTTTGTCACATTGGTTATAACCAAATAGTTTTTTCTTGATACATTCGTTGTTAATTTCATCATTGTCGGTGAAGTCTATGATAACCCTCCTCAGCCGATATATTCTTCTGATCTCGACATTGCAAGAACTAAATTTGACCATTCGATCTGATCATCAATAATCCAAGTAGTTGTATCTGAAATAGTTAATACTTCGCAGAATGAATTGTTATGATATATCTTAACATCCAGGGAGTTTTGTCCATCTTTAAACGCTCTCTCAACATCACTGACAGGAACTTAAACAATATCAATTTAGTATAAAATTTTGTTTCTCCCTTGACTTTATCAAGGTTACATGAAAATCAGTTTTAATATTTTGTCCTTGGGTATCTGCTGGGCAATAACATTGGTACAAGTAGATTTGAAAACTTTTCTTTATCTAACGGAAATAATTGTTGTTGAAGTGTATCACGAACTATCTATCTAATTGTAATTATCAAATCAACAGGTCTCCACAGATTTAAAAATTCATTCTTAGGTTCTTAGGAATTTCTGGAATTATTTCAAGCATGATCTCGCACTGTATTTTATCTAGCTGCATTTCTGATTAACTTTTCAAATTCTTTCAGTGGTTCATCAATAGCTCTATAATGATCGGTTATCTCCCACTCATGTGTAAACTGTCAAACAAAAGGTGTCGGTTGACTATGATCGCCAGGCAATATCACAGCGGTTTTTTTGTTAATGGCCAATCAAGAAACATTTTTAATACTTCCAGTGATATTGTATAAATTTCATCCCAGAAATTAATTTTAGAATGTATTTCTCACCCATTCGCTCAGGAGTCCATACGTCTCCGCAAAATCTAAAAAGAAACTATGATAAGTTTGAGATTCTACTCCTAGATCATTCATTTCTCTGGCGAGTTTGTGAGTGGGTGTCAAAATACTTATACCTAAACAGTTGTTAAGGAATAATTCAATCGCACGCTTTGTTTACCAGAACCACCACACCATTAGGATAAACGGTTTTGTATCTGACCACAGGATCATATACACATGGTGCTGATGATTTTGATACTTGATTATTATTTGTGTAACATGTTCACTTAATTTTAACGTTGGCAGATTCAGAATAATTAAATATATTTTCTCCTTTTCTTTCTCCATTCGCCCGATGATTCATCAGAGCGAACTAATTGATTTAACAAATCCATATATTTTTATTTATACAAAATGAATCTTTGGCAACCATAACCACGGTATCAGGAAATAGGTTTACCATTGATAATAAGTTTATCGAAATGTATGCGAGCATCGAATATCTTAAATGAGCAAACTGCGGTGACTCACCATCAGTATATATCAGAATTGTTCATAATTTAGTTCCATCCAATAAATAAGCATTACATCGACTTATAAATGTATCTGTCTCTGTTTTATCAGCAATTATAAAATCGAGTTCAGCGTTTTCCATAACTAATTTTGTATAATGTCGTTTATGATCACATGAACTACCCTGAGTAAACATACCGATTATATTTCTTCCCAGATCTTTTGCTAATTTAATTTGATATTAGGTTTCGTCGGGATTTTCCCTGACATCGTCGTCAACTTCGTTGTTGGTTTTTGGTAACCAAAATTATTTTTACATCAAGCATGTATCGTAATACTACTGTTGGAGTCAAATGTTTTTTCTGAAAAATGTCTTCCAAACGAAACATCAGTAATCGGATGCAGATTTTCCGTGAAGGAAAACGATTTAATATGTACAAACCCAGTCAGGTCAAAATCTGGTAATGGTCCATTTATCGCAGATCTGGTCTTCTTGTGTGTTGGATGTCCATATCTTTTAAAATACTCAGAACACTCTTCGTATCTAAGAAACTTCCAGGATACCATGCTACCACATCAACTCAGATAACATCTTTAGAATCGTATTTAGTATTCCACAATTCGCCATATCTGTTTTCCTCACAAATGTGTTGTATTTCTTCAAGAAATTCCAATCTTGTCGGTTTCCGAGAATATTGTTGCTGAGTAAAGTGAGCAGCAACTGATGGAACTTTAAAACAATTATTCAGTAATTTTTCAGCATCATTAGTATATTTCAATGCAAGATTTTTCCTTTCTTCATGGAGTGATTCTGGACGATAAATATAGCCATTAGGTCGTAAAAACTAATAATAGTTTACGGATTCTGAACTTTTAAATAACCACATGAATACAGGGTCACTCTTACTGATATTCTGATCAAAATAAAAAAAAATAATTATAAAATTTAACAGTTCTATCGCATGAAAATAGTGTTACGTCCGATGTCCATGTATGTGGATTATGATCAATAATTTCCTTTGGAGTTCCTCTTGATTCTTATTTCAAATTGTTTAAAATCTCTTCACTCTTATTGGGAATTTCATTTCTTTCCCAGCTCAATAACGTTGCTGATAGACACTTTGGTATCTTCAACTGTTTCTGCCCACTGATTATTTTTTGCGTCTTAGAGCCGTTATATCGTTTCCATGTATCACGTTTGTGAAATTTGTATAACTCACTCAGCTGC
Source organism: Potamilus streckersoni (assembly GCA_016746295.1). Lineage (NCBI taxonomy): Eukaryota > Metazoa > Mollusca > Bivalvia > Unionida > Unionidae > Potamilus > Potamilus streckersoni. Next base: position 702,362 of record JAEAOA010000779.1, read on the forward strand.
ACAGTGTAGCCTTGATATTCTCATCGGTTTGAGATCAGCGACGCTAGGTTTATCATTCACCGGATATATCGCATAAACAACTACAGCAACAGGCTACGCGCGTTCACAATACGGTTTATCAATACCAGTAAACACTCATGGTTTATAATTTTTTGTTTAACGTGCCAATATCTCCAGTGTGTACACGGACAGGGTCACGTTTGTCACGGGAAATCGAAGTGTAGTCATCTGTCTTCCTAATACATTTTATTAGAATAAAATATATTCGATTATCGATATAGATTATAATCTGCTGCTCGCTTATCCTTCATTCAAGTATAGATAACTGCAATAATTCTGAATGTTGACCATACGTAAGCTGCACAATCGTTGCGAAATTCCTTCTTGGCTTCAAGGATACGATCAGCTATATCCTTATTCGTGAAGCAGGATTTTGCACCGAAAAACTAAATTAGGTTTCGGCAGTTTGTCAAGATCAAATAAAATATCATCGATTATCGAGATAGATTATAATGTGCTGCTCGCTTATAATTTATTCAAGTATAGATAACTGCAATAATTCTGAATGTTGACCATATGTGAGCTGCACAATCGATGCGAAATTCCTTCTTGGCTTCAAGAATATGATCAGCTATATCCTTATTCGTGAAGCCAGATTTTGCATCGAAAAACTAAATTAGGTTTCGGCAGTTTGTCAAGATCGAATCAAGCTTAAGAAGGCTTAATTGCGGATGGTCTCTCAAACCCCTCCATATTATAAATAATGCATATATACCATATGCAGAGTGTTCGTAGGGTGAGAGTCTTGGGCCAAGCCCGTGTTTACGGTGTGGTGTTGGGTTTAGAGGAAAAACTCAGTTGTGTGTCCATTGTGGTGGTAAAAGAATACAGAGAAATGAAACGATAGTATGATGAAAAATAATAACGATGGCGTCAAATCTCCAATCTGCCGAAGACTTTCTAGCCAGAGTTTCAAATATCGGTTTAAACAACTAATATTATTACATAAATGGAGCAATATGAATTTTTGAAATATCCCTTCATCAAAATTTATGAGGTATCTCATGATGGTGTCATTTGGCACTATCGATTAAATAAAACCAGTCGATATTGTTAATAATCACGGTTATATCATGTTCAATGCCAGGGGGTATAAGCATTATTAAACATATTGGTTTGTGTATGGATGTTTTCATGGACTGATCAAAGATGGACGTTTGATTGATCATATTAATTCAAATACAAAGGACCTCTTTATTAAATTTGTTAGCTCTAACTCAACGTCATATTATGCACGTGGAAGTACTGTTATACACAAAATTATTGAAAGAAGGGCTGTGAAATCTGTAAGTGTAGAGACTGGCGAAGAAAAGATATTTCAGTCAGTGTATGCAGGTGTCAAATATTTTGATATTCACCCGAATTCAATACAGTTTATCGCAGATAATATAACCAAATCCGTTTCATCAAATAAATAGGAACAAAAAAGTCATATTCCTGTTGAACACATTTGAAAGGAGATAACTGCGTCAAACAAATCATTCTCCAGTTGAATAATTAAGCGGTTGTTTCTCTTGTATTTTATAGTAACGTAACTCATGCTTATAAATAATTATAATTTTATTTATTAATAAATATTTTTTTGCTAGTTTAGTTATACAAAAACATTGGATTCCATAACTTTTTTTGATTTATTACTTCCTACAGATTTTTCAGGAATAATAATTAAGATAAAAAATACAAACAGCGAATACGCCACGCTCAATGTGTGAGATACTTTTGGATTTCCAAGTATTAGTTTATAAGGATGGATGGTGGTGGTAGTCAGCACATTGTTCGAACTTTAACAGAGAAAAGTGCACTCTTCCACCATGTTACAACGTGGTTGGTGCTTTCTTGCACTCCAGGTTGATTATGGGGTAAGGTTTGCAGAAATCTGTTGAACGTAGATAAGGTCCCGTTTATATATGTGCTGTCCTTCTAATGTTGTAACACTAAACCATAATTAAGATTGTAAATATTTCGAATCACCTTATGAACTTGTTAGAATGTTGTTTGGCAATCTAGAGATTAACATTGGGTTGTGCAGTAAATATGTGTTGTGTAAATCATTTTCTGACCTTGCTAGAATATCGTTTGGGGTTCATATGGGAGTTTTGTGAACGTAAATAAGGAATCATCTGAACTTGCTAGGATGCCGTGTGGCAATATAGGAGTCCACTTCGTAGTTGTGTCTGTATCACCTTTTGATCTTGCTAGAATGTCGTTTTGTAATCTAGGAGTTCACTTGAGGGTTGTCGTACAAATATATGCTGTGTAAGATATTTTTATTTTAGATGTTTATTACAGTTACTAAAATATTAACGTTAACATTTTCTGTGATTACAAATTACAACACAACAGTATAAAAATATCAGATCAACCTAATCCTGAAAAAGTATTTGTGATTTTGAATCCTTATAACAACGAAGATTAGAAAACGGATATACACTACCAGTTGATGATAGATTACTTAAATTATTGCAACGATCAATGATACAATTCTTGGCAATAGTTACAGTAAAAATATTTGTTCCCCTCGCAGACGCAATTGAAAACAATTAGAGCAGAATTGTCTCACGAATACGAAGCCAACAAGATTGTTAAAGACATCTGATGGAGATTATGTCTGCTTGTGAAACGATCCCTAATGTCAGTGATGATTGTGAAAGTGAAAGCGCTGTCACCAATGACTGTAGTGACAATGAAACTAACACTGTCATCGTTACTGTGGCACCATCTTAACACGGTGACGAAGTCACAGGTGAAAGTATAAAACCTTGACTCTTTTGATAACAATGTTCCTGACTTTGTCAAAGAGTATAAATCATTTCTGACTAAAGTAAAAATAAATATTCATTTTTATTCTAAAACTAATATTTATTCTGAATCAGATTATAATATTTATTCAGATGATATATTTAACAGATTTGTTTTTGTTTTACAAAATAATTGATACTGGTGTCTTCGATAAAAATTTATGAGCATACATACAGATTCATACGCAATGATTCTCCTCTCAAATCCAACGGATGTCCGGTTTGGTCAGTAAGTTTTAAATATATAATTGATAATAGCGGATTATGATATCTTTTACAACCATGTAGTTTAATTGTGTGTGTTAAAGAAACAATTCTGTATAAATCTTTTTATTTCTTTTTTATTTCATCAAATGTAATTATTATTATAATTATATTAATATCAGTCTAATATGTTGTTGAAAAACATCGTATTTGTTTGAGTCGTAAATGTGACTCATGTGAGCACGTACTGGGTATGATAACAAATTCATTATAAGTAAACATTCAGGAATAGCAATGAAAACGATTGGCTGATACTTGGTCAGTCTTTCCTAATGCCCAGAAGTATTACGAAGTGCATGCGTCCTCGTGCGCGTGCAAAAAAACAACGTATTAGCTCCATTTACGTTTTAGATTTTTGTAAGTCGTACACAGTCACGGATTGACAGTCGTAGTCGAAAGTCAACAACTGACAGTAATAGTAGAGTCATACATATTCGTAGAGTCATAAAGTCAGTTGGACAACTTCTATTACCTTTCAAAAGTTATTTTTGTGCCAGAAGTTGTCAGTTCGTATATCTACGTAGAAAAACATGTTTTGTTAGCGGAGTTAATTTTGCTTCCTTTGTTCTGAATAATTGTTTTCCTGGAGAACAATTTTACTGATTTGGACAAAGACATTTTCTCGAAAACATTATAAATTGAAATGGAACAACACAAACTGTGCTTTATTGTGTAAATTCTGGAATTTTCTGTTAGCCTTCGTCTGACCTGGTCATCCGCCATTTTGGACCTGAACTTCAGACACTTCAGACTGTGTTTGCAACTCTTTACAAGAGTTATGTTTCTATTTGAACAAACAATTCGGATCATTTCTTTAAACCGTACCTCTTGCTTAAGATATTTACATTATTTCATGTTTTCTAGGAAAAGAAATTATTTTTTGTTAAAATTTACAAAGCTTGTTGTCTTCACTCTTTTTTTTTGTTGCTTTGAACGAGTCGATACGTAGCACATCGCATATAATCAGGATTAATATGTTCTCACACAATCGGATTCCTGGTGAGAGTTGTGGAGAAAATGTATATGAAACGTATCCTTGCTGGGCCTGAATGAATTTTTCAAGGTCTACTTGAGAGCTGTCATCAATTACATCGCATTCAAGGTTGACTGCAATCGTTTCTTTAATATTTACAATGGCCGATAGAATATGTCGACCTCCATCGTTGTTGTGGTTGAGAATACCTTGTGTAGGAATTACGTTTTTCATTATTTTATAACGTTTTGGTAAATATTCATTAATCATATCAATGACTAATATTTTTACCTCGTCAGAGTTATGTTCTGGTATTACAAATGTTAGTAATTTAATTTCCGTAATTTTAAAATGGTTCAGGTAATAGCGCCTTTTTATGCCAACTGGAATTCGCGTATTCGACGACAACTCGAATTATATCCTCGAGATCTGATCTAACATAACTTAGCTGTATCGTTTCAATGATATGTTGCTTTACATCATCGTTGTAGTGAGTGATAACACTGGAAAATAATTTTCACTTGATCACAAGTACCCGTTTGTTGTCAGATTCAGGTGAATTGGAAAGTTGAAAAGTCGTTTCAGGATTAACTGATAATTAAATATTCTCAGGATCAGCAGTGTTGTATTTAAGGACATGTTCTACTTTGATGAGTTTTGCACCATCAGACAACTTAATATTATTTTTAGTCAACGATACACAATAAAATTTTCGATACCATGGAAGGCTTATAAATTTTTGTTTTGCTTTTAAAAAATTCATTTTGTTTTGGTTCTGGCTGTCCTTGATAAACTGATGGTATTTCAAGCCATATATATATATATATATATATATATATATATATATATATATATATATATATATATATATATATATATATATATATATATATATATATATATATATCATGGTCAAGAGAATTTAATTCAGTCTGGACCGATAAAGTTGGTTCGTGAACAGAGATAGCTATCTTAAATTCTTTTCCTATAATAGATTGAATTCGGCGCTGAAATTCCTCACTGATCTGTTTTATTCGATATCTGTCCGTTCGAATACTCGCGACTTGTCAATGTGGCGTTACGTCGTCTGGGGTTTTATTTGCATATCCTAATTAATTATTTGCTTGTAACACACCGATCGATTTTGATCTGATATAATAAACTTGCAATTGCGCCAGTGCTATCTCTTTGACCAGAATCGCTGTTGGAAAGTTAACCCTAAATTCAGGATTGATTGAACCAGCCGATATCCTTGTGGATTTTGTCGGTGTCGTATTAGTGACGATCTGTTGCAGTATTCCTTTAACGACATTATTATTATTATTATTATTATTATTATTATTATTATTATTATTATTATTATTATTATTGTTGTTGTTGTTAAATTAAACATCTACATGCTGACATCACTTCATCGTTAAACCCTGCTTGGAAATTTAATCAAATTCGTGATCAGATATTATTCTGAAATTACGACTTGTTGATATTACCGTGGATAATTTTGAATATGCAGATGTAACTTCTGTCAAGTTCATTGTATAATCATGTAATATATGGAATATACATGATGATATAAATTTTGCGATGATATTAACGATACCGGCAATACAGGTTGCCGTGAAAACGCCAATTCCAATTGCGACTGGCAACACAAACGACGCTGAAAATGCACCGATAACTGTTAGTGTTCCAGTAATCCAGTAATAACAGCAGATGTTGAATAAACAATTATGTCAATAACTACAACACGTCTATATATTTCTTCTTTATTGTCTAACCATCAATATTTTCCAACTGTTTTTGCCACGACGATACTTGCTTGAATCTATGTTTGTTTACAAAATCTAGATTTGCCGTTTGTGAAATCATATACTCGAACTAAGTAATCAATTATGGTGTTTCAGAGGCAAACTCCAGACACCACCAGTAAGACTTCGGGGTAAATTTTATTTTTTAGATGGTTCCAGCAGAAATGTTTCTTCGTCATCTTTATTTAACACAATAGATGTGGTTCTAGAAAATTTATCGTCTGAATGACGCCATAAATACGTAGTAAATATACTAAATTTTGCACCGCTGAACACGGGCAGCCTATACACGCCAGTAACTTTCGCTATATGCTTGATAGTATTATTTGTCGGTGTTTATGTTGATGTATCTGATGATATTGTGTATACCACATAATGATCTATTTATGAGGGATTTTAATTAGATTGTTATTTTCAACGATATCAGGAATTCCTCTGATAATATCATTTAGTTTTGTGTTAATTTCACAGCGAATGGATTTCCCCAAAAATCTTCGGCTTTTTTAATTAAATTACTTAAGGTTTCTACTAGTATTCATCAACATATTTACGAGGACATCATATACAGATGATTAGTTTGTCATCAATTGGAGTATATTTATCATCCACATATTTTTTGTTGCTGCCTCTTCATCACTTGTTGGTTCTCTTAAAACTGGGATCTTAGTTCCATTTATGTTGAGTTTACCTGTCATTGTATCACCTGTGGATGGTAAACGATCAACAACACTTTTTATAATTTCATTTTTTATTGGTTGAGATTGATAGATTTGAGTCTCTGATTTTACCACCGTCAGTAAATACTGGAATATTATCCGTGGTAGTACCGATAACTCTACAAATTATATCGCTCTGCTTTTTGTTACACGTCTTTAAAACACGGTATTTTTCCTGAAAAATAACAACGTCATCCCAGTCAACTCCAGATAAGTTCATAATATCAGAAAGATCCTCTTTGGTTGCGAATTTCGATAAATAGATATCGTCTCTTTTTGTCTCTGATAGAGCATCTTCCATAAAAAAAACAACCGTTATACGATTAGCGATTATTTGAGTCAGAACTTGTGTACATATAAACAACTTTATGAGGTGCATCGGAAGATTGAGTACAATAATTAATTTACGGCCTCATGTTGGTGGATATGTTAATTTGTGTATTGACAGTGTTGAATATCAGATCCCTTGGCTGCATGTTGGTGACTTTTTAAACAAAATTATTTTGGTGCTGCTAGCCCATACAAATTGGAATAAACAATCCAAAGTGGATCAATCTTGTATGCAACCTATTTAGTACCAGGACCAGAGTTTTTATCGAGATTATTGATACCAGTTTCGATTTTATTTGGATTTTATGGTAACTGATCACGCATAAAAATGCCTCTGAAGTTTTTGATATTTAGTTTCTTAGCAGCATCAAGTAAATCAAAATTGGACATAGGAAGAATCAGCGAGATGTCTCGGGAAGTCTTATACTTTTTCTGTACCATGAATACTAGCAGTCTCAGACCGCGACCATATCGTGGGCCTGGTAATCTTAGACGGTCGAGCTAAGGTACTTTTGGTGCTCTTAGACGTCTTCCGCATTGTTATGTCTGTGATCTCTTTTAAGCTTTATGCGTTCATCATTCCTTTTCCGAATGCTTTCTTCTTTGCATCCCAGCGGCACCTGCAACATCACCTAATTCAGTCACTTTTTAAAAGCTGGGGATGCAGCGGAGATTATTGCCGGAAACTCAGCAATAAGTGGAAATATTCCGCCGGTTTTATTCATATCTTTGTTAGCCGACGACGATAATTCGACATGGAGACCCTTGTTGGATTTCTTTCCTTCGTTGTAATTTTTGAGTTGACGTTATGATAATGATAATTTATTCTGACCACACTTTCTATCACCCTTGTCACACGAGCTGAAAAGTGTATATCAACGATAGATAGTCTAAATAAATCCAAGTGTTCCAGCGAAAACTAATATGAATAAAACGTTGTAAAATATAGATATATTATTTGCAAACCAGAATCAATGTCTTGATCATCACGTCACATTAATGTCATTAAACGATGATACGCGCGTGCAACATGATTATTTCCAAAGTTCAATAATATACCCTTGGAGAGATCTTGATGTCGATTTATCCTGAAAGAAATTTCAGTAACACCAAGTTTGTTAAATATCATTATACTGCGTGTTTGGGAGTTTACTCCTGCAACGTCATGGAAAGCAACAAATATATGTCACGATGCAGAGACACCTTGCTATGTTGTTGTCTGTCATATAAATAAACCATTAACAGTACTTTGAATACTATCTGTATCCACCATCACACATGATACTGTTGATTTACCGCCTTGATCCATAAAATTGAGCAGACTTTGTTCTTTAGCAAGTGATGGTATCATTGTTGACATCCACAACGAAAGTTTTGTTAGCGTTTTTTTACCAGCACCACCATCAGGTCGCCAGATTGAATCATCGTCACCATTTCTTACAAATTCAACTGCATGCTTGGCTCCAAAAATAACGTTTCTGACATTTATGCAAAATCCAAAACTATGTTGCAGTGGAATTGCACATGAAAATCTTCTACTTCCACCTTTCAGCATTGATTGACGTGTTTTGAATTCTAAGTTGAGTTCTGGATTAGAACCATGAATCACCGGAGCCACATCTGCGTCGTCAGAAGCAGCCGAATGTTTTTGTGGTCTTCTCATAGTATACTGTATACTAGGGTGGCCAGAAGTGTCTTTGGTAAATATCATTGATGGACCAACTGATCTTGAAGAATCATCGTTGTATCTTGCTAGATCCAATATCGCTGTGGAAACATCGACGTCTTTCCGAAACGATTCAATGGGTCTTCCGTAGATGCTATACGTGGCACTTTTAAATAACGCCATAATACCATTATTAACAAAACCAACAATAAATGCAGCTCCATATTCGGTATCATCTATTCTTAAAATTTCACCTTCTACTTCAGTGAATGCTTCACTGGGTAAGAAATATCTGCGTGTATCCTAAACTTTCAGCTCGATGTTTCCTCGTGGGTTAGGTGCATATGCGTCACAAGAATGATACTGATAATCACCAACTTCTTTGAGTAAAGGTCCATGTAGAATGCATGATTAGATACACGTTTGAACATTTTATTATATTTGTTATCGTCTAACACGACGACCACTTCATGCTATCAGACTAGCAGATATATATTTTTTCTTTTTCTAATAGGGGTACACCTGCCAACTCTGCTATTTTTTTTATTCGCAGCTTGATTGATTATTTTAACATTTGCAGGCATAACTTCGGTACTGGGCAATTTTACTGGCTGCGGCTTTCATGGTATTAATTGTATTAGTCTATCATTGATTGTTGAGAATGCTTTACTAGCAATATCACCAACAGCACCAATACCTTTTTCACGAACAACGTCAACAGCATTCATTTCCAGTTGCTTTGCAATCGGCATTGCTTTTGGGGCCATTCTTCTGAACAGACCCTTAACAACATCACCGAGTACATCACCGTAGATCACTTTATACGTAGGTAGTCGCGACTTTACCACCCTGACCATTACTGGTCTACGCTGAGCATTATGTATGATTATCTTATTTTAGTCATTGTATCTAATTGCATATCATCAATCACTGTGGTAATCATCAACGATTTCATCGATGAGAGATCGAAAAACATTAATGTCCATGATACCTCATGTAAATAATCGTGGACAAAATGATGTTAACTCATTTATAATTTCTGGGGAATTATTGCCGGCTCGTTTACCTCCAATCAAAATTTCTAATCTGTCTACGTCGGCAAGGAATAATAAGACCACTTCCCCTGGTAGCTGTATAAATACCTCTTCCAGTGGCGCTTAGAAAGACATGTTGTGAATTCTTAATCATTTCAATTGGATATACTTCTGTATCTTCTTCTCTAGATATTGAATAATCCCATTTGGACTTCATCTCACCTTATAAAGAAGGTAATAATTTCCTTTTCTTGGATTCACTCTCTTTGGGGTTTGGTATGGTTTTTTTTCCTTTTTCCATAGCTACCATCTCTTCGGGTTCCGGTCTAGAGTTTTCTTCTTCCATAGCTACCATATCTTCGGGTTTTGATCTAGTTTTTTTTTACCTGATAGTATAATTTGTTTTTATTTATTCGATTGTTTAATTTTTTGAAGATACTTTTTAATTCTTTTAGCTCGCCTATTCGTCCCTTTATTAGTGTAGTTCCTTGTCTAGTTTCTTGTTGCTTTTTTAAGTTCCTCAGTTTAATGTTTTACTCTTTATTTTTCTTGTTCTAATGCTCGCATCTCTTCTTCATGCCGCCGTTTCAATTCTTCTTCTCGCAGTTTTTGATCGTCTAACTTTTTTCAAGTAGCTGCCTCATTATTTCTCTTTTCTAGCTTTCTCTTCTTTTTACTTGATTAACATTTTCTCGTACTAAGGTGTTAAAATATTACATAGTTCAATATATTCTGCAGTTTTAACCTGTGGAGTATCAGTATAGATGCGAAATAAATCCCTGATCCAATCTGCAGATTTTAGAAATTCAAAATATTCGGGTTTTACATACATCTTTCAGTGTATCTAAACCCAGCAATATCAATTACTTTATCTCTATCCTTGCTATCGGCAATACCTTCCGGCGTAAACTTATGTGTTATTTTAATTTTATTGACGAGGTTGCTGGGGTAGTTGTGGATGCAACCAATGTATTATTTCAAGAGCTTTTTGTGTTGCCTCAGTTACTGCAATAGTTTTCTTTGTTGGTTCGATAATTGGATTAAATAACTGTTCTGAACCTTCTTCATATTCCACATAAGGCTCCTGACGAGCTTGTAGTTGTTCTTTGACAGAATCACGGACGGGTAGATATTTCTTCGAGCTAATCTAGCTGTGTGAGATTCCATTATTGATATAACAATGATTTAATTACAGCATCAGAGAGGGTGATGAGCAATAGTGAGTGACCGACGAGTGAAAGAACACGCATAAAAAGAAATGAAAACACAAGCGCAAAAAATATAGTAACAAAATAAGCAAACCCAATTAGAGAAATCTCGGTCGATTTGAGATTTTTGTTTGGCATTATTAACCTTGTATTCTCAACCTTTGTAGGAACCTTTATTTTCGCGAACGGACCAATCTAGACAAGTATTCTGTTCACCCTCTCTGCTGCTAGGAGGTTGTGATCAATGAATACAATATTTGGAGATGGAGTTGACATTTGGAGAATTTGCTTATTTAAATATTTATTTTTTTTATAGAAAAATAACACACTGGATGATCTATACCATTTTTCTCTTCCCGAATCAATATTGCACGAAATCCAATATCACTTGCATTAACAGACTTTGAAATGATTGAACTTTAGAGCTGAAAGAACTGGTGCAATTTAAGTATAGCCTTAAACTTACCGAAGCCTCATGACATTTTTCAGACCAGTGAAACGTAGTTTTCTTCCTCAACCAATTGGTGAGGGGTTCGGCACATAGGGATGATTGGAGCAGAATTTCTGATAATATCCAGCCATACCCAAAATCGATTCAGCTGCCTATTGCTGATAGACACAAGGAATTCAGATATAGCCTGAACATTCACTTCCATAGAAATATAACGCAGGCACGGCAATACTGTCTTTTGGATAAATGAATTGTCAAATTATCATCACTGAGTCTAACAAGAATTTTTGAAATGATCTCCAAGTGATCTTTCCAGTTGTCGTTGTAGATAAATAGGTCATCAATGTAAGTGTCACAATTATCTAGCTCAGATGTAATCGTGTTCATTAAACGTTGAAAAGTACAAATTGAATCTTTGGTTCCAAAGGACATTATTTTATATCGATGGTTCATCTAAAGTTACGAATACCGAAATTTCCTGCCCTTTCTGCAAGTGTATTTGGCCAGAATCCTTTCAAAAGGTCAAATTTGGTGACATAATTTGCAGTCCCAATTTTGTTAATGCAGTCCCCAATTCTTGGCAATGGAAATGAATCTGTTTTAGTCACACTGTTTACTTTTCTATAGTCGGTGCACTCTTGTCACTTTTACTTCATTGTATGAAAATATTTAAGATAATTAATTATAATGTTCAATGAAACTAGATATTTAAAGACAATAACGAACGATTAATAGACAAAACAATCATTTCCAATAATATATATATATATATATATATATATATATATATATATATTTATATATATATATATATATATATATATATATATATATATATATATATATATATATATGCAATAAACTGACGACGAACAGTACGAAACTAGTAACTAACTAGCCTGAGCGCTTTCGACTCTTAATGAGTCTTTTTCAAAGGCAAATACAAAACATATATACGACAAACAAATAAACGTTGTGTTTATTTGTTTGTCGTATATATGTTTTGTATTTGCCTTTGAAAAAGACGCATTAAGAGTCGAAAGCGCTCAGGCTAGTTAGTTACAAGTTTCGTACTGTTCGTCGTCAGTTTATTGCATCTATTTTAATCAATCCCTGACACACGTGATCCCTGTGTAGATCCAGTGCGCTGCGCTTGAAAAGGTTGTTATTCGCCATATGATTTGTATTCTTTATATATATATATATATATATATATATATATATATATATATATATATATATATATATATATATATATATATATATATATATATATATATTTGGTGTCAACAGTAATTAAGGTAGTTTAAAAAATGTACCTTTTCCCTCTTTGCCACGTCTCTTTGACATTAAATAGAACCGATAATGAACGATGACGCTTGCAATCTTAGCATCCTGAATATAAAGAGTTGTTTTTATTAAATTTTGAGCCGCTGGCGTGATCGATATAAATGAATTTTATCCATAAAAATAATAAGCTTTTTCATTGTATTTTCTTTAATAAGTGTTTTGATACTTTGATGACTATCTAGTGCCCCTTTCTAGCAATTACTGCTTCCATGTGTTCTTAGTAGTTCTTACTCGGTATTTACTAGGACCGAAAATCACCCCAGCACCGGTGTAGAAAAATAAAAACAACTTATTACAGGTGTCCACATTCCATGGAAATATCTTAAAAGCATGAAAAACGTAGGTTGAAAATCAATTAGGCTAGCTTTATACAGATTTAGATACACGTAACCTGACATTTTTATGCTCGAAAGCTAATGATACGGTTGCGTTGCTTGTAAATGGTTGTTGATTATGTGAAATATAGACAGTGAAATCAGACCGCCTAACTGCACAGGACGCGACACTAGTACTATATTAGTATCCTTATTCTTACCTTGACCACAACAAACCAAGTTGAGGTTACGACATCGTAGCTAGTCGCGACGCAAGATTGATGTTAAGAACCCTCCCCATAATCTGAAGGAAAAATACCTTGCAGTGACAACAATACCTCGGATTACCACCACGACCCGTAGCCCGAGTTTCCTTTGACCCTTGACAACCCGTTTTTGCTATTTGGTATTTTATGTTGGTGTGTAGGCCTGATAGTAGGCTAGTACCCTACGCCGACACCAAATGGTGTCGGCAAATTCCAAGTTTTTGATAGGGAATAGACTCTGACCCTACACCCCAACATAAAATACCAAATAGCAAAAACGGGGTGTCAAGGGTCAGAGGAAACTCGGACTACACGACCCTTTCTGACATAGGACTACGGGCACCTGTGCCAAATTGTTGATAGTCTATCAGTATCAACACAGATTTGGCATCAGAAAGTCAAGTTGTCAAATTATTCATTATGTCACATTTTTTTTAAATGAAAAAAAAATGGATTCAGTTTAAACACTTAAAAAGAGCAAATACGAGCTATTCCAACCTGCTGATGCCGATTAGATCCTGTGTAAATACCCTGATGATCTAATCAGATTTATCATTAGCTACGAGCAGGATAGCGTGGCCATGACTATTTGGGTTAGTCGATGACGAAGGGAATTAAAAGTACTAAAATTAGTACGAATTAATCTCCCATGGAAAAGAAAGTGACACTCAATTCGGCCCAATTTGCTATGCTTTTTATAATGCAGTGAACCATATTTTTCAAACTGAAGTATAAACAATATTTTTTTTTTAAAAAGAAAGTATATAATGAATTTTATTGTATGAAATGGCTGTAGAGAAATGAGTATGACTTCAGTTGTGAATGACTGTTTACAGACTGGGGACTGGGTACTTCACTATGCAGTAGACTGTCATAGTGTGATTACAGACTGGGTACATCACTATGCACTAGATTGACTATGCTTACTGACAGGGTACATCACTATGCACTAGACTGCATAAACTGTTTGTTTACATGCTATGCACATCACTCTGCACTGGACTAACATAGTGTGATTACAGACTGGGTACATCACTATACACTAAACTGTACAGACTGTACATCACAGTGCACTAGAGAAACAGTGTTTACCAACTGAGTACATCACTATGCAGTAGACTGACTGCTTACACTGGATACCTATATGCACTAGACTGACCTTGTGCTTACATACTGGGTACATCACTCTGCACTAGACTGCTTACATGCTGGGCACATCAGAAAGGCAAGTTTGACAGTGTGCTGCTTACAGACTGGATACCTCACTGCATTTGACTGACAGTGTTCTTACAGACTGGTTACATCACAGTGCACTTGACTGACAGTGTTCTTACAGACTGGGTAAATCACTATGCACTAAACTGTTTACATACTGTGTACTGGGTATATCATTATGCAGTCGACTGACATTGTTTACAGACTGAATATCACTAGACTGACAAAGGATGCTACAGACTGGGTACATCACTATTAAATGGAGGAATGAACACAGAACAACTCCAATTTTGCATGACATGGAAATATTTTGCCCTGTGAAAAATTATATTTTCAAACCATTGCAAAGGAAGTGTTTTAGTGTTGCAAAGAATAATCATTTCATCTATTAGTATGAAAAATATTTGTTACTTATGAATTATTACCAGGAATTATTAGTATTTTATGCATTATTTGATTTGTTCTGAATTTCGGATTTTGTTCTGTTCAGAGCGACTAATGAGAAACCAGAAATCAAAAACTTGAAATTACTTTTTTCAGCAGGACTGGATTCCACATATAGAAGACTACATTACCATCAAAACTTTGTTCTACTTATGCTGTTTATCAGTAACCTGCTATAAAGGAAGGACATATGGTGTTGTAGTTACATTGCTGTTTATCAGTAACCTGCTATAAAGGAAGGACATATGGTGTTCTAGTTACATTGCTGTTTATCAGTAACCTGCTATAAAGGAAGGACATATGGTGTTCTAGTTACATTGCTGTTTATCAGTAACCTGCTATAAAGGAAGGACATATGGTGTTGTAGTTACATTGCTGTTTATCAGTAACCTGCTATAAAGGAAGGACATATGGTGTTGTAGTTACATTGCTGTTTATCAGTAACCTGCTATAAAGGAAGGACATATGGTGTTCTAGTTACATTGCTGTTTATCAGTAACCTGCTATAAAGGAAGGACATATGGTGTTGTAGTTACATTGCTGTTTATCAGTAACCTGCTATAAAGGAAGGACATATGGTGTTGTAGTTACATTGCTGTTTATCAGTAACCTGCTATAAAGGAAGGACATATGGTGTTCTAGTTACATTGCTGTTTATCAGTAACCTGCTATAAAGGAAGGACATATGGTGTTGTAGTTACATTGCTGTTTATCAGTAACCTGCTATAAAGGAAGGACATATGGTGTTATAGTTACATTGCTGTTTATCAGTAACCTGCTATAAAGGAAGGACATATGGTGTTGTAGTTACATTGCTGTTTATCAGTAACCTGCTATAAAGGAAGGACATATGGTGTTGTAGTTACATTGCTGTTTATCAGTAACCTGCTATAAAGGAAGGACATATGGTGTTGTAGTTACATTGCTGTTTATCAGTAACCTGCTATAAAGGAAGGACATATGGTGTTGTAGTTACATTGCTGTTTATCAGTAACCTGCTATAAAGGAAGGACATATGGTGTTGTAGTTACATTGCTGTTTATCAGTAACCTGCTATAAAGGAAGGACATATGGTGTTGTAGTTACATTGCTGTTTATCAGTAACCTGCTATAAAGGAAGGACATATGGTGTTCTAGTTACATTGCTGTTTATCTGTAACCTGCTATAAAGGAAGGAAATATGGTGTTGTAGTTACATTGCTGTTTATCAGTAACCTGCTATAAAGGAAGGACATATGGTGTTGTAGTTACATTGCTGTTTATCAGTAACCTGCTATAAAGGAAGGACATATGGTGTTGTAGTTACATTGCTGTTTATCAGTAACCTGCTATAAAGGAAGGACATATGGTGTTCTAGTTATATTGCTGTTTATCAGTAACCTGCTATAAAGGAAGGACATATGGTGTTGTAGTTACATTGCTGTTTATCAGTAACCTGCTATAAAGGAAGGACATATGGTGTTGTAGTTACATTGCTGTTTATCAGTAACCTGCTATAAAGGAAGGACATATGGTGTTGTAGTTACATTGCTGTTTATCAGTAACCTGCTATAAAGGAAGGACATATGGTGTTGTAGTTACATTGCTGTTTATCAGTAACCTGCTATAAAGGAAGGACATATGGTGTTGTAGTTACATTGCTGTTTATCAGTAACCTGCTATAAAGGAAGGACATATGGTGTTGTAGTTACATTGCTGTTTATCAGTAACCTGCTATAAAGGAAGGACATATGGTGTTGTAGTTACATTGTTGTTTATCAGTAACCTGCTATAAAGGAAGGACATATGGTGTTGTAGTTACATTGCTGTTTATCAGTAACCTGCTATAAAGGAAGGACATATGGTGTTCTAGTTACATTGCTGTTTATCAGTAACCTGCTATAAAGGAAGGACATATGGTGTTCTAGTTACATTGCTGTTTATCAGTAACCTGCTATAAAGGAAGGACATATGGTGTTCTAGTTACATTGCTGTTTATCAGTAACCTGCTATAAAGGAAGGACATATGGTGTTGTAGTTACATTGCTGTTTATCAGTAACCTGCTATAAAAGAAGGACATATGGTGTTGTAGTTACATTGCTGTTTATCAGTAACCTGCTATAAAGGAAGGACATATGGTGTTCTAGTTACATTGCTGTTTATCAGTAACCTGCTATAAAGGAAGGACATATGGTGTTGTAGTTACATTGCTGTTTATCAGTAACCTGCTATAAAGGAAGGACATATGGTGTTGTAGTTACATTGCTGTTTATCAGTAACCTGCTATAAAGGAAGGACATATGGTGTTGTAGTTACATTGCTGTTTATCAGTAACCTGCTATAAAGGAAGGACATATGGTGTTGTAGTTACATTGCTGTTTATCAGTAACCTGCTATAAAGGAAGGACATATGGTGTTGTAGTTACATTGCTGTTTATCAGTAACCTGCTATAAAGGAAGGACATATGGTGTTGTAGTTACATTGCTGTTTATCAGTAACCTGCTATAAAGGAAGGACATATGGTGTTGTAGTTACATTGCTGTTTATCAGTAACCTGCTATAAAGGAAGGACATATGGTGTTGTAGTTACATTGCTGTTTATCAGTAACCTGCTATAAAGGAAGGACATATGGTGTTGTAGTTACATTGCTGTTTATCAGTAACCTGCTATAAAGGAAGGACATATGGTGTTGTAGTTACATTGCTGTTTATCAGTAACCTGCTATAGAGGAAGGACATATGGTGTTCTAGTTACATTGCTGTTTATCAGTAACCTGCTATAAAGGAAGGACATATGGTGTTGTAGTTACATTGCTGTTTATCAGTAACCTGCTATAGAGGAAGGACATATGGTGTTGTAGTTACATTGCTGTTTATCAGTAACCTGCTATAAAGGAAGGACATATGGTGTTGTAGTTACATTGCTGTTTATCAGTAACCTGCTATAAAGGAAGGACATATGGTGTTATAGTTACATTGCTGTTTATCAGTAACCTGCTATAAAGGAAGGACATATGGTGTTCTAGTTACATTGCTGTTTATCAGTAACCTGCTATAAAGGAAGGACATATGGTGTTCTAGTTACATTGCTGTTTATCAGTAACCTGCTATAAAGGAAGGACATATGGTGTTCTAGTTACATTGCTGTTTATCAGTAACCTGCTATAAAGGAAGGACATATGGTGTTGTAGTTACATTGCTGTTTATCAGTAACCTGCTATAAAGGAAGGACATATGGTGTTGTAGTTACATTGCTGTTTATCAGTAACCTGCTATAAAGGAAGGACATATGGTGTTGTAGTTACATTGCTGTTTATCAGTAACCTGCTATAAAGGAAGGACATATGGTGTTGTAGTTACATTGCTGTTTATCAGTAACCTGCTATAAAGGAAGGACATATGGTGTTGTAGTTACATTGCTGTTTATCAGTAACCTGCTATAAAGGAAGGACATATGGTGTTGTAGTTACATTGCTGTTTATCAGTAACCTGCTATAAAGGAAGGACATATGGTGTTCTAGTTACATTGCTGTTTATCAGTAACCTGCTATAAAGGAAGGACATATGGTGTTGTAGTTACATTGCTGTTTATCAGTAACCTGCTATAAAGGAAGGACATATGGTGTTCTAGTTACATTGCTGTTTATCAGTAACCTGCTATAAAGGAAGGACATATGGTGTTGTAGTTACATTGCTGTTTATCAGTAACCTGCTATAAAGGAAGGACATATGGTGTTGTAGTTACATTGCTGTTTATCAGTAACCTGCTATAAAGGAAGGACATATGGTGTTGTAGTTACATTGCTGTTTATCAGTAACCTGCTATAAAGGAAGGACATATGGTGTTGTAGTTACATTGCTGTTTATCAGTAACCTGCTATAAAGGAAGGACATATGGTGTTCTAGTTACATTGCTGTTTATCAGTAACCTGCTATAAAGGAAGGACATATGGTGTTCTAGTTACATTGCTGTTTATCAGTAACCTGCTATAAAGGAAGGACATATGGTGTTGTAGTTACATTGCTGTTTATCAGTAACCTGCTATAAAGGAAGGACATATGGTGTTCTAGTTACATTGCTGTTTATCAGTAACCTGCTATAAAGGAAGGACATATGGTGTTCTAGTTACATTGCTGTTTATCAGTAACCTGCTATAAAGGAAGGACATATGGTGTTGTAGTTACATTGCTGTTTATCAGTAACCTGCTATAAAGGAAGGACATATGGTGTTCTAGTTACATTGCTGTTTATCAGTAACCTGCTATAAAGGAAGGACATATGGTGTTCTAGTTACATTGCTGTTTATCAGTAACCTGCTATAAAGGAAGGACATATGGTGTTCTAGTTACATTGCTGTTTATCAGTAACCTGCTATAAAGGAAGGACATATGGTGTTGTAGTTACATTGCTGTTTATCAGTAACCTGCTATAAAGGAAGGACATATGGTGTTGTAGTTACATTGCTGTTTATCAGTAACCTGCTATAAAGGAAGGACATATGGTGTTGTAGTTACATTGCTGTTTATCAGTAACCTGCTATAAAGGAAGGACATATGGTGTTGTAGTTACATTGCTGTTTATCAGTAACCTGCTATAAAGGAAGGACATATGGTGTTGTAGTTACATTGCTGTTTATCAGTAACCTGCTATAAAGGAAGGACATATGGTGTTGTAGTTACATTGCTGTTTATCAGTAACCTGCTATAAAGGAAGGACATATGGTGTTCTAGTTACATTGCTGTTTATCAGTAACCTGCTATAAAGGAAGGACATATGGTGTTGTAGTTACATTGCTGTTTATCAGTAACCTGCTATAAAGGAAGGACATATGGTGTTGTAGTTACATTGCTGTTTATCAGTAACCTGCTATAAAGGAAGGACATATGGTGTTGTAGTTACATTGCTGTTTATCAGTAACCTGCTATAAAGGAAGGACATATGGTGTTCTAGTTACATTGCTGTTTATCAGTAACCTGCTATAAAGGAAGGACATATGGTGTTGTAGTTACATTGCTGTTTATCAGTAACCTGCTATAAAGGAAGGACATATGGTGTTGTAGTTACATTGCTGTTTATCAGTAACCTGCTATAAAGGAAGGACATATGGTGTTCTAGTTACATTGCTGTTTATCAGTAACCTGCTATAAAGGAAGGACATATGGTGTTGTAGTTACATTGCTGTTTATCAGTAACCTGCTATAAAGGAAGGACATATGGTGTTGTAGTTACATTGCTGTTTATCAGTAACCTGCTATAAAGGAAGGACATATGGTGTTGTAGTTACATTGCTGTTTATCAGTAACCTGCTATAAAGGAAGGACATATGGTGTTGTAGTTACATTGCTGTTTATCAGTAACCTGCTATAAAGGAAGGACATATGGTGTTGTAGTTACATTGCTGTTTATCAGTAACCTGCTATAAAGGAAGGACATATGGTGTTCTAGTTACATTGCTGTTTATCAGTAACCTGCTATAAAGGAAGGACATATGGTGTTCTAGTTACATTGCTGTTTATCAGTAACCTATCAGTAACCTGCTATAAAGGAAGGACATATGGTGTTCTAGTTACATTGCTGTTTATCAGTAACCTGCTATAAAGGAAGGACATATGGTGTTCTAGTTACATTGCTGTTTATCAGTAACCTGCTATAAAGGAAGGACATATGGTGTTGTAGTTACATTGCTGTTTATCAGTAACCTGCTATAAAGGAAGGACATATGGTGTTCTAGTTACATTGCTGTTTATCAGTAACCTGCTATAAAGGAAGGACATATGGTGTTCTAGTTACATTGCTGTTTATCAGTAACCTGCTATAAAGGAAGGACATATGGTGTTGTAGTTACATTGCTGTTTATCAGTAACCTGCTATAAAGGAAGGACATATGGTGTTGTAGTTACATTGCTGTTTATCAGTAACCTGCTATAAAGGAAGGACATATGGTGTTGTAGTTACATTGCTGTTTATCAGTAACCTGCTATAAAGGAAGGACATATGGTGTTGTAGTTACATTGCTGTTTATCAGTAACCTGCTATAAAGGAAGGACATATGGTGTTGTAGTTACATTGCTGTTTATCAGTAACCTGCTATAAAGGAAGGACATATGGTGTTGTAGTTACATTGCTGTTTATCAGTAACCTGCTATAAAGGAAGGACATATGGTGTTGTAGTTACATTGCTGTTTATCAGTAACCTGCTATAAAGGAAGGACATATGGTGTTGTAGTTACATTGCTGTTTATCAGTAACCTGCTATAAAGGAAGGACATATGGTGTTGTAGTTACATTGCTGTTTATCAGTAACCTGCTATAAAGGAAGGACATATGGTGTTCTAGTTACATTGCTGTTTATCAGTAACCTGCTATAAAGGAAGGACATATGGTGTTCTAGTTACATTGCTGTTTATCAGTAACCTGCTATAAAGGAAGGACATATGGTGTTCTAGTTACATTGCTGTTTATCAGTAACCTGCTATAAAGGAAGGACATATGGTGTTGTAGTTACATTGCTGTTTATCAGTAACCTGCTATAAAGGAAGGACATATGGTGTTGTAGTTACATTGCTGTTTATCAGTAACCTGCTATAAAGGAAGGACATATGGTGTTGTAGTTACATTGCTGTTTATCAGTAACCTGCTATAAAGGAAGGACATATGGTGTTGTAGTTACATTGCTGTTTATCAGTAACCTGCTATAAAGGAAGGACATATGGTGTTGTAGTTACATTGCTGTTTATCAGTAACCTGCTATAAAGGAAGGACATATGGTGTTGTAGTTACATTGCTGTTTATCAGTAACCTGCTATAAAGGAAGGACATATGGTGTTGTAGTTACATTGCTGTTTATCAGTAACCTGCTATAAAGGAAGGACATATGGTGTTGTAGTTACATTGCTGTTTATCAGTAACCTGCTATAAAGGAAGGACATATGGTGTTGTAGTTACATTGCTGTTTATCAGTAACCTGCTATAAAGGAAGGACATATGGTGTTGTAGTTACATTGCTGTTTATCAGTAACCTGCTATAAAGGAAGGACATATGGTGTTGTAGTTACATTGCTGTTTATCAGTAACCTGCTATAAAGGAAGGACATATGGTGTTGTAGTTACATTGCTGTTTATCAGTAACCTGCTATAAAGGAAGGACATATGGTGTTGTAGTTACATTGCTGTTTATCAGTAACCTGCTATAAAGGAAGGACATATGGTGTTGTAGTTACATTGCTGTTTATCAGTAACCTGCTATAAAGGAAGGACATATGGTGTTGTAGTTACATTGCTGTTTATCAGTAACCTGCTATAAAGGAAGGACATATGGTGTTGTAGTTACATTGCTGTTTATCAGTAACCTGCTATAAAGGAAGGACATATGGTGTTGTAGTTACATTGCTGTTTATCAGTAACCTGCTATAAAGGAAGGACATATGGTGTTCTAGTTACATTGCTGTTTATCAGTAACCTGCTATAAAGGAAGGACATATGGTGTTCTAGTTACATTGCTGTTTATCAGTAACCTGCTATAAAGGAAGGACATATGGTGTTGTAGTTACATTGCTGTTTATCAGTAACCTGCTATAAAGGAAGGACATATGGTGTTGTAGTTACATTGCTGTTTATCAGTAACCTGCTATAAAGGAAGGACATATGGTGTTCTAGTTACATTGCTGTTTATCAGTAACCTGCTATAAAGGAAGGACATATGGTGTTGTAGTTACATTGCTGTTTATCAGTAACCTGCTATAAAGGAAGGACATATGGTGTTGTAGTTACATTGCTGTTTATCAGTAACCTGCTATAAAGGAAGGACATATGGTGTTCTAGTTACATTACAAATGATTTATGAGCTCTTAAATTTAGCAACATCTAAATTTAAAAGAATTAATGAGTCAAGTTTTAAATCTTATTTGGCATGAAACTAAAGTTTTTTACTTTACATTTTAGGAAAAATTAATATGATGTTTTTTTTTCAGTGATAAATGACCAACAGATGGTGTGAAAATTACAAGAGTGGCATATTGGGCATTGTCTGCATTTGTACAAGTATTGAATTTGAGAAAGAATTCCAACTCCCCTGCATGCTCCGTTGCATCTTTGTGTCATTTGTTTTATGGCAGATGACATATATATACAATATGTTTACAGCTGCATCTGTAATGAACATGCTAAATAGTGAATTTTTGTGTAGAATTGCATGTACATATGTAGTCATCCAATTCTTTGAGGAGTTGACTGACAGATTATGACTGATAATCTGACATATTCTAAGTTTGATGCTTGCATGTAATGCTTCATTCACTGAAGCAGACAGTTTAACTTCCTAATTGGTAATAATTAGATTTTTAATGTTTTTACTCATTGCATGAATGTTGAAGCTTTTTTGGATTGATTTTTATTTGCTTAAGCTTTTTATTTGGCAAGAGTCGGCATTTAGATATCTATAAGTTTTGAAAGAGCTCCTTACTGTTATCTTAAAATAATTACATAAATTAAACAAATATCACTGATACTTGGATAACATGAATGACTCGCTCCAAGCATAAAGTAGCCTCTTGTGGCTGTTGAAAACTTGAAGCTATTTGAATTTTCTGAAACAAATAATTTAGGCTGGCAGGCTGTAAAAGTGTTCTCAAAGAAATAATTTGGGCTGCTTGGAAAGGTTTGATTATATTGAGGTTGAATATATATGTACCTTGTTTGTTCACATTTTCAATGGTGAAGCCTTTCCAAAGGTTACTTTTAAACAGAATGCTGAGAAGAAAACGTTTAAGTCTTTGGAAACTTTTGGTGCCATTAATACTGATTTTAATACTTTTCAAATTTGATGTCCATTTTGGCAATTATTTCCATGTGGAGACAGAGTCTGTTTTATTTTTCAGTGCAGTTCGGCAGTTTGTAGGTAGCAAAAATACTTATACCACTTTAGATTTGTCAGATGATTTAGAACATGATTATGGTAATGATAATTTTGGTGATGAAAATGAAGTAGATAAGGAATGCTCCATTCCAAAACTAAAACATACAGTAGAAATTAAAGAACATCACAAGCCTGGAGACCAGGTTGGTTGTCGGCGAGTCAAGCCATTAAATGGATCCTGCTCATTTGCAGAAAAGATTTTCAAAAGAAAGGAACCACTGACATGCAGTCATCAACAAAGCTTTCAAATCTGCAGCATAAAGGTAACTTGGTGAAAAAAATTTCTTATATTTTATTTTTAAGGAAAATACAAAGTTTCAAAGTGAACAGTTTAGAAAAAGAAGTCTAACTTCATTAAGAAAAGAATATTAGAAAAGTAAAGCCTTTTGATTTTCTGTTTAGTCACATTGAAAATCACCATAAATATAATTCTTCAAAATTGCATTTATTTTAATACGTAGCAGTTTAATTCATGGTTGTTAGAACAATTGAATTTCTCCATTGAATATAATAAAACAGCCCTTAATTTCATGATAGAGGTCCCTACCAATCCAGAGGAGGGAGAAAATCTAAAGATCTACTCTTTACTCTTTACTCTCCAAGCAGGTGTTAGAGTTTGCAGACTGAAGGTTTTACTTGAGATTTTTCCTCATGCAGAAAGCCAACAGAAAGCTCTGACAAGTTACCCTGAGCAGGGTGGTCGACAGTTACTGGTCTGAGCTGGGTCCACAGATACATATTTGCATGATACAAATGCCATGGCTTTAAGTGTGTGGTATGCTCATGATACTGACATTTCACTTCAAAGCCATGTTATAACACAAATAGTAATACAAATAACAATTAAATAACACATAGTATATACATACATAGTAAATAGTTGCAATACAAACATAAAACTAGAAAGGATGACCATAAAAGTTTCTAAAACCTTATTTCCTTTGGGGTCATGAGGGATAAAAAGTTTGGGGGTATGGTGTATTTTGCAATTTAATATCATATGCTAAACTTTGAAATTACTATTGTGACCTTATTGCAGAATTCAAATATCACTAATTTATTTAGTAAAATATCACCAATTTATGTAGTAAAATATCACTAATTTATGTAGTAAAATATCACTAAATTATTTAGTAAAATATTACTAATTTATGTAGTAAAATATCACTAATTTATTTAGTAAAATGTTACTAATTTATTTAGTAAAATATCATTGAACTCTGTTCTTTTTTATTTGCTTGGCTTTCAGAAGGCATGGCTAAATAGCTGATTTGAAATGAGGTACATTTGAATTTTTTTCCATGGAAATTGGTTAATAAGTTCTAGTCATTTGTGCTGTTAGAAAAGGAAATTAAGCTGTATTACTAAGACATGATGTAACCAAATTAAATTTACTGCATTTTGTGACAAAAGGATGATGATCAGTAAGTTTTACTAACTGGCTTATGTAAGATGGACATTTTTCATTTCAGATTTTATTGGCATGATATTGTCTTAATTATTTCACTCTATCCTCCACTGTAAGCATTCCCACACTTCAAGATAATAGTGCCTATGCTTGATCCAGGTTCAAGGTTCTATATATATATATAGTATAAATCTTGCATTTTCTTCTGAGCTTTTTGGAGTTTGTTTTTGAGATTTTACCAATTTTGGCATATAATGCAGAAGAACATGAATAGTTGAAATTGTGTTATAGACAGTAGAGAGAGCATCAGCCTTTGATGCAAGAGGTTGCGGGTTCAAACCCTGGATGAGTCGTACCAAAGACATAAAATTAATAACAGCTGCCTTGCTAGGTGCTCAGCATTAAGAGGTTAGTGATAGGACTGGTCAGCCAGGTGTCAGGATTAAGTCACTGGGTGCGACATCATGCTAAATGTCTGGTATGATGCCCTAGTGCTAGACATCACTATAAACTTACATACTGCAGACATTATAGCCATATGACTGAATATTTTTTAAAACTACATTAAATATCTTTAACACGTACATACAAACATACACTTTGTTAGAGCAGAAAATGATATTTTTCTAGTTTTTAGTGCTAAACACTGACCATGTCTAAAGAGAAAGCTTGACCTGGCATTTATTGTTTTGGTATACATACTGTTGAGTATGTGCTCACCCAAATATTAGTTATCTATATGGAGTCATAAATATTTAATAAAGTTTTGAGAGTTGATTATGTGGTTATTATAGGTTATTTTGAATTATCTTATTCTCCATTTACTTTTTGACTCTGGTGAAATAGGATGCATTGTCTTAGACAAAGATAATTTGTTATTGAAGACTGCAAAATTGTCTCACACAAGCATTTTCGAGTTACTGACATACATGTATGTTTTACATATTGCTGACATTGTATTAAAAAAAAACAAATACTGAAGTCTTGAAAATTTAGGAGTTCAAAATCTTATTCAACTTGTTTCTTAGATTTCTTTAAACCTGGAAGTTGGTCTGTTTTGATGGTATGTAACAAGTACTTGCAAGTTTTACATTTTGGTTATAAGAATTCAAACCAAAGAGTTTCCAGGTCATTGGATTACATATCTGGTCTATCGGAGATAGTAGGAACATTTATGATATTTATAAACACCAGCATGACTTAAATTCTCTTCTTTACTAGTGACATAGTAGTTTTCAGTTCTAATTTCATTATCAATAACAGTCATCTGTTTATGTTATAGTTTAACTATAGGCTTAGATTTTGCTTCAAGAGTTCTTAGTTGAGATAGTTTGGGTAGAAGTGATCTAGTACTGAATGACTAAAATCTAATCCTCTGGCCTGAAACACTATATTTTCTGAAGATGCCACAGAGGGCTTGGTTGGTATGGGAATTAAAACACTGAAGATGCTTTGTCATTGCCAGAATTGCTGTTTATTTGGGTCAAACTATTTACCACTAGAATTGCTGTTTATTTAGATCGTACTGCCCCTCACAAAAATTGCTGTTTATTTGGGTTGAACTGACCCCTACCAGAATTACGGTTTCTTTGTGTCAAACTGTCTCCTGCCATAATTGCTGTTTGTTTGGGTCAAATTGTCCCTGCCAGAATCGCTGTTTATTTGGGTTGAAATGTCTCCTGCTGAATCACTGTTTATTTGGGTTAAACTATTTATTATTTATGACCAGAAATAGTTTATCTTTCATTATTGTATTTCAGGAACAGTCAGACAGATATGATGTACATTGCAATATCTCCATATGTGCCAAAACTGTTTCCTTGGGAACCATGGATCCTCACACTGGGACCCTAATCTGGTCTTCTTTCTATGATGTAAAGAAACTGGAGCACAAAATATCAGATATGAGTGTAAATCCTATAACTATCAAAGGATTTGAGAACTATGGTTTTGTCTTTTTGGTGTGTGAGAAAAAAGACTATGGAAGCAACATGGATGCTAATATGTATGACCATTATCTATATGACACTTCCAATGCATCACAGTTGTTAATTCTTCCACCAGCAAGGCAACAAGCAAAACAGACCACATCTTCTGATGCTTTTAATTTAAATTTCATTTTCATTGACTCGGTGTCAAGACATCATTTCTTTCGATCCCTGCCCAAGACTGTCAAAGTTTTGGAGTCGATGAATGCAAAGTATAATTTAAATTTGTCTCGAAACAAGAAAGATCCAACTCCTCTAGTTCTTGATTTTGAACTTGTCCAGAGCCTTAAATCAAGAACATTTGAATCTCTTCAGGCATTGTTCTCAGGATATGTCAATCCCTATGAGAAAGCCTTTGGAGTTTTGGCATACCCACCCCAACCTCTCAAAATAGAGTCCCTATTTCAGCCACTTAAAAAGGCTGGATATCAAACCCTTTGGTTAGAAGATCTGTGCTATTCATGGGAATGGGGTTTACCAAAAGATCTGAAGTTTCATAATGAAAGCCTTACAGCTAGAGAAATTTGGAATAAAATAAAATTAGCCTTACAAAAAGCTGGTATAGACAGCCTGGGGATGACATATGCCCACTGTCAGATTTTGGAGGCAAATGGTGTCAATGATCATTTTCATGGTCCTGACAATGTGTGTTATAATGGTCGCCATCAGCACAATTATTCTCTTGAGTATCTTAAATATTATCAGACAGAGATGATTCACAGAGGGCAGCCATTTGTAACATTTTTTGAGACAAATGTAGGTCATGAAGATACAGGGACACGAATACAGACACTCGATACAGATCTTGAAAAATATTTACATTTTCTCATATCACAGACCAATACATTAACAGTCATGTTCTCTGATCATGGAAATACTTATGGAAATTTTGTAGAAAATTCCCTGGAGGGAAGGATAGAAATATTTCACCCATTTATGTTTATGTTAATACCCCAGAGGGTTGAAAATCAAATAGGTAAATCTGAAATGAATGCTCTTATTGAAAATCAGCATCGGTTATGTAGCAGTCTCGATCTTCACCATACCATATTGTCATTGCCAATTTTAAACAGTAAGAATTATATGAAAAATGTTGCCATGGAAATCCCAGCAGCCAATATAAGTGAGTTCAATAAGCAGTTTAATGTGTCATCGTATGGTCTTTTAAGGCCTGTTTGGATGGGACGCACTTGTGATGTTGTTCCCTTGATTATGCCAAACCTTTGCATTTGTGATGGATATGAAGTTGCCATGAAAAATGACTCATACCATTTGATTTTGGCACAATATGCTGAGGGCATTTTAAACAACAAAATTCAGAGGCAGCAAGGAGGATCTGGCATGGGTCTTCATAATTGTCAGAAGTTGCAGGTCAGCCAAGTGCAAAATGTTCGACAGAGTAGACTTAGTGTAAGTGTTGTCTCTAATTTTTTTTAAAAAAATTATTCAATCCATACAAATATCAGGTACCAAATGAAATTACAAAATATATTCTTTCACCTATTTTTTTAAAATACCCCATAAAATATACAAAGTACACAAAAAAATGAGACAGTTAAGTATTGTCTTTCTATTTCTCCTAATAGTTATCTCCCTTTCATGAAAAGCCACAATCGGATCATTCACTTTGCTTACATCAGAATTGTACATTTATACCATGCATCTCTAACAATGTCTTTGCCATATAGTGATCTCGTGAAGAAGCAAGTTTTCCTTGTAAGAACTAGGCTTTCCTAAAAGTTGGAAATTTGTTGATTGGCTTATGAAATGAGGAAGACATGTTACTGTGATCATGACATGAGACATGACCTCTGCAGTACCTTATGTTTACAGAGAGATGTTGAATGAAGTCTTTTTAAGCATAAGGTATAATTTGATTGGAATGATTTCAGATATTATTCCTTGATACATTTGAGATAGAGATATACCTTTGGATTTACACTTATAAGTTTAATAAATGCATCTGCTAACAGTTACGGTGATCACTGACCAGTGCTGGACCAGACACATGTATGGCAGAGATATCAGGGTGCCATATAAGAGGTCTGGTTGAACAAGACTAGTCTTGCTTTGGATGCACAGTCTGATCTGCCTGTGCACAGAGAAATACTTGCATTTCAACAGTAACAACTCAGTGAACACTCCAAGATGAAATGAAATTAAGGACAGTTGACACTATCTATACCATTATGGTACATGTATTTTTCTTTGCACAATAAAGTTAAATTATAATATCACACAGTTATTGTTTAACAAGTTGGTCAAGTTTATTGGGTTCAAGATACTTAAATACAGAGATTCCAGATTATTAATTAATAAATCAATCAACTTAATGGTTCAATATACTTTGTATTAGCAATATGGAGTTAGTTTTACAGAAGATAACATGAATGTGGTTAACTGATTGAATTAGTCAATTAGTGTTATATGAAACATCAATGCATGAAAGCTTGTATCATGCAATGGTAGTTTAAGTAAAGTATTTTAACTATCAATAAACACAGGCCACCAGATTAGCTATGCATTTTATCTCAAGTCCAGAATAATAACTACAGAACAACCATGGCCTCCTCAGCATTAATATGGACTTGATAAAGGTTATAAAGTATTTCAAATTGATTTAAAATTTTCTTTCCAGCAAGTATGGGTAATATGACTTTTTAAATTTTTTTTCTCCAAATATTCTGACATATATTAAACACTTGCATTCAAAATATCTATAATGAATATTTAAAAAATTCTGTTTCAGGATGGGTCCTTGTCAGTCAAGATGGATCTTGTTATTAACCAAATGGGAAAAAAGGAGGTACTATTTGTTGCTTTGAAAGTTCCCCTTAACACTGCGAAACCACTTCAGTTGGTCAAATTTGAAAGGATCACTCCATATAGTCAGTATAGTAAATGTGCCAACAAGACAGTCAATCTCCAGCTGTGTGTGTGTGATCTTACAAATCATGAACAAGTCAGAAATAGTAGTAGTGTAACCCAGTCTGCTTTCTTAATGGATGTGGACCAAAAGTTAATAAGGTCTGGATCTGGGCTGGAATGTATTTATTTGATGAAAAAGTCAAATGAGAATGGATTTAGATTTGATGTACTTAATATGTGTAGCAATACCATAAAAGGAAAAGTGATTGTTTATGTGAAGAATATTGTGTTGTCTACTTTATATATGCCTGTCGAATTCAGATTAATGTCCGGTGAAATAAAGTTTCTTGTTGCTGGCGTTAGAAGAAATCAAGGTAAAAAAATTCAGGTTCAAATTAAACTTGACTATACCCTTTTCAATTAGTTTTCAAGGAAAGGGGATTCTTTAAAGTAGGTATGTGTAAATAAAAAAAATTGCACATACGGGTATGCTTTTATTTTTTTGTTTACTGTTACAAATACAGCTTTGTAAATTGATATGAGACAAAGTGACATTGTTCATGTCCTGTTTCTATATCCAAGCTGATTCATTCATGCATATACAGAATACTGGATAAACACATGAAATTTTGTAGGCTTGTTGTACTGTATACACTTACAAGTGCAGTCCAACTGCAAGGGCTCAGATCTGCTATAATTGCATAATGTGCTAGCCAGTCGGGATCTATGCAGTTTGTAAGAAGTAATCAGTAAACAAACAACATAGATCCTAATTTGTGTGATGGCAGATCTGTTTGTAGTTGAACTAAACTTGTAAGAGGGTATATACATTTATATTTTTCGTAAATATTCCAGAATAACTTCTTGTAACTTAATTGTAAATAATGTGAATGCACTATTTTTTCATTGAATACAAGTTGTTCTGATTTCATTGAGTACAAGTTGTTTTGGGTTTTATTGAGTGTAAGTCATGAATTTCATGGAGCAAAAGTTGTTGATTTCATTAAGTACCAAACCTGACCAAACCCCTATGGATGTCAAAGATTGACCAATTTTAGACCTAACCAAACCCCTATGTATGTCAAAGATGGACCATTTTTAGACCTAACCAAACCCCTATATATGTCAAAGATGGACCATTTTTAGACCTAACCAAACCCTTTGTATGTCAAAGATAGACCAATTTTGACTTAACCAAACCCCTATGTATGTCAAAGATGGACCAATTTTAGACCTAACCAAACCCTATATATGTCAAAGATGGACCATTTTTAGACCTAACCAAACCCCTATATATGTCAAAGATGGACCATTTTTAGACCTAACCAAACCCCTATATATGTCAAAGATGATCATTTTTAGACCTAACCAAACCCCTATATGTCAAAGATGGACCATTTTTAAGCAAAATTTTCAGTCTCTTACATAAAGCAATGACTTCAGCTGAATTTATTTTAACATTTTTAATCAAATAGAAAAATTATCAAAAAAATATTGATGAAAATTTAGTATTCCTTTATGCAGCTGGCAGAAGAGTAATGTCATTTGTATCTACAGAGAACCACTTTCGAAGGATAAATCATCAGTGTTGTACAGTAATGAATTATTAAAGCAATCAATTAAGGATTGAAAGGATAAATTGTAAAGTTTATTGTAAGATTGAGACATCTTCCCTATGAGCACACTATCCAGTAAAGATGACAAAAATGCTCAATGTTCTCAATTCCATTACGTAAACAAATAAAAAAAAATTATTAAAATATTTCTGAATCAAAACCACCGAGGAAAACAATACAAATAATTTCCCTATGTACATTATCAATGTAATATTAAAATCAAACACTTGAGAATTTGTGTTTTGAAATTGGGGACAAAGTCACATCACATTCCAAGTACAGAAGCAAATTTGGAATATGCAGACTGGTATAGATAAAATCACCATTTCCACAATCCTAAAAATGATACAGTGACCTATTTTGGATATAGTTGAGTTGCTCTCCTTACAATGCACCCACATACCAAATTTCATGTGTAGATTTGATAGGAACCAAATTATTGAAAATGTAATGAACAAACAGCTGAAAATAAGAAGTTACTTGAAAATTACATTACAGTGACCATGTTTTTGGTATAGTGGAGTTGCCCTCTTTGAGATTCCACCATGTGCAAAATTTCATGAGGAAAAAACTGTCCAAGATATTTGGGTGTAACAAAACACAAAAGTCCCTCCAGTGTGAAAACTGTCAACTGAGATATTATATATTTTTTCACACATTGATGTGCATTGTAATTTTCTTATGCATTGGTGAAATGGGGCCTTGACCAGATGGCTTAAAAGAAGTCCAGTTTGAATATATGGTCACACTGACCTATTGATGACATGGTCGAGTTGCCCACATTGAGATACATCCATATACTAATAGTGAATTGAAGGCAAGAATTATAAACTTTGTACTGAATGAACTGTTAGAAACTTGAAATTCAATGAAACATGATAATTAGGTCACAATGTCCTAGTATTACTTTGGTTACTTTCTTGGAGATGCAGTCAAGGCAATTAGTTGCACAATACTAGAAAATGATGATCTTGCATAATCTTCCAAAATGAGGCATTCACTGCTGGAAGAATATTAAAATCTGGCCATATTTATACATAAAAAAGAACATGTACTCGACATGTATGCATACAACATTTTGATTTCATTTCTAATATCCCGTTAAATAACACAAAACAAATTCAAATAAGCCATTAATGATTGATAGTCTCTAATTTTTAAAAGTTAATAAAGTCATAAATTGTATAAAATATTTTCATTATTTAAATTTGTTATAAATATGGAAACTTTTTCCTAATTATTAATAATGTAAACTTGTAATGCAAAATGGAATTTTGGCAAAACCAGCTAATATTTTCCAAATTTGGCACACCAGTATTTTTAGATTTCATAGAGATATAGTGCATTTTGATTTGAAATGTACCACTGTTAATGGCTCAATATATTCCCTAAAAAGACACTGCTTTGGAGACCACTGAGTTACATTAACTATTCTTTCAGAGTCTAACAGCTATTTCTAATGACAATTTCCATTTCCTGGAAGATGTAAACAACCCAGAGCCAGAGTTATAAAACAGTTTTGTTATGTGCATACATGTAACTCCCTCTCTCCCATAGGAATGCCTCAAACACCACCTCCATGCAAATATACTAAATTGACAGTCCCTAACAAATGAGTCTGCAAATATAAAAGTCATTCAAGTATGAAAATTGGGTCAAATCTTGTTTTCTATATGCTTGAGTTAGTCATTGAGAATGGTCTACATAAAAATATTCCTTTTGTAGGCCAGAGAAATAAAGATATTGAGAATGTAAGAATGAACAGCTGAAAATATGTTATTCAGGCATGCATATTAGGTCAGTTACCTTGATTTTTCATAGTTTTAAGATGTATGTAAAGTTTTAATAAATGTAGGTTAATTAGGTCAAATGTGTAAGAACAGATAAAACACAAGTTGCTAAGTGTGCAAATCAGGTTAGTCATGTAGGTATAGATTGGACTCTTCCTGACATGTATACACACTAATTTTCACAAGCGTAGGTGATATAGGGTCTGAGATGTTGAGAAAATAACTAAATAATATAAGGGTAATCAACAAGCAAATTAAGAAATTTATATCTCCACTTTGTGAGTTAATAATGTGGCAATGTAAAGTGAAGTTTATTTGTGTTAGCCAATAATGGCCACTAAAATCAATTATGAACAGACTGTTGTACAAAGTCACTACAGATATAACAAAATGACAGAAGTAAAAGGACTCACCTTGAACAAAAAAAGGGTTCAACTAGTAAAATTTTCTATTTTATTAATATACCACGCACCAAGCAATACAAAATACAATTTCAGAAGGCAGTCAGAGTGATAAAAAATAAATGGATAAACTTGACTTTATAAAGCATCATTCACAAATATTCACTTTCAGTCATTAATGCATCTTGCTTTCAGTTTTTCTGGGCTTTTCTTGAAATGTGAGCCAATAGAACTTGATCCAGGTATAGGTAACTCCAACAGCACAGTAAAAGGAAGTAAGCAGTAATGGCAAGAAGGGTAACCTTTCTGATAGTCCAAGAACTGAGTGAATAACATTGTTATACAACTCAAGGAGAACAAGTCCAAGAATATACAGTGATTCAGCTTGGCTAAGAAGTGGCAGTGATGACCAGCTCCAAGAAAACCTAGAATAAAACAATAAAAACTATATTTTCAAAATTCTGAACAGTATATAAAGACAATAAATATGATAAATACAATGAGCAAGTTGAACATCACTCGAGTAAAAAGTGAAACATCCTTACTTAAAAATTCAACCTTTTATATTAACAAAATATGGGAAATAAAGTTGTGAGGAAAATGTACAAACTAAAATTGTTTCAGATCAGAGCTTTTTTCCCTCATCTTCTACTGTTCAATATACAAATGCTTCATTTAATTTTTAAACATAACTCATTAAAACTAAATTCATCAAATTTTTGTTTTATGTATCACACAGTGTAAATGTTTTGGGTAAACTGCAAAGTCATACTCAAGGCTAAAATTTCAATGTTCAGGATTAAACATGATTTTGCACCAAAAAATATTGTTGGATCACACTATTTTCCATAACAATCTACAAAAGTATCTTTTCATTATAGATTACACCTTTTGGGATATAAATAAAACCTTACCAAAAATTTTTTAAAAAATCAATGTTGTTATCACTGGTTAAAATCAGTGATTGATTTAGGACATATGAGACCCTGAAGGAGGTAGGCCAGTAGGCCTACACAGGTAGTCAGGCAAATATACTTGGGGAAATTTAGGAGTAGTTAAAATAGCCACAATCCCAAATCCCAGTTATCTCCATGGCAATTCTGGGGTCAGTGAAAATGCTATCAAAATTACACAACTTCAGTACAAGTCAGTAAATCAGCCTGAATTATGTCAAAAGATTCTATATTGAATAATATAGCTTTAAAAAATACACACAATGTATCATAATACTTTCCTAATGTAGTGTGATGAAAGTCTAAGTCATGCTGGTGGGATAAAATCCTATTTGAAAAGAACAATTATGTTCTTAACATTATAGCTGCAAGTCTCTAAAATTTATAAAGCCCCTTTTAAAAATTCTATTTCATTGCAACAAAAAAATGTCAAGGAGTTACAGCTCTTCGAGTTGATGATTCAGGGTCCTTGTGGCAGACTGGCATATGTTTGTGGGTCACAAGATCTCCCTTATGTCTGCCACCAGATATGTTTTGGACCAACCTCATTTTTTCTTTCACATGAAAAATTTCAGTTATGAAATAAAATACTTGATAAACTGAACATAGTTTTGCTGAGAGAGAGAGAGAGAGTTTTTGATAAGTCCAAACTATTTATAGGAAAATATTCTCCAGAAACAGAATTTTGTGACAGTGTTTTGTCTGGTTTACATTTGAAGTAGTTCTTAACCAGTTGCAGAAATGAAGGGAAGAGAAATAGCCTAAGCATCAATGAGGTGGTGGTCACATTTTATATGACTGTGAGGAGGTGGTCCTATTTTACATGACTGTGAGGAGGTGGTCATATTTTACATGACTTTAGTAGTCAGGCATATATACTTGAGAAATTTAGGAGTAGTTAAAATAGCCACAGACTTGAAAAATTGATCGTAAATTTTTTTTATCAAGAAGATGGGCCCCCTGGTCAACAAAAAAATTACAAAACAAACATTATACCTCTGCAAATTCAAAATATCCTCAACAAAACCTTTCCTGTTTCAGAGCAAATTCAAAATGTCCTCAACAAAACCTCTCTTTTTTTTCTGAGCAAATTATACAAGAATTGCAGCCTCCTGTCATAGGCTTATATATCTCTATACAGATGGAGACAAAGGTTGAGCTGCCGCCATGGCAACATCTCAAGCCAGTTACCAGATAGTCTCAGTTTTTACTACAGAAATTACAGCAAAGCTTTTAACTACAATGAAAACCTCTAAAAAAATGTCATGTTTTTTTTTATTCCCTTTCTGCAGTGAAAGCCTTGCAGAATCTTTAATCTGACAACTCATTAAAATCTCAGACATTACAATATAACGATGTTTTCGTAAAATCTCAGAAAAATAATGTCTACTGCTCATTGCCTGGTCCGACTAGCATAAAGAGTAGTGAAATATGCAAATAAAGCCACTGAAAATGCTCTTCAGACACTGGTTTCCAAACTGAAAATATAGTATAAATCAGTCTTTTCATCATTATAAGTGAAATCAAAATTCCACAAAATAAACTTAAAAACATCAAATCCACTACAGTAGCGCTGCATCACTCCTAATGAAAATATTGGAGAGACAAGGTGGTACATATATTCTGATGATTGGACACTAATACCTAACACGTGAATACCACCTGAAGGATGAACCTGGACCAGAATACACACCATGCCAATGGCCACTCATTGTATTGGTGTCAAGTGTGTTGATTTCAACCTTATGAGACAGTTATTTGATGTGAAATGCTTGTAAATGGATGTACTACCTGAGAAATATTTTTAAGGAAATGTGGTTTATACAGCAAATTTTAATCATGTTTTAAAGATTGTATGCGTTACTTTTGTGTTTTACTCAATACAAATTTTACAGAATTTTAACATCTTTACAATTTATATCTTGTAATTAACAATCTCCATATTTATTAAGAAAGGCTAATCTTCCTAAACATTTTTGCAATTCATTTTAACATTTTTCAAACTTAAGGTGAGTTTTGGTATCAATATACCATAAAATATACACACACACATACACAAATGTATGCATGCATGATGGATTAAATTTTGTAGATTTTTGTCACCCATACAAAAATTGGAAAAATAAAACATGAATATGTTTGATTGTACAGTAGTATATCTTTACTGTGTGTAATAAAACCTATCCAGAAATCTGCATCTAAACCTCAAGTCCCAAAGCTTTATGCATTCCCTATCTAGCCACCTCATTCCCAAATCCCAGTTCTCTCCATGGCCATTCTGGGGTCATTGAAAATGCTATCAAAATTACACAACTTCAGTACAAGTAATGAAAGTCAGCCTGAATGATGTCAAAAGATTTTATGTTGAATAATATAGCTTTAAATGATATACATGCAAGGTTTATTGAGGACTTACCCCCATTTTTTTACTATAGTGTAAAAAAGTCAAGGTCATATTGGTGGGATAAAAGCCTATTTGACAAGAACAAATATGTTCTAAACATTATGACTGCAGATATCTAAAATTTATAAACCACTTTTAAAAAATTCTATTTCATTGCAACAAAAAAATGTCAAGGAGTTACAGCTCTTTGAGATGGTGATAAAGAAAATAAGGGTCCTTGTGGCAGACTGGAAGATATGTTTAGGACCAACCTCATTTATTTTCTCATGAAGAATTTCAGTCATGAAATAAAATGCTGATAAACTGAACATAATTTTGCTGAGAGTGACATTCCTGGTTTTGATAAATTCAAACTATTTGTAGGAAAATATTCGCCAGAAACAGAATTTTGTGACAGCGTTTTGTCTGGTTTACATTTAAAGCAGTTCTTAACCAGTATAGAAATGAAGGGAAGAGAAAAAGCCCAAGTGTCCATGAGGTGGTGGTCATATTTTACATGACTGAGGAGATGGTCATATTTTACATGACTGTGAGGAGATGGTGACATATTACATGACTGTGAGGAGATAGTGACATATTACATGACTGAGGAGATGGTCACATATTACATGACCGAGGAGACCATCTCACAGTCATGAAATATGTGACCATCTCCTCACAGTCATGTAATATGTGACCATCTCACAGTCATGTAATATGTGACCATCTCCTCAGTCATGTAATATGTGACCATCTCCTCAGTCATGGAATATGTGACCTCTTCACAGTCATGAAATATGTGAACATCTCAGTCATGGAATATGTGACCATCTCCTCAGTCATGGAATATGTGACCATCTCATAGTCATGTAATATGTGACCATCTCCTCAGTCATGAAATATGTGACCATCTCCTCACATGTTACATGACTGTGAGGAGGGTGTCACATATTACATGACAGTGAGGAGATGGTCACATATTACATGACCGAGGAGATGGTCACATATTACATGACTGAAGAGATGGTCACATATTCCATGACTGTGAGATGGTCACATATTAAAAGACTGTAAGATGGTCACATATTCCATGACTTAGGAGATGGTCACATATTACATGACTGAGGAGATGGTCACATATTACAAGACTGAGGAGATGGTCACATACTATATGACTGAGATGGCCTCATATTTCATGACTGTGAGATGGTCACATATTACATGACTGAGGAGATGGTCACATATTACATGACTGAGGAGATGGTCACATATTAAATGACTGTGAGGAGATGGTCACATATTACATGATTGAGGAGATGGTCACATATTACATGACTGTGAGGAGATGGTCACATATTACATGACTGAGGAGATGGTCACATATTACATGACAGTGAGGAGATGGTCACATACTACTTGACTGAGATGGCCACATATTACATGACTGAGATGGTCACATATTTCATGACTGAGGAGATGGTCACATATTACATGACTGTGAGGAGATGGTCACATATTACATGACTGAAGAGATGGTCACATATTAAATCACTGAGATGGTCACATATTACATGACTGTGAGATGGTCACATATTACATGACTGAGGAGATGGTCACATATTACAGGACTGTGAGATGGTCACATATTAGATGACTGAGGAGATGGTCACATATTACATGACTGAGGAGATGGTCACATATTACATGACTGAGATGGTCACATATTACATGACTGTGAGATGGTCACATATTACATGACTGAGGAGATGGTCACATATTACAGGACTGTGAGATGGTCACATATTAGATGACTGAGGAGATGGTCACATATTACAGGACTGAGGAGATGGTCACATATTACATGACTGTGAGATGGTCACATATTACATGACTGAGGAGATGGTCACATATTACAGGACTGTGAGATGGTCACATATTAGATGACTGAGGAGATGGTCACATATTACATGACTGAGGAGATGGTCACATATTACATGACTGAGATGGTCACATATTACATGACTGTGAGATGGTCACATATTACATGACTGAGGAGATGGTCACATATTACAGGACTGTGAGATGGTCACATATTAGATGACTGAGGAGATGGTCACATATTACAGGACTGAGGAGATGGTCACATATTACATGACTGAGATGGTCACATATTACATGACTGTGAGATGGTCACATATTACATGACTGAGGAGATGGTCACATATTACAGGACTGTGAGATGGTCACATTAGATGACTAAGGAGATGGTCACATATTACATGACTGAGGAGATGGTCACATATTACATGACTGAGATGGTCACATATTACATAACTGTGAGATGGTCACGTATTACATGACTGAGATGGTCACATATTACATGACTGTGAGATGGTCACATATTACATGACTGAGGAGATGGTCACATATTACATGATTGTGAGATGATCACATATTAGATGACTGAGGAGATGGTCACATATTACAGGACTGTGAGATGGTCACATATTAGATGACTACTGAGGAGATGGTCACATATTATTACATGACTGAGGAGATGGTCACATATTACATGACTGTGAGATGGTCACATATTACATAACTGTGAGATGGTCACATATTACATGACTGTGAGGAGATGGTCACATATTACATGACTGAAGAGATGGTCACATATTACATGACTGTGAGGAGATGGTCACATATTACATGACTGAGGAGATGGTCACATATTACATGACTGAGGAGATGGTCACATATTACATGACTGTGAGATGGTCACATATTAGATGACTGAGGAAATGGTCACATATTACATGACTGAGGAGATGGTCACATATTACATGACTGAGATGGTCACATATTAGATGACTACTGAGGAGATGGTCACATATTACATGACTGAGATGGTCACATATTAGATGACTACTGAGGAGATGGTCACATATTACATGACTGTGAGGAGATGGTCACATATTACATGACTGAAGAGATGGTCACATATTACATCACTGAGATGGTCACATATTACATGACTGTGAGATGGTCACATATTACATGACTGAGGAGATGGTCACATATTACAGGACTGTGAGATGGTCACATATTAGATGACTGAGGAAATGGTCACATATTACATGACTGAGGAGATGGTCACATATTACATGACTGAGATGGTCACATATTACATGACTGTGAGATGGTCACATATTACATAACTGTGAGATGGTCACGTATTACATGACTGAGATGGTCACATATTACATGACTGTGAGATGGTCACATATTACATGACTGAGGAGATGGTCACATATTACATGACTGTGAGATGGTCACATATTACATGACTGAGGAGATGGTCACATATTACATGACTATGAGATGGTCACATATTAGATGACTGAGGAGATGGTCACATATTACAGGACTGTGAGATGGTCACATATTAGATGACTGAGGAGATGGTCACATATTACATGACTGAGGAGATGGTCACATATTACATGACTGAGATGGTCACATATTACATGACTGTGAGATGGTCACATATTACATGACTGAGGAGATGGTCACATATTACAGGACTGTGAGATGGTCACATATTAGATGACTGAGGAGATGGTCACATATTACAGGACTGAGGAGATGGTCACATATTACATGACTGAGATGGTCACATATTACATGACTGTGAGATGGTCACATATTACATAACTGAGATGGTCACGTATTACATGACTGAGATGGTCACATATTACATGACTGTGAGATGGTCACATATTACATGACTGAGGAGATGGTCACATATTACATGACTGTGAGATGGTCACATATTAGATGACTGAGGAGATGGTCACATATTACATGACAGTGAGGAGATGGTCATATTTTACATGTCTGTGAGAAGAGTGC
Organism: Potamilus streckersoni; assembly: GCA_016746295.1. NCBI lineage: Eukaryota > Metazoa > Mollusca > Bivalvia > Unionida > Unionidae > Potamilus > Potamilus streckersoni. Next base: position 743,474 of record JAEAOA010000779.1, read on the forward strand.
TTGTGATGGTGACAGCTAGATTTATCTCAATTTGTTTATGGAGCTAACAGGATGCTTCAGTCAGCAGTTAATTTTACGAATATGGAGGAAAGAACTATTTCCACACAAATGATTCTTTGTTCATTGGTTTCTGATACAACTATGAAATCCACAAGACGAAGCTAACTACGGCTGGTATGTTGAACCTATGACTCTATGGCCAAATGTACTGAGAAACTAAACACATAAAAACTTGAACACTTACATTAATCTTGTGTGATTGGACATACAGACTGGGATGGATGCATACACATGCAAATAAATATCAAAGTGATAACTATATTGATTTTCCAGCAAGGTGGATGCAAGGCAGACTTAAGAATAGGAGTTCCTCAACAGACTTGCACTCTATTAGTCAAAAATGTTTTCCAAGAATTCAGGATAGAACATGTATTACTTTTCTGAAACCATATCTGACATTATTCAAATTAGCTGGAAATAATGGACATAATAATGACATCCTATTCAGTTAGGATCAAGTAGTGTATATACACACTTCTAAATCAAGACCAACTACAGATACCCAGATATGCCATCACATGATGCACTGGAAAATCTGGGTCTTTGGAGTTTGTTAGGAGTAACCAGCAGAAGAAACAAAAAATACCCTGATCTGCAGGTGCATTATGCTTCAGCAGATCAGGATCTTTGTTGTTTACAGTTATGAAACACTTTGTAAAACCCCAGGTCAATACGACCATTTATTCAGGGAAAGTAGTGACACGATTTGGAATACATTTAACATGGCAGAATTACTGGGCATACAGCTGGCACCATTTTCATTTAGGACCAACCAGATCAGGCGATGAATGTCTATGTAAAGTATAATGGCTATCCACCCAGCAGTGTAGTCGTAGCACATAGACAGATGACAGATGATTCAATGACAGATGACATATGATTCAATAACAGATGATGGATGATTCAATGACTAGATGATTCAATAAGTTCATTTGGTATATGTGCAGATGAACCAAAAATTGAATTTACTGTATCACTTTTAAATATTTACTTAACTTGTATTTACTTTTAAAATATATTTACTTTAAGTTTGTTTTTAATTCAGGCTTTAATGTCAAACTAAATTTGTTTGCAAGAATTTATGATGTCAAGAAATCTAATACTATCAGCCCTTATTCTGAGCATTCAAAATAAATTCTACATTATTGCAAACCACATGTCAATACATATTTATACATTACATGTATATGTGCCCCACTTAACCTACCGAAAATGAAAGCATTAAAAATTGATGAGCCCTGGAAAATTGTTATAATGACATGCAATTTTATTCAGGTCATCTAGTCATTCCTACCATATAATTTGTCAACCTTAAGTGGCTTTTGCCAAATCTTGCTAAACAAATTTTCTGAAACATGTGAAGTCCTGAATGCTATAAAGTGTGTAAAACAAAGAAAACGTGTGTACAAAAAACTAATCAGATCATCTACATATAAATCAATCAAACTTATCTTCAATTTTCTAAAATTAACAAAGTCTAAATTTGCATACTTAAAAGATGTATACAATTTTTTCAATTCTCATATTGGCTTGAAAATCTAACCACATCATCTACAAATGAACCCAATAAGCCAATCCTAATCCTATGACATTATAGGCATGTGCCAATCCTAACCCTATGACATTGTACACATGTGCCAATCCTAACCCTATGACATTGTACACATGTGCCAATCCTAATCCTATGACATTATAGGCATGTGCCAATCCTAATCCTATGACATTATAGGCCTGTGCCAATCCTAACCCTATGACATTGTACACATGTGCCAATCCTAACCCTATGACATTGTACACATGTGCCAATCCTAACCCTATGACATTGTACACATGTGCCAATCCTAACCCTATGACATTGTACACATGTGTCAATCCTAACAATATGAAATTATATGCATGTGCCAATCTTAACCCTATGACATTGTACACATGTGCCAATCCTAACCCTATGACATTGTACACATGTGCCAATCCTAACCCTATGACATTGTACACATGTGTCAATCCTAACAATATGAAATTATATGCATGTGCCAATCCTATCACATTATAGGCATGTGCCAATCCTAACCCTATGACATTGTACACATGTGCCAATCCTAACCCTATGACATTGTACACATGTGCCAATAATCCTAACCCTATGACATTGTACACATGTGTCAATCCTAACAATATGAAATTATATGCATGTGCCAATCCTATCACATTATAGGCATGTGCCAATCCTAACCCTATGACATTGTACACATGTGCCAATCCTAACCCTATGACATTGTACACATGTGCCAATCCTATCACATTATAGGCATGTGCCAATCCTAACCCTATGACATTGTACACATGTGCCAATCCTAACAATATGACATTATACACATGTGCCAATCCTAACCCTATGACATTGTACACATGTGCCAATCCTAACCCTATGACATTGTACACATGTGCCAATCCTAACCCTATGACATTATACACATGTGCCAATCCTATCACATTATAGGCATGTGCCAATCCTAACCCTATGACATTATACACATGTGCCAATCCTAACAATATGACATTATACACATGTGCCAATAATCCTAAAGGCATGTGCCATTTTAATCCTATGATATTATAGTGTTATGTATATTTAATTTCATTGTTTGTTAATTAGATTTTTTAAATTTCTTATTATTTCATTGCATACTATTAAAATGTAACATTGTATGCTGGACATGACCTTGTCCAAATTTGAATTGATTTTTGTTTGACCCAAATTGATTTTTTAAAATTTTATTCTGTGTAAACAACTAATTCATACCTAAATTATTGTCTATGTGTATGGGATTAAAATCAGAATTATTATTATTAATATGTTTATTTGGGTCAAGGTCTAAGTGTTTTGATTTCCTAAATGAAGTTTACACAATCCAGTTTATGGTTTGTATTTTGTAAACATCAGGATAATTAGAGAAGGTTTTTTTCCAATAGGTAATGTTTTTGTTTTGGAAAATGATAATGGTGACCCTGAAGTCAAGTATGAGAACTATAAAATCTTATAACTGAGAGGATTGTTTCAGTTATGCTTTAAGACTTAGCACTAAGTTCTATTATATGGTGTGCCTAGTATTTCATTTTTGGACTGGAAAATTTATTTCTTCAAATTACTGAATTCAAGTGATTCATTTCTCTGGAAATACGACAGTGCTCTGGTAAAATTCTTGGATAGAGAAATTCACTGGAATCTACAGGGAATTCAAACCTGGAATTATATTACTATGATTCAACAAAAGAATGTTGATACATCAACACCTTCTAAGCTACCATAGACACATCATCACCATCAGTTTCTGGATTTATTCTGGATTTTTACTGAATTTTATTCAGAACTTTAAATTACTTTGTAATTCTTGGATTATTTTAGGATTTAATTTGCAATACTGTAAGTTCTTTTTTCTCATTTTCACTTTGCATTCCAAGGGAATAAATTATTTGTTAAATCTTACAAAGCTTGTTGTCTTTCACTCTTTTCTGTTACTTATTTTAAGAACATAGACTCATAAAAACAGACAAGTGTGAATAACCCCATGATATTATAGGTATGTTCAAATAATTCCATGACATTATAAGAATGTGCCAATCCTAACCCAATGCCAAAACAGCCATGTGCCAATCCTAGCCCTATGACATTATAGGCATGTGCCAATCCTAACAATATGACATTAGGCATGTGCCAAGAACACTGATATTATAGGCATTTGCCATCCTAACCCTACGACCTTATGGGCATGTGCTATCCTAGCCCTGTGACATTATGGGCATATACCATCCTAACCCTGTGACATTAGGCATGTGCCAAGAACCCTATGAAATTATAGGCATGTGCCTTTCTAACCCTATGACATTACAGGCATGTGCCATCCTAACTCTATAACATCACTGACATGTGCCATCCTAAATCAATGACATTATAGGAATGTGCCAATCCTTACCCTATGATATCAGGCATGTGCCAATCCTAACCATATGACAGTATGGGCATGTGTCATCCTAACTGTATGACAGCAGGCATATGCCAAGAACTTTATAACATTATAGATATGTGCCATCCTAACCCTATGACATTATGGGCATGTGTCTTCCTAACCAGATGGGCCCGCGTGGCCGTGTGGTCTAAAGAACTGTCCATTACGAATCACTGCCATCTCACCTCTGTCTTCGTGAGTTCAAGTCCAGAATCAGCTAACATGGGTATATGAGAAAGCCTGCCAGTAGCTTCTTGTGGGTCGGTGGTTCTTCCTGGAGTATTCCAGGGTTCTTCCTCCACCATTAATACTGGCCGCCATGTATAGTCTATCTTGTGCTGAAAAATGGTGTTAAACCCTAAAACAACAACAAATCTTCCTAACCATCTAACATTAGGCATGTGTCATCCTAACAAATGACTTTATAAGTGTGTGCCATCCTACCCTATGACAGTAAGGGCACTTGCCATCCTAACCGTATGAAAATGCAGTCATGTGTCATCCAAACCCTATGACATTATGGGCATGTGTCATCCACACCCTATGACATTACAAGCATGTGCCATCCTAGCCCTATGACATTAAAGACATGCCCTATCCTAATGCTATAACATTATTGACATGTGCTGTCCTAACCCTATAGCATTTGGTATGTGCCATCCAAGACTAAAACCCAAGGGGACAGAAGTAAGATGGCAGAGATCGTTAATGGGGAGAGCTTTAGATCACATGATCAACCAGTACTTATTGTGCAATCTTGCTAACATGCTTCTGGGGATGAACACTACTACTGCAAGCAAAGGAACCATACAAAACTGAAAACAAAACATGAGCATTTTAATATTAAGAAACATAACTCAGTGGCCATTTAAACCAACAAATTACCTGTATGAGCAAGTCATATTGAACTGCTAAAATGTGAAATATTTAATGATGTTTCAGTAAAATATACTTGTGACCCAAGGAAGGCAGTCACCCACAGAGGTGATTTAAAATTATATATGTTCATATGTACTTTTTGAAGTTGAAAACCTGAGTACAGTTGGATATTTTTAAATTAAAAATATACCTTTTCTGGTTACCTTTAAGTATGAAAAAATAAATATATACTTACAGGTTAGATGGTATCATAAAATATATGCTTAAAAGTTCAATATTAAAGTTCATGCTCACAATTTGTTTTCTTGACATTATCACCATACAGAAATAAAATTTTGACAACTTCTGAAGAAAAACTGAAATGGCTATAAACAATCAAGAAATTTTATTTTCTAATTACAACTTTATGTAGTTTAACATTCTCTAAATATTAGCTGAAAGAATAAGAAATACTATAAAATAATTTTATTAATGTAATTTCTGCACAATATCAACTTAAATAAGGCTATTCCTTTCCTATTTCTGACTTACCCAAACATTTTACCAAGTCCAGTGTAGATGTAGAGAGTATAAATCAGCAACAGGCAGACCTTTATTGGAATTTCTGTGAAAGAAAATGATCAGGTTATGAATGTAATGAACTTCAAATTTATATTGAAATTAATATTACTTAAAGGCAATTTAGTATTTATATCTAATTTTTAATATATAAAATTTGCATCTAAATTAATATATTACTTATAGACCAATTTAGCATTTATATTTAAATTAATATATTACAGTAAAACCTGTCTTAAGCAATATTTGCTATGAGCAAACACCAACCATTTACAACCATAATTGTAATGCATGGATCAATTTTTTTTGCATAAATGCACTGTTGTGAGCAAGCACCTGCTGAAAGCAACCAACGATCACAATGCCTTGACAAAATATTCATTTGGACACTGCTATGAATGACCACATTGCAAAAATGGATAAACACCACAATCCTTATTTAATCTGTGTAACTTAATACTGTTCTAAAAGAAACAATAGTGACTTCTGAAATTTTATAGGTCATGCATGTAGATTGTAAACCAGACTAAAGTAGATGCAACCTGTTCATACACTGTGAATGAACAACTACAAAATCAGAGACAAACACCACTGACCTTTATGCAATCCTTTGAAATTTAATACTGTTCTAAAAGAAAAACATATAAGGCTGGCTACTCACTTCTGAAATGTTATAGGTCATGCATGTAGAGTCATATACTATAGATTGTAAACCAGACTAAAGTACATGCAGATTGTTCATACACTATGAATGACTGTATTTCAATAACAGAAACAAACAGCACTGATCCTTATGTAATCCTTTTTAACAACAGCTACTTGCAAAGCAATAACTTATGATCAAAACAAAAGAAAAAAAGAAAACCAAAAAAGAGACAAAAAAAAACAAGAAATAGGAGTCTGGCAGCCAGTTTGTAAATTTGATAGGTCAAGCATACAATGACATTTGTTATGGACTACACTTGGCTAAAGTACATGTCACAAATTGCCACTATAGTTAGGAAGTCAAGGTAGTGATAACTTAATAAAGTTGATCTGTACTGCCTGTCGATGAATGAGGTCTTGATCTATTAAATAAGCAAGTGAGAACCATTTCCCAGATTTGATGTTATTGTTATAGGGAGGTGTTGGTGGTTGTTGTTTTTTCAATGTTACAGAGATTACACCCCAAGCCATCATCTGTTCAAGTTGGTGTGACATGCTAACTCTTTGTTTACATAGTTAATCTCTTTAAGTCATCTGTAAATTAAGCTGATGATTTTTGTCTCAGAATGATTTTATTTCTGGATTTGATTTCATTCACTGGTACATGTACAGGTATATATTTTTCCTATTTCCCAAAAGCCTAATGAAAACTGTCCTTACAGTTGTTACTACAAAGGAACACCAATAACATTAACATCTAACACCTTAATAACAATGGCAGAACCTCCAACTAAAAATGACAAAGATTAACGCTAGAGAAAAAAAGTAGTTCAAAGAAGTAAAAAAAAAAGAAGACCATTTTCAAAATAACAGTTTAAACATCAGCAAAACAAATTCTGGGAGTTATAACAAGGAGTAAATCAGAAATTATTTCATATGCTAATAATAGTACTATTGTTAGTGCCTCTACTTCATGGATGGGGTACTAATATAAGCCTATGTGTATCAATGAAACAGCCAGGTGTAATTCACACCATGTACTTTTCAGTCTATTATAAAATAAAATCTGAACATGTTCATCACACATACTAAAAGAAATTAACTATTCTTACTATTCAATACCAGAATTGCTGTATATTAGAGAAATACATGTAAATATAATTTACCTTCTATATATCATTTTTTTTCTTCTGAATCGTCTACCATATTTGTTCAACTGATAGCTACTTCCGTTTTCAGCCTCATTTTTTTATGTGCCATATAAATGACATTGCTGCCTTATTTGGAAACAAACAGATCACAGTAATATGACATGCATTAAATAATATATCATAGAATATCCAAATATGGCATAATAAGCCTTATTTTGAAAATAAATTACTATGAGAATCTCATGTTATCTGTCATTGTGGACAAGGTATGGTTAGTGTAAACATTCCAATATGTTTTACTTGATACAGGTTTAATAACTTTATCATTAACAACCTCCAAAAACTGGAAAAGATAACTCTGCTTAGTAGATTTTAACTAGTCATCTTTGTCTGGCAATAGTTTTATTTGCAAGGTATAGGATCATAGCCTAGCCTTAACCATGTTGAGGCTACGACATCACAGCTAATGCTAATAAATGTACATCTGATCTTCAGATATAAATGATGAAATGCATGTTTAATGACAGAAGTATGTCTTTATTGCTATATAACTTTGTTTTCAGATGAATGCCTACAATATTTTGCATGAACTCTTAATTAAGAATAGAATATATGTACAGTGAGTTTGGTTATTTGTTTCTACATAGTACTGAAATTTGACCATGGAATCTCCGAGAGAGACCACCTATCTCGAGATACTATTCTTTTTGGCAGTAGGGTCAGTCTGAGAAACTGAGAAAGTATTTTTCCTTGCAGTGAACAAACTATGCAACTGAGAAAGTTATCATAGCTTATGCCAGGAACTGCAACTTGAAAAAAAATTCAAATAGTACATCCAGTTTTTAATTAAATAAATAATACTCAAACTATAATTTAGTTTTAAACATTATTGGTCAAGATTTGGGAAAAAAACAGCAAAAAAGAAAATATGAATTTACACTTAAGTCAATAACAATATGGTGGAAAGAATTTTAAGAAAACAAATCCTACTTACTGAAAAGTATCAAAGACTTGTTCAAAATATGACAAAAATAAACAAACTATTCCTCCATATATCCACATGCAAATGCATATGCAGATTCATGGAGTCAATGACATCACACAAAGCATATTAAATACACGATTATTTTGTACTATATACTTTTCAATGACTTTTGTGTTATATCACTTTCTCACTCTTCTTCCATTATGATCTATCATATACTTTGACCAAGACTAAATCTCCTGGTATTGTCAGTCAGGATAATAGCCAAGTGCCTGGATCACAGACCTACAACTTAGGGAATTTTCATCTCTTAGCTGGTCCCCCAAGTAAGGAACATTTTTAGCTGTTCCCCTCAAGTAAGGAACACTTTTAGCTGGTCCACCTAGTAAGGATCATTTTTAGCTGGTCCCCCAAGTAAGGAACACTTTTAGCTGGTCCCCCAAGTAAGGAACACTTTTAGCTGGTCCCCCAAGTAAGGAACATTCTTAGCTGGTCCCCATGTAAGGAACATTTTTAGCTTTTCTGTAAGGAACACTTGTAGCTGGTCCCCCAAGTAATGAACACTCTTAGCTGGTCTGTAAAGAACACTCTTAGCTGGTCTGTAAGGAACGCTTGTAGCTGGTCCCCCAAGTAATGAACACTCTTAGCAGGTCTGTAAGGAACCCTTGTAGCTGGTCCCCCAAGTACTGAACACTCTTAGCTGGTCTGTAAAGAACACTCTTAACTGGTCTGTAAAGAACACTCTTAGCTGGTCTGTAAGGTAAGAAACTTTTGTAGCTGGTCCCCCAAGTAATGAACACTCTTAGTTGGTCTGTAAAGAACACCCTTGGCAGCCCCCCCACCAGTAATGAACACTTAGATTATCTGTAAGGAACACTCTTAGCTGCTCTGTAAGGAACACTCGTAGCTGGCCCCCCCATGAACACTTAGCTGATCTGTAAGGAACACTCTTATCTGGTCTGTAATGAACACTCTTAGCTGGCCCCCTCAAATAGCTGTTATACACTGATTTGACCATATACAGATAATTTGATTGTGTGTCCCAGTGTTTGTAGTTATGACTAAGCAAAGAGATGTAACTCACAAACCTTGTGGTTTATACAAAAGAGGAAACAAGGAGTAGTGTCCCACTGTTGAAATCACAAGAAATAGTTGGGCATCTTTCTTCTTGTACAGCATTAGTAAACTGAAAATAAATTAAGAACTGTATCAAAAATGCAAAAACAAGATTTAAGGAGAATTGTGTATTTAAAGATACTACAATAAGTTTTTTTAATATATAATGAATCTTATTGTTATCCAATAGACAGTGCTTGTCCTTTAAGTTGGTATTAAGACTTCAACACAAATAGTCAAATATTCCTGATTTTCGGCCAATAAGATCACCTGGCAATAGAGTTTAAGAAAAAGCTCATAAATCTAACAATTTTTTAATTTCACTATTATCTTACATTTAACAGCCAACGTGCCCCCAAAAATGTGCTTTTCAAAGGTCCAATAAACTTCACATTATCTTAGTAAATAGAAAAGTAATCTATGACAACCATTACAAAGGTCATCTAGTGAATCATTTCAACTGTTGCATTGAATAATGTAATGTGATAATGGAGTAACAAGTCAAATTAGCAAGACTGAGTAATTTTGATAATACAAAATCACAGGCTATTAATGGTGATACTAAATCACAGGCTATTGATGATGATGCTAAATCACTGGCTTTTGAGGAAACTTAATCACAGGCTATTAATGATGATACTAAATTGCAGGCTTTTGATGATAATACAAAATCACAGGCTATTGATGATGATGCTAAATCACAGGCTATTGATGATGATACTAAATCACAGGCTATTGATGATGATACTAAATCACAGGCTATTGATGATAATACAAAATCACAGGCTATTGATGATGATGCTAAATCACAGGCTATTGATGATGATACTAAATCACAGGCTATTGATGATGATACTAAATCACAGGCTATTGATGATAATACAAAATCACAGGCTATTAATGGTGATACTAAATCACAGGCTATTGATGATGATGCTAAATCACTGGCTTTTGAGGAAACTTAATCACAGGCTATTGATGATGATACTAAATTACAGGCTATTGATGATAATACAAACTCACAGGCTATTGATGATGATGCTAAATCACAGGCTATTGATGATGATACTAAATCACAGGCTATTGATGATGATACTAAATAACAGGCTATTGATGATAATACAATATCACAGGCTATTGATGATGATGCTAAATCACAGGCTATTGATGATGATACTAAATCACAAGCTATTGATGATGATACTAAATCACAGGCTATTGATGATAATACAAAATCACAGGCTATTGATGATGATGCTAAATCACAGGCTATTGATGATGATACTAAATCACAGGCTATTGATGATAACACAAAATCACAGGCTTTTGAGGATACTCAATCGCTGGTTATTGATGATGATGCTAAATTGCAGGCTATTGATGATAATACAAAATCACAGGCTTTTGAGGATAATTAATTGCAGGCTATTGATGATGATGATACTAAATCGCAGGCTACTGATGATACTAAATCACAGGCTATTGATGATAATACTAAATCACAGGCTATTGATGATAATACTAAATCACAGGCTATTGATGATGATACAAAATCTCAGGCTATTGATGATGCTAAATAACAGGCTATTGATGATGATACTAAATCACAGGCTATTGATGATGATACTAAATCACAGGCTATTGATGATATTACAAAATCACAGGCTATTGATGATGATGCTAAATCACAGGCTATTGATGATGATACTAAATCACAGGCTATTGATGATAATACAAAATCACAGGCTTTTGAGGATACTCAATCGCTGGTTATTGATGATGATACTAAATTGCAGGCTATTGATGATAATACAAAATCACAGGCTTTTGAGGAAACTTAATCACAGGCTATTGATGATGATACTAAATTGCAGGTTATTGATGATAATACAAAATCACAGGCTATTGAGGATAATTAATCGCAGGCTATTGATGATGATTATACTAAATCACAGGCTATTGATGATGATACTAAATCACAGGCTATTGATGATAATACAAAATCACAGGCTTTTGAGGATACTAAATCACAGGCTATTGATGATAATACAAAATCACAGGCTTTTGAGGATACTACATCACAGGCTATTGATGATAATACAAAATCACAGGCTTTTGAGGATACTCACAGGCTATTGATGATGATGATACTAAATTGCAGGCTATTGATGATACTAAATTGCAGGCTATTGATGATAATGCTAAATCACAGGCTATTGATGATGATACAAAATCTCAGGCTATTGATGATGATGCTAAATCACAGGCTATTGATGATGATGCTAAATCAGAGGCTATTGATGGTGATACTAAATCTTAGGCTATTGATGATGATGCTAAATCAGAGGCTATTGATGGTGATACTAAATCACAGGCTATTGATGATGATGCTAAATCAGAGGCTATTGATGATACTAAATCAAAGGCTATTGATGATAATGCTAAATCTCAGTCTATTGATGATGATACTCAATCACAGGCTATTGATGATGATGCTAAATCAGAGGCTATTGATGGTGATACTAAATCACAGGCTATTGATGATGATGCTAAATCAGAGGCTATTGATGATACTAAATCAAAGGCTATTGATGATAATGCTAAATCTCAGTCTATTGATGATGATACTCAATCACAGGCTTTTGATGATGATGCTAAATCAGAGGCTATTGATGATACTAAATCACAGGCTTTTGATGATGATGCTAAATCACAGGCATTTGAGGATACTAAATCACAGGTTATTGAAGATGATGATTATGATGCTAAATCCTAAGTTAAATTCCTAAGTTAACTATTTATGATTACCATGGATAAGTTCACATTATTATTACTTAAACTTATAACTTTATAAGATTTATTGTATATTTTTTTTCTAAATTCAATTCACAATGCAGAGCTTGAAAAGACATATATTAATCATTAAATTATGACATCAATAAAACACATTATGACAAACACAACATAATTATGACATCAACACGTAATTATGAAATCATCAATAAAACATGATTATGTCATCATCAGTACATGACTACAACATCCATACATTTCTATGACATCAATGCAACATGATTATGACATCATCAATACAACATAATTATGAAATCAATACAACATGATTATGACATCATCAATACCTCACTTCTTAATTAGGTCTTTTGTAATGCTATGAACTCTGGGAGATATTGGCTAAAAAAACATGATGCAGATGTGCCTTCTGTCTTTATTAAATAATGAAATGAGAAATACTTACAAAATATTAATAACTGTAGTTACTGTCCAGTACAAGAATAACTTAAAGCCAATGTTACATGTATAAAACTTTTGAAAAATCACTTTTTATCCATCAATGAAAACTAATGTGATTTCTCATGTAATCAGCATAAATAGGCCAAATAAATAGGCTTAATGGAAACATATTGACAAGAATGGTAAACAGGCTAATTGAACATACCTTAATGGAAACATAATGACATGAAAGGTAGACAGGCCAATCGAACATACCTTAATGGAAAGATAATGACATGAAAGGTAAAAAGGCAAAATGTACATACCTTAATGGAAGGATAATGAGCAGAATGGCCTTCTCATGTACATGCCAACTGAACATGAAAAAGCCAAAGGCACACAACACCAGTGTTCTCACAAAGCTAGCTGGACCTCGTGGCCTTGACCATAGCAGGAACAAACTTGGCTGAAAGAGAAATGTATCATACATCATTCATGTTGTAATGAAAGAGAAATGTATCATACATCATTCATGTTGTAATGAAAGAAATGTTTCATACATCATTCATGTTGTAATGAAAGAGAAATGTATCATACATCATTCATGTTGTAATGAAAGAGAAATGTATCATACATCATTCATGTTATAATGAATAACTGAACCTAAGGAATGTCTGTCTCAAATGAGGATGGCAAAGTATAGGTATCACATTTTCTCAGGTGAAAGTAGTATCAACTATGCAAAATTACACCTCTCCTTTGATAATTCACACACAACAGGGTCCAGGGTATAAGTATAAACAAGGTGTGAATTACCAAAAGAAAAATGACAAATTAAATAGGAAAACTTTCAGTATCAGTCTCTAGAAGACTGAGTGAGCCCATTTTGAGACCTTTTGGCACACTGTGTAATATCATGGATTAAGGCTGTGAGTGAAGCCAGTCTGAGACCTTTTTGCACACTGTGTACTATCATTGATTAAGGTTGTGAGTGAGGCCAGTCTGAGACTTTTGGCACACTGTGTAATATCATGGATTAAGGCTGTGAGTGAGCCAATTCTGAGACCTTTTGGCACACTGTGTAATATCATGGATTAAGGCTGTGAGTGAGGACAGTCTGAGATCTTTTGGCACATTGTGTAATATCATGGATTAAGGCTGTGAGTGAGGCCAGTCTGAGATCTTTTGGCACACTGTGTAATATCATGGATTAAGGCTGTGAGTGAGGCCAGTCTGAGATCTTTTGGCACACTGTGTAAGATCATGGATTAAGGCTGTGAGTGAGGCCAGTCTGAGATCTTTTGGCACACTGTGTAATATCATCGATTAAGGCTGTGAGTGAGGCCAGTCTGAGACCTTTTGGCACACTGTGTAATATCGTGGATTAAGGCTGTGAGTGAGGCCAGTCTGAGACCTTTTAGCACACTGTGTAATATCATGGATTAAGGCTGTGAGTGAGGCCAGTCTGAGACCTTTTGGCACACTGTGTAATATCATGGATTAAGGCTGTGAGTGAGGCCAGTCTGAGATCTTTTGGCACACTGTGTAATATCATGGATTAAGGCTGTGAGTGAGGCCAGTCTGAGATCTTTTGGCACACTGTGTAATATCATGGATTAAGGCTGTGAGTGAGGCCAGTCTGAGACCTTTTGGCACACTGTGTAATATCATGGATTAAGGCTGTGAGTGAGGCCAGTCTGAGACCTTTTAACACTGTGTAATATCATGGATTAAGGCTGTGAGTGAGGCCAGTCTGAAACCTTTTGGCACACTGTGATATCAAGAAGTTAACAGATTATGTCATACTTACCATTATGGCCAGCAGAGTCACAACAAGAGTCACAAATGGGGTTATAGAGGGCAGCACTACATGGTCATACTCCTGTACAAGACCTCCTGTCATCACAGCTGTATGGTTGGATTCAACAGCAAGGAGGTTCAACTTTGAGGCTAGAACATGAAAAATAAATAGCAAATGAATTATAATTCAATGAATAAATTAAAGAACCAGAAGATAAAACAATTAAAATCTATTTGTTTGATAATGTTACATTTTAACAGTTTTCAGTGTAATGCAGCAATTGAGGTTCATTGGTCTAACCCCACTATGTACTGAATTGCTTAAAAAAGTGAAAGATCTAAAATTTAATGGAAGTACACATGACAAATGGTAAACACCAAAATGAAGACAATATTGACGAGACAAAATTGTTTTCTAGAGTCCATATTCTGCATGATTTTGGAAAGTCTATATCTTACACTGTTGTCTTGAGTCTATATTCATCATAGTGTGGTTAGATCAGTTCAGCATCTGTTATATGAATGCTGCACTTCATCAATGGAATTGTCAATCTGTTGTATGAATGCTGCCCTTCATGAATGGAATTGTCAATCTGTTGTATGAATGCTGCCCTTCATGAATGGAATTGTCAATCTGTTGTATGAATGCTGCCCTTCATGAACGGAATTGTCAATCTGTTGTATGAATGTTGCCATTCATGAATGGAATTGTCAATCTGTTGTATGAATGCTGCCCTTCATGAATGGAATTGTCAATCTGTTGTATGAATGCTGCCCTTCATGAATGGAATTGTCAATCTGTTATATGAATGCTGCCCTTCATGAATGGAATTGTCAATGTTGTATGAATGATGCCCTTCATGAATAGAAATGTCAATCTGTTGTATGAATGCTGCCCTTCATGAATGGATGGTATTGTCAATGTTATATGAATGCTGACCCTCATGAATGGAATTGTCAATGTTATATGAATGCTGCCCTTCATGAATGGAATTGTCAATCTGTTGTATGAATGCTGCCCTTCATGAATGGAATTGTCAATCTGTTGTATGAATGCTGCCCTTCAAGAATGGAATTGTCAATGTTATATGAATGCTGCCCTTCATAAATGGAATTGTCAATCTGTTATATGAATGCTGCCCTTCAAGAATGGAATTGTCAATGTTATATGAATGCTGCCCTTCATGAATTGAATTGTCAATCTGTTGTATAAATGCTGCCCTTCAAGAATGGAATTGTCAATGTTATAATTAAAATAAGTACAACGAGAGGAACCTGCATAGTGAAGTGTCCAGTTACTTCAATTAACATTGTAATGAGGGCCTACAGATGGAATATATTGAGCTGCAGTACAACTCAGCTGATGCAGATATAGAACATGATAACTTTTCGTATAGACAACTTACAGTGTTGGGCATTCTGCTATTCAAGTTGCAATCTGTGGCTAGAAAAAGCGTTTTAAATAATAATTTTTGCAGTAGATAGACAAGAATGATGTTGTCAGAAAAAAAACTTATTTATTTAAATATATGCCCTTCATGAATGGAATTGTCAATCTGTTTTATGAATGCTGCCCTTCATGAATGGAATTGTCAATCTGTTGTATGAATGCTGCCCTTCATGAATGGAATTGTCAATCTGTTATATGAATGCTACCCTTCATGAATGGAATTGTCAATCTGTTATATGAATGCTGCCTCTCGTGAATGGAATTGTCAATCTGTTGTATGAATGCTGCCCTTCATGAATGGAATTGTCAATCTGTTATATGAATGCTGCCCTTCATGAATGGAATTGTCAATCTGTTGTATGAATGCTACCCTTCATGAATGGAATTGTCAATGTTATATGAATGCTGCCCTTCATGAATGGAATTGTCAATCTGTTGTATAAATGCTGTCCTTCAAGAGTGGAATTGTCAATGTTATATGAATGCTGCCCTTCATGAATTGAATTGTCAATCTGTTGTATAAATGCTGCCCTTCAAGAATGGAATTGTCAATGTTATAAGAATGCTGCCCTTCATGAATGGAATTGTTAATCTATGATATGAATGCTGCCCTTGAATGGAATTGTCAATCTGTTGTATGAATGCTGCCCTTCATGAATGGATGGTATTGTCAATGTTATATGAATGCTGCCCTTCATGAATGGAATTGTCAATGTTATATGAATGCTGCCCTTCATGAATGGAATTGTCAATCTGTTGTATGAATGCTGCCCTTCATGAATGTAATTGTCAATCTGTTGTATGAATGCTGCCCTTCAAGAATGGAATTGTCAATGTTATAAGAATGCTGCCCTTCATGAATGGAATTGTCAATCTGTTTTACGAATGCTGCCCTTCATGAATGGAATTGTCAATCTGTTGTATGAATGCTGCCCTTCATGAACGGAATTGTCAATCTGTTATATGAATGCTTCCCTTCATGAATGGAATTGTCGATCTGTTATATGAATGCTGCCCTTCGTGAATGGAATTGTCAATCTGTTGTATGAATGCTGCCCTTCATGAATGGAATTGTCAATCTGTTTTATGAATGCTGCCCTTCATAAATGGAATTGTCAATCTGTTGTATGAATGCTGCCCTACGTGAATGGAATTGTCAATCTGTTGTATGAATGCTGCCATTCATGAATGGAATTGTCAATCTGTTGTATGAATGCTGCCCTTCATGAACAGAATTGTCAATCTGTTGTATGAATGCTGCCATTCATGAATGGAATTGTCAATCAGTCATATGAATGCTGAAATTCATGAATGGAATTGTCAATCTGTTGTATGAATGCTGCCCTTCATAAATGGAATTGTCAATGTTATATGAATGCTGCCCTTCATGAATGGAATTGTCAATGTTATATGAATGCTGCCCTTCATGAACAGAATTGTCAATCTGTTGTTTGAATGCTACCCTTCATAAATGGAATTGTCAATCTGTTAGATGAATGCTGCCCTTCATGAATGGAATTGTCAATGTTATATGAATGCTGCCCTTCATGAATGGAATTGTCAATCTGTTGTATGAATGCTGCCCTTCATGAATGCAACTGTCAATCTGTTGTTTGAATGCTGCCCTTCATGAATGGAATTGTCAAACTGTTGTATGAATGCTGCCCTTCATGAATGGAATTGTCAATCTGTTGTATGAATGCTGCCCTTCATGAATGGAATTGTCAATCTGTTGTATGAATGCTGCCCTTCATGAATGGAATTGTCAATCTGTTGTATAAATGCTGCCCTTCAAGAATGGAATTGTCAATGTTATATGAATGCTGCCCTTCATAAATGGAATTGTCAATCTGTTATATGAATGCTGCCCTTCAAGAATGGAATTGTCAATGTTATATGAATGCTGCCCTTCATGAATTGAATTGTCAATCTGTTGTATAAATGCTGCCCTTCAAGAATGGAATTGTCAATGTTATAATTAAAATAAGTACAACGAGAGGAACCTGCATAGTGAAGTGTCCAGTTACTTCAATTAACATTGTAATGAGGGCCTACAGATGGAATATATTGAGCTGCAGTACAACTCAGCTGATGCAGATATAGAACATGATAACTTTTCGTATAGACAACTTACAGTGTTGGGCATTCTGCTATTCAAGTTGCAATCTGTGGCTAGAAAAAGCGTTTTAAATAATAATTTTTGCAGTAGATAGACAAGAATGATGTCAGAAAAAAAACTTATTTATTTAAATATATGCCCTTCATGAATGGAATTGTCAATCTGTTTTATGAATGCTGCCCTTCATGAATGGAATTGTCAATCTGTTGTATGAATGCTGCCCTTCATGAATGGAATTGTCAATCTGTTATATGAATGCTACCCTTCATGAATGGAATTGTCAATCTGTTATATGAATGCTGCCTCTCGTGAATGGAATTGTCAATCTGTTGTATGAATGCTGCCCTTCATGAATGGAATTGTCAATCTGTTATATGAATGCTGCCCTTCATGAATGGAATTGTCAATCTGTTGTATGAATGCTACCCTTCATGAATGGAATTGTCAATGTTATATGAATGCTGCCCTTCATGAATGGAATTGTCAATCTGTTGTATAAATGCTGTCCTTCAAGAGTGGAATTGTCAATGTTATATGAATGCTGCCCTTCATAAATGGAATTGTCAATCTGTTATATGAATGCTGCCCTTCATGAATGGAATTGTCAATGTTATATGAATGCTGCCCTTCATGAATTGAATTGTCAATCTGTTGTATAAATGCTGCCCTTCAAGAATGGAATTGTCAATGTTATATGAATGCTGCCCTTCATAAATGGAATTGTCAATCTGTTATATGAATGCTGCCCTTCATGAATGGAATTGTCAATCTGTTGTATGAATGCTGCCCTTCATGAATGGAATTGTCAATCTGTTGTATGAATGCGCCCTTCATGAATGGAATTGTCAATCTGTTGTATGAATGCGCCCTTCATGAATGGAATTGTCAATCTGTTGTATGAATGCGCCCTTCATGAATGGAATTGTCAATCTGTTGTATGAATGCTGCCCTTCATGAATGCAATTGTCAATCTGTTACCCTAATTACAGCCTAAGTTCGTGCCCTCCTTCTCTTTTAATTCTTCTTTTTCCTGAAATTTTTATTTTTCCAGTGAATCATCATATTCTCACCATGATGTTAAAATGACTTTGAATTTTAGTTAGTAGTTGTAGCATATGTCAAATTAACAGTGTGTAAAATTTGTTTTAGTAAACTATATCTGTCTGTACAAAGTTTAACAGTGCATCAGCACAATCCTGGCTATACATTGCCAATAAAATATTTAGTTCCAAAAATACACTGTATGTCAATCCCACAATCAAGCTAATATTGTCAAATGCGTGACTTTGATGCCATGGTACAAGGCTGAATAAGCATGCTACTGACTGAATTGCTGTAGCTCACAATGATTCATATAACATGTGAAAAAAATATATATTAACAGACTTTGGAAACATAAGCAAATGAAATGTTAATATTTTAAACCTTAATACAAATTTTCTGATTGTGACCTTGATCTGAAATCAAAGAAGATAGAGTGCATGTCACAGAATGAACTGATGAATTTCACAATGAATAATGCACCTGTCAGTATGGTGCAAGTCTATTAGAAAATTAAACCATCTGAACAACACCTTACCATGATTTTCTAGGACTGTAACCTTGACCCTTTATTGTTGAATGAATTGTCTTAATTTCATTATGATTCATGAAAACCTTAATGAGGCTAAATATACACAAAATGAAAACTTTATCTAAAACTTAACTGTTGACTTTACCACCAATGGAAAAGTGTCGTTATGTAATATGCCAAGTAGGCTCAACAATAAAAATATCCACCTGCAGCAACTGTTACAATATTTGGACATCATCTGCCATTGTGTTACAATAACAGGCAGTACCTGTGACCGTTGCAGCCTTGTCCACTACATTGTAGAGAACCCAGAAATTGGGTGCCCAGTACGCATGGCACAATCCTCTCTTGACGGGAAAGAGTCTGGATAACAGCTGAAGTAACTGCCCCTGATGAAGATAGAACAGACAATGCAGTAGCCTCCCTTGCTTTTGTAGTAAAAATGTAAGTGTAAATTAAATTGATGATATTCATTCCAGTAATGCATAGTGACATGGCTAGAACACTCTAATTAAAAATGAAAATATTCATTCTAGTAATGCACAGTGTTAGGCAAAAAACATTCCAATTAAAATAAGTAATGTTTGGTTGCAATGTGAGTTAAAGTATTCCCAACAATTCAACAGTTTTTAATACAGCATAGTTTTAAGCGAAATCATTAGAAGGTTATTAACAAAAGTGGTCAGCTATATTAAAATGCCAGCAGTTTTATGCTGTGCTGCATCTGAGTTTGATTCCAATTGCAAAATGATTAAATTTAAACAGCCAAAAAGCTAAAATTGACACAGAAAGTTTTAAAGTAAAGCTTTTAAAAACAAGGAACTTCACAAATTTACATCTGCACAAATTACATGAATTTTTTTAAATGTCTATACTGTTCAATGACTGAATGCTTCAAAAATTAATTTATTAAAACTAGCTGTTTGTAAACCATATTTCCAAGCTATGCCATGGTGAAGAATATAATTTTTCCTAGTTTCATAAATTGCATATAAATGGAACTCAAATGTAAGATTCATTTACCTTATCATGAAAAATGTCAGTCTATTTAAGAAACCAACTAAAAAACTCTGCAGATTGTAATAAATGATCAAATATGCTATAGTCTTGTATGTCAAACATCTTCTCACCTCTCAACGATTAACATCATATAATCTTTCACACATTAATTGGAAATTGTTTATTCATGCAGAACTCCATTCACAATACCATTAAGGTATTACAATATATTGATCTGCATCGTGCTTTTCAATTGCTTTATTTAGTTGAGTTTGGTATTACACCCTCCCCACCTTAACTTGAGAACCTCTGGGTCACACACTCTTTTTATTGCTTATGATTTGAAACTAATTCTCAAGTCTTTGGCTAACTCCTGCTTTTGTGATTAAATTGATAAGGAAGTCGGTAGATGTTTCCCTCCTGTCCGCTGATGCTTCATACAATTTCAATATTCTCTCTACTGTCGAGTCTTCCATAAATGAATTGCCAACAGCAATGGATCTTAAAATCTCATAATTATAATAACTTGCCTTCCTGTAAATCAAATGTTGTTCTGCTGTCATTGGGACTGACGTGCCAGGAAGGGCCAACATATTAAATTTGTCCAGTAAGACTCCTCTATTCAGGGATGAAGGTAATGGCTTTTCAATGGAATTCTCTAACAGCATGGAGACGTACTCCCACTGGAGCAACTTTTGATCGGGGTTCATCCACTTCCAACCATTGGGTGGCCAAGGTAACATGCTCGATCCTATTGGTATTTGATTGGCTGTATCCTCTTGACACTCCCGTCTTGCTGGTGGGAATAAGGGCATACAGCCCCACTCTAATAGGTTGGCTGCTCTAGTTTTTGACGCCAATACTTGTGGAGGTGATGCCATATAGAGTTTATTTGAATGACTGGTTTATCCCTCTTCACGGACAGGTCTAAGACGTTTTCATCTTGCAGAGGTATACAGCTCCTTTGTTCAGGTGACTGGAGAGCTGATGTTACCGGAATCGAAGGTCCTACAATAGCAGGAGTCGCTGACGGGGATGGACTAGTTGGTACTCTTACAGGTGCTATTGAACATGGAGAGACTATGTCCAACGGATTGGCAGATGAAGGATTTTCAATTGTTCCAGGAATCTTCGCCTTCTTTACTGACACCGCAGATGCTGTAGATGACACCTTTCTCTTGCCGCCTACCCCAAAAGGTGGGTGGCAAGAATTTTGATATGGTTTCTAAACTTTCCTTTGAATTCCCAAGGAGAGCGATAATTTCATGCTTGATATCCGCTGAAGTTTCCTGACTCCTGGCTCCCTCTGGGAATGGTTGACAATCTCCCGGTGCAATCAACATCATTTTTCTCACCAGGCTGCAGGCATCTCTTTTATCTTTACACTAGAGATCAACCTTATACCACACTTGATTTACTTTATCAAAAATGTCCACAATTGACTTTGAAAGATACATCTTAATACGATGGATAGTAAGTTCCCTTTTTATCCCTGGTTTTGATGGCGAATAGGGAGGCACATTCATGCCATCGACCTCATCATCATAATCTGGCACAAACGCCTACTCAAACGAACCTTGTCTGGATACGGTAGATGCTGTATTCAGCCTATATTTATCTTGAACATGCAGGGAAGGAGCTTCAAGGGATCGCCTGGCTCTAGAGCAATATATAACTTCCCAACCTCTCTACCACTCAATCCTGGAGCGAGAGGTATTCGGGCACATCCCTACCCAAATTAATAATCTAACTCTGGCTTGCACAGCCATGCTGCTCTCCTTGGGGGGTAGCACCAACAATCTGGTTGTAGTCTTTTGGGTGAAGGGCCATCTAAAAACCATTCCCTTCTCCAAAGAAGTTTGTAGGTACATCATCTACTACTTTAGGGTATAATTGCATGACATGCTGTTTTAAGTCCACCATCCTGCGAAAGACCTTTTTCTCATCTGTACACCAGACACAGACAACATGTAGCCTCGAATGTGGGGCAGCACCTAGATGATTCCTCAACTCCCGCCTCCTGGCGAATTCCGCTGGACACATCCAACAACTGCTTTAGAGAACATTCTGAAATTTTAAAACCATTTAATTAACTGTCAAGGTACAACATTATGCTAACAATAACAGCTCAGTCATCTGCATTCTCAGGTCTCTATCATCATTTGAAGTAAAGAAAAATGTCATATATTTAAATAAATAAGTTTTTTTTCTGACAACATCATTCTTGTCTATCTACTGCAAAAATTATTATTTAAAACGCTGCTTTTTCTAGCCACAGATTGCAACTTGAATAGCAGAATGCCCAACACTGTAAGTTGTCTATACGAAAAGTTATCATGTTCTATATCTGCATCAGCTGAGTTGTACTGCAGCTCAATATATTCCATCTGTAGGCCCTCATTACAATGTTAATTGAAGTAACTGGACACTTCACTATGCAGGTTCCTCTCGTTGTACTTATTTTACAACCAGTGAGGACAGGGATCCAGTGATTTGGCACACAGGTTGGCCAGACCTAGCCCAAACCGAACAAACATTGATAGTGCAACCTTCCAACGCTGACTCCTCAGAGTCAAACTAAATAGATATCCCCCTGCCTGCATGAAGCCGTTCACCATCATGTATTCGTCTCCTACTCTTGGAACTACTCTAGCTGCCCTCTCAATGTTTCACTTTTAACTCTTTATTCTCGTCAATAAGTGGAAATAATTTCAACAGGTGCCTGGTTTCTGCTACTAAATTTGCGATACGTCTACTTCTGTGGATAGAACCAAACTGGTATTTTCTTTCCTCTATACTGCAATAGACGGTCAACGTGATAAGCTTTTGCTGGCTGTTTCTTCGATTTCATAACTAAATAAGTCAAGTCATCTAGCCTCTTGGTAATCAAATATGGTCCTTTCTATCTTGGAACAAACTTCTGATAGACTCCTATTTTTCTTAGTGGAATGTGCAGCCAAACTACCTGTCCAACTTCAAATGATCTCTTCTTTGCCTTTAGATCATAGTATTTCTTCTGGTATTGGGAACTGAATTTAAGATGTGTACGAGCAATGTTGTGTGATTCCTTCAACTTTAACTGAAGATTTTTGACATAATCTGCATTTTCAACTTCATTTATGTCCAGATTGTTCAACTCCATTGGAGTACCTATTACTGCATTCATTGGTAAAGTAATTTCTCTTCCCAAGTTCATTATGTTTGGTGTAAATCCAGTACTGGTCTTAACTTGTTGCAGATAGTCATCACAACTGTGTTGATTATTTTCACAATACATTGAAAGCATAGCTGTGAGAGTATGATTGAATCTTTCAACAGTTCCATTCGCTTGAGGATACATACTGGTGGTCCTTGTCTTCTTGATGTGAAGAAGATCACACATTTCTTGAAATATCTTTGACTGGAAGTTAGTACGATGATTAGAGTGTACTTGAAGTGGTGTGCCAAATATACTAACAAAGCAGGCAACAAAGGCCTTCACAATAGTTTGAGCTTCCTGATCCAGCAATGGAATAAGCATCTGTTCATTTTGTAAACAGATCACATATGACAAGGATATATAGGTATCCATTTCTACTCTTAGGTAATGGACCCAAAATATCCATAGCTACTCGCTCCATTGGCTCTCCAACTAAACATTGGCTGAGTGGTGCCTTATGAGATATCTTCGGTGTTTTCCTTGGCATGCAGCTATCGCAGGTTGTGCAGTAGCTTTCTATCTCCCTTCTCATATTTGGCCAGTAAAAGCTACTCTTGATTTTCTCAAGCATCTTATCGGCACCCAGATGGCCAGCCGAGGGAACATCATGAAAGTACTTGAGTACATCTGCCCTCTTGTTTGTCAGGACAACAAGCTGGTAATGGGTGGTCTTGCCAACTTCACTAATCCATTTTCGGTACAGCATGCCATCGATTAGGTGTAGCCTATCCCAACTGCGCCATAACGTCTTTAGCTCTGCTGGACTGCCTGAGATATTTGACCACTCGGGTCTGCCAGAACTTTCTTCAACTGGAACCATGATAGGTGCAATATTGGGATCCTGCAGCTGATCTTGACGTATTTCATCGCTAGACCATCCAACCATAACACATTGAGTAGGTTTTGGACCAGCCTCCATATGCACCTTCTGAGCTCGAGTTACAACCCTCATGAAGTCTACATCGTTCTCTTGTACAGGAAAAGAATCAACATCTAAACGTTTCTTCTGACTGTTTCCATTCAGAGATACCTGGGCAATGTTGGAAGGAGTGGCAAACATCTGAAACAGTGGTGATGACGCATTTTGACAATTTGAGAGTTCAAAATCATCATCAGAGATTTTGTCAGATTCCTGTTGCCGCCGGCAAATAGCACAAGGATTTCGGGATAATACATCAGCATTAGAGTGCTTCCTACCAGCTCTATGAGTAACACGAAAATTATATGTGCCAAATTCTTGCAGCCATCTTGCAACTTGCCCTGTTGGACATTTCAGATTTTGTATCCAACTTACTGCCGAATTATCCGTGCGTATGAGGACCTCTTGCCCATAAAGATAATGATGAAATTTCCGTAGTGCAGAGACTACAGCAAGCAACTCCTTTCTGGTAATACAGTATGAAACTTCATGCTTATTCAAGGCTTTGCTCATGTAAGCAATTACCCTTTCATGTCCATCTTGCTCTTGGGAAAGTACAGCTCCAACTGCATATTTACTAGCATCAGTGTCTAAAATAAAGTGAATCCCAGGTTGTGGATAAGGAAGGATTGGAGTACTGGTTATGGCTAGTTTCAAAGCATCAAAGGATGCCTGGCATTCCTGCATCCAAGCAAACTTGACACTTTTTTCACACAACTTATGCAAAGGTCTAGCAGTATCAGCAAAGTTCTTCACAAACTGTCTGTAATAAGAGCATAAACCTAAAAAGCTGCAAAACTTGCTTAGGATTTTTTGATTGCGGCCACTCTTGAACAGCAGATATTTTATTGAGGTCAGTACGCATGCTGTCTTCTGAAACGATGTGGCCTAAAAATTTTGCACTGCGTTGGAAGAAAATACATTTCGATGGTTTCAGCTTCAGATTTTGACTCCAACAGTCTCTCGAAAATGTGTTCCAAGCATTCCAAACTTTGAGAAAAGGAAATCACTGGGGCAAGAATGTCGTCCATGTATATCAAGCATTCCTTCCACTGCAATTCCCTTAAAATGTCTTCCATTAATCTTTCAAATGTTGAAGGACTTCCAGCAAGTCCAAATGGCATTACAGTAAATTGGTACAAGCCAAGGCCTGTGGCAAAAGCTGTTTTCTCTTTATCATTTGGGTCTAAGCCAATCTGCCAGAATCCCGAGTTGAGATCCATACAATGAAACCATTCTGATCCACTTAAGGCATCTAGGCATTCATCAACTTTTGGTAATGGGTAAGCATCTTTGATAGTTACATCATTTAATTTTCTATAGTCTATACAAAAGCGTGTTGATCCATCTTTCTTGGTAACCAAAACTACAGGAGAAGCCCAGGGGCTATTTGATGGCTCAATAATTTTCTGTTCCAGCATTTTCAGTATCTCTTACTCTTCAATTTCTTGTTTCCCAACTGGTTGTCTTCTTGGTGGTTGGCGTATAGGGGCGGTGTGAAGGGTATTAATACGGTGCAACACTCTGTCAGTACGCCCTAGATCATCTTTTGATTTTGAGAAAACAGCCTGATACTTAATGAGTAGTTCTAAGAAGGTTTGTTTTTCATCATTTTTCAATTGTTTGGAACTTTTTTGCAATAATTCTTTGAGATGCCCAGGCTCTTTGTCTTGAGCATCATCTGCACTGTACATAAAAACTGTAGCACATCTATGTTCTGTCGTTTCTTCTGTGTATATTGATTCACAAGAGCCCAGCTTCATATTTGAATATACACTAACATCTGAGTCATTTTCATTGACAACCTGCAACACGTTACATTTCCTTTTTGTGTCAATTATGCCCTAAACAATATATAAATGTTTTTTTTCAAAGAGCTCATTGTTTGATTCAACAAGTCCGATATCCGAAAGGTATTCAATTCCTGGTATTATGACTGGTAGCCACATGTAGGAATTAGCAGGAATAGTAATGGTACATTTTGCAACAACTCTACATGACATTGAAACTTCTCCCCCAATCCAACATTGTATGTCAGCATGCTTTGTCTGAATAGTCAAGTTCTTTTGTAATCAATTTTACTGGCAAATGTAAGCATAAAATCTTGTCCAAGGATACCCTTGGGGATAATGTCACACACAATCACAGTCTGTGCGTATGGAACACCACCAATCACAATATTCATTAGGGCTTGTCCGTAAACTTATAGACATTGACCATTTACTTTCTGGACTTATTGTGGTGCACTTACAAGAGCAGGTCGTTTTTCATAAGGTATCTTTTGAAACATAGAGTGCGACAAAAGTATAGAAGTGGAACCACTGTCAACAAGAAACTTTGCCTCGACACGTATAATACTTCCAGCTGTATAAAGTCCATTGTCCCATTTTCCTATAACTTCTCCAACCTGACCTAAATGTTTGTCATCTACAGTTTTATCCTTAGTCTCATCGTTCAAATCATTTCTTTAGGCCATTTTTCTTCCATCAACCCCTGGCCTAATGAGCTGATGGTTTGCTGTTTCCCTGCTGTTTATACTGACTCTTCTGAGTGTTCTCTCCTTTGTATGTAGAATTTCCAGCCTCCATCTGACTTTGACACTGTTGGTAAATTGAGCATTTACGGAACAAGTGATCTGGAGAATTGCAGATAAAGCAAGATCTGCTTTTGAATGGTTGAGTTTGAGGCTTCGTCTCCCATCTAGCTTTATTGTTCTTTTCAATTTTATCTAGTTTTTCCATAACTTGTTTCAGGGTATTTTCTAGAGCAGTGTCAGCTCGCTCATTTTTGTACGAACGTGTTTCTTCTGACTGATCATTTAGCCCAGATATGCCTCTGACAATTGACTTCCTTGCGTTATTATCCCCAATTACTGCTTCATAAATTTCAATCACATCAATGACTTCTGCAACAGTTTTGCATTCCCTATCCGTACATCTACACTTCATCTCTAACGAAATTGCTTTGTATAATTGGTTCAGTGCAATGGATTCTTGTGCAACTGCACCCAAGTTGGAATAAGCTTTTTGTGCCATCTGATGAAGACTGTACCCAAGTACTGCTATGGACTCTCCAGACTGACATTTTCTTGCTTCAAATCTTGAAAGCCATCGGTTTTGCTGACAGGTGCTTCTGAACCTTTGCCCAAGTTTCCCAACTGGAGCTGAATATGACTGTTTTTCCTCAACAGAGAGACTGATGTAGAAAGTATGTGCAGCACACCTAAGGCTTGCACTAAGGGCTAGAATTTTTTTTACGCTCACTCCATTGTCTAAGCTCTGCACAATTTTCAAAGTGAAAAATATATTCATCCCAGTCATCGCTCCCGCTATATGGTGTCGGCTGCATTGATGGATGTGAATGAAAATAAAATCTCTCAATATCATTAAAGTCTTGTTTTATATTATTTATGACATGCTCATGCCCATCTCTTTCTATATCTTCACGAGAATCTTCCCTTCCGTCGACAGGGCCCTCATCATATATAACATTGCCTTGCCCAGCCTCAGATTCACCTATGTCAACTCTAAATACAACTTCAGGATCAGGAGAATCAGCCTTTTATTTCTTCAAATTTTAAAAGTATATACAGTAATTTACAAGTGTCACTGTGTCACTGTCCACCACACTTTGCTGTCAAAATTTATGCTGGTCTCTTAGGTTCAAATCCTGGATGGCAAATATACTTTTACCATCTCACCACTGCCACCAAAAAGTTGTAACACCCTGTGTGTTAAATATCGAAAAGACCAGAGTTCAGGACTTAAAATGATTTTAATAAATAAAAATATAAGCGAGAGAAAACGTGCTTTTCAATCTCGCATAGTGACTTGACTAACATAGTGTCTGTCACAACA
The DNA here is from genome assembly GCA_016746295.1 of Potamilus streckersoni. Classification (NCBI taxonomy): domain Eukaryota; kingdom Metazoa; phylum Mollusca; class Bivalvia; order Unionida; family Unionidae; genus Potamilus; species Potamilus streckersoni. The sequence goes on from JAEAOA010000779.1 coordinate 772,022, forward strand.
CTATTAACTTCAGATAATACAGAGCAGACTTGGTTGTCTAAATGCCAAAAGACGTAATAATACACTGTATCATGATGAAATAAATTATGTTATTATATTGGCTGTAACACATTCTGGCATGGTGGTGTGAATTAAATGAAAATAAATAATAATTTTAGTACAGAGCAGTATGGTGGGATAGCAGCGGCTTTATAAAGAATTATATAATAATTCTAAGGCATTTAAATTCAATAATAATCTACTTAAAATTTCTCATAACAATACTATTAAATTTTGGGGTTATGTAAAAATTATATAAATTATGATTTTAGAATATGTGGCCGAAATCATTTTTTATTTAGATGTTCATACTTTGCCACTCTGACAGCTATCTGCCAGTGCACTCTTGTGCACTCATATTTATAGCCGCCTATTTACGTCACATGACCTTAGCTAGCCAATCATTGTTTGTCCTTCTCAGGGCTAGCTATGGCGGTAACCAAGTCAACTGTTCAAACTACATGGAAAAATTCCTCTGAACATGAAATTTAGATAGAGTTAAGTTGTCCTCTCAATGTCCGTTGTGTTCGTTTTTACTTTTAACCCTATTTGTATATTCATACCTGCAATTACTTTGAACTGAACGAAACGGACAAGTGAATTTCATTGTGAATTGAGCAAGAGTACAAACATACTGGTGATGCATTTAGTTGTGATACGGTTAGAAATAGTTTCTGTTAAGTACATACTATTTCTGCACATTAAAGTAAAATAACAAGCTCCATATTCAATCAAGAACTTACAATAATAAACAGCAACATTAGTTCTAACATATTGTTCAACAAAAGTCTGACAAGTGAAATGTGATTCTTCAGCTGGCACATTGATTCAATCCCTATCTTGCATCTCCGCTGTTCCAGTAACAAAACTAACCGGGTGGTTAAAGTCACACATTTATGGACTAGCATCATATTTCTGGCTTTGATATTCCAAAACCATGGAAGGTAAGATAATTAATTTCCTAAACAATTCATGTGAAATTCCAACACGACACACCCACGGTCGAACATGGAAATGATTTGGGCACAATGACTATTAACACATGAACTTCTTCCCATTTAATGTTGATGTCCCATGGCTTTTAGCACTATTTTTGTCTTCTAGATGAATTCCTTGACGCATTCATTAATACTCATAATGAAAGCGTGACATTACGATGACCAGAGCAAGGTTTTATACTCACATTTAGTATAAAACTCACAGTACATGTTTATAAGAGATGCAGATGGCAATCTAAACATTGATGGGTGGGTGGCACACGTTCAGGAAGGACACATATGGTAGATGTTTTCAGTGAGAGATAAAATCGACATGATCAAATATGCTATAGTCTTGTAGGTCAAACATCATCTCACCTCTCAACAATTAACATCATATAATCTTTTACACATTAACTGGAAATTGTTTATGCATGCAGAACTCATTTCACAATACCATTAAGGTATTATAACATACTGAACTGCATCATGCTTTTCAGGTATTATTTCATGTTTTTACTTTAGCATTATTATCATTGTTATAAAAAGTAATGTAGTTCTTAATAGTGCTCAGTACTTAATTTTGTTGAGTTTGGTATTATAATATGTACCAAAGACTTCAATATCCATCTCTCTTTCTGTTAGAGCTTAATTAAAAATCAAAATCTCACCTATATTCATCAAGATGTTGCATGTTTCTGAGCTTAATCTGTTCCTTATCGGTTTATTGTACTGTGCAATTTTTCACAACTCACAGGGATTTTCCTTTAGATACTTTTGCTCCAAAATAAGATTTTTCACTAACATAAGCTCGGACAATGTTTCACTTTCTTGAATCAGTGCTTTACTAAGCCAGATTTACCACCAGCTCCACAATGCCTTATTAGGATTTTATATCCATTCATATTATAGTCAGCTTGTTCAGACAGAGATATTTTGATCAAATAAATATCTTTACATCCCAATTTCATTTTTTGATTCTTGTTTACTAAATTTATCTTAACTCTTATAGGGCTATATGGTTCTAGCACAAGATCACCTGGGTTAAATTGTTTGAAAAAAGAAATGGAAATTACACTTAAAATTGTCTGTATTTTAATTCAGACTGTTATTCTACCTTTTCAACATTTAATATCAAAATACTACTTCTATGGTGGGTGGCTGTGAATGGCACACCATCTATTTTCGTCCATCCAGCATGTACATCACTCATTTATCACTATTTTGGGTTTCAAAATCAATTTTTCTTTTGCTGGTATCTCCATCAACACTTTCTCAGCTAAAATAATCTAAACATAACTTCAACACTATCATCAGCCAGTATCTACTGAACAACATAGTCATCTAAAGATGAACTACACTGGTAATCAGCCATTTTGTTTTCTAGATAGCCCAAATTTTTAACGCACATTTGTAAAACTTCCCTGATGCAAAACTTAACTATGATAAATGCTTATTTAAGGGTCTAATGTGCCAATCAAATTTAGTTTCAGAACCATTTGTGTCAAGCCAAAGAACTAAGATGTGTAAACAGTTATAAAGAAAGACGTGTTGTGAAAAGCTACACGATACCTCTACTGGCATGGCTTATGACAAGCACTTTAATGGTAAACAGCTAAACTGTATAAAGAAAAAGTATACTTTTATATTCATCACTCTAATTTGCAGGAGTTGTTGCACATTACTAGTCTCCATGTGTATACAAATTCATAAACAACTAGCACAATTCATGCAGCCACATAACCTATCAGCATTTCTGGATCTGATATGCATGCAGCCACATACCCTATCAGCATTTCTGGATTTGATATTTATGCAGCCACATACCCTATCAGCATTTCTAGATTTGATATGTATGCAGCCACATACCCTATCAGCATTTCTAGATTTGATATGTATGCAGCCACATACCCTATCAGCATTTCTGGATTTGATATGTATGCAGCCATATACCCTATCAGCATTTCTAGATTTGATATGCATGGGTGGATTATTCAAATTATGCAACTGGTTCATGAAATGTCAAAATAATGACCATTAGATAATTGTATTCATTTGATGTTGTCTAAGTTCACAATATTCTTGGATAAAGATGAAAATCAAACATAAATTTAAAACGATTTCTTTTTTTACAAAATACATTTCCATAATGTCATAAAAGCTTTGAATCATTGGAAGATATTCTCTCAAAATTACCTACCACATAAATGAATGAACAAATGATATAGTGTCAAAATTACCTACCATGTAAATGAATGGACCAAATGATACAGCAAAGACAGAAAATACAATGACTCCAAGGGAAATCAAGCGTACAGGAGAGAATGAGCCCCATCGGATTCTACCATCTGAAACAGATAAATGTCATGAAAACATAATTTGCAAGAAGTATACATTTTTAAATTTAAACATGCCAATGTGTTGGCTAATTGCACTTTAACTATCAAATCAAAATAATGTGGAGTTTTAAACTAAAATTTCATAGTTTCAATCAAAATGATCATAACAAATTTACTGACTTTATTTTGGCCAGTTGTAAAATATAATAGTTCATTTTGAAAACTGTATATTTGCATTTATAATAGTTTGTCTTTGAAGTATATTTCTGGATATCTGCAGTGTATGAAAAAGTATTAATGTTTATGTGTATTTTTTAAACTAAATCTAATGCACTCACAAGTAAAACATGATATCATTCTATATTAAAAGTAACAAACAAAACATAACACATCAAAACTGGGCATATTCAAGGCAATGTAGACATGTATGCACACAAGCATGAATACTCCTAATGACAGGTATGCACACATGCATGAATAGTCCGAATGACAGGTATGCAGACATGCATGAATAGTCCGAATGACAGCTATGCACACATGCATGAATACTCCTAATGACAGGTATGCACACATGCATGAATAGTCCGAATGACAGGTATGCACACATGCATGAATACTCCTAATGACAGGTATGCTCACATGCATGAATACTCATATCGACAGGCACATACATATGCATGGACAGCTATGCACACATGCATGAATACTCCTAATGACAGGTATGCACACATGCATGAATAGTCCGAATGACAGGTATGCAGACATGCATGAATAGTCCTAATGACAGGTATGCTCACATGCATGAATACTCATATCGACAGGCACATACATATGTATGGACAGCTATGCACACATGCATGAATACTCCTAATGACAGGTATGCACACATGCATGAATACTCCTAATGACAGGTATGCTCACATGCATGAATACTCATATCGACAGGCACATACATATGCATAGACAGCTATGCACACATGCATGAACACTCATATTGACAGGCACATACATATGAATAGACAGCTATGCACACATGCATGAATATGCATAGACAGCTATGCACCCATGATTGAATACTCATATTGACAGGCACATACATATGAATAGACAGCTATGCACACATGCATGAATATGCATAGAGAGCTATGCACATATGCATGAATATTCATGCTGACAGGTATGCACACATGCATGAGTACTCATATTGACAAACATGCATAAGCTGACCAGAATGACCTCAACTATACTCCTCTATGTGAGCACATGAAAGTTAGCAGGTGTGCTTTATTTCACTTACCTGCATGATTTTGAAAGCAGTAACATCTCAAAAAGTACACAAAGTAGGCTGGGGCAACAAACAAGTAAATATGCTTTAAGTTTAAGAGAACAGCAAACCAGAAGGCTCCTTCTAAATTTTTTTCCTGAAAATGAGTTAAAACAATTAATAATTTAATACATTTTTTTATCTATCATTCCACTCATCAGATTATGAATATTAACTGAATTATTGGTCATAACAACATGGCTGATATAGCCAATTAAGCTCTGTGAATATTCTTTGACTGTACATAAGAACTATATATATATATATATATATATATATATATATATATATATATATATATATATATATATAAATAAAGAATTATAAATATATACCAGACAGAACAGACAGTGCTATCCATGGATTCTGTAGTAGAATCTTGATAATAGTGGGCAGAAATAATAGTTTAATACAAACAATGCTATCATACAGGTTAGAGAAATTAAATTCATACTAGATGGAGTTTCGAACCCAAGTCCGTGCATAAATGGCACCCATCACATTGCCTGCATGCACCAGCCCATATACCGTCACGACTAAGCACGCATCACCAAAAATTGATGGCAATGAGTCGGTGTTATATAAGCTCATGTGTAGCAGACACACTCACATGACGACCTAGTAAATAATTCTCATATATACACACAGTCATTCCAGATTCCTATGAAAGAAATCAAGGTATATAGGATTTTTGTATTATTCTGTCTGGTATATATTTATAATTCTTTGTATTATTCTTATTATTATCAGTAGTGGTATGCTAACAAGATACATATATTTAGTTTAGTTATCTAGAAAAAAGAAAAATAACACAAGTTAATAACATAAGATCCACCCAAGGATACTGTATCCTCACTTGGATTTTTTTTTACTTGACAATGAGAAGGTGTTATCTTCTCTCTTGTAGAGAAATAAATGTGTGTGAATTTATCAGTACCCTATGTCATTTAATGTCTTATAATAACCTATCTGATAATTTAAGTGAACCAACATCAAAACAAGATAACTATAGCTGTATACATGCACCTCTCTCTCTCTCTCTCTCTCTCTCTCTCTCTCTCTCTCTCTCTCTCTCTCACACACACACACACAAACACAAAGACTTTTATCTTTATATCAGTAGAAATTGCAGATTACCTGTAGTTGTGAAATAAATGTCTGATTTTTTGCTTAATCTCACCAAGATAAAAAAAAGGTCAGCTTGCTGGCTACGGAGGGCACATGAGCAATGATTACATGATATTTATATTGGAAATAAAATGGCCATTGTGAGCAGGTGACTGCTGGGATAGGTTTGACGTTCTATCCACCCCCCAGTAATGTTGCTAAAGCTTCTTCACATATTATCATGCATCACACACTTTCATGTTCATGGACACATTGGCCAACCTGGGCTGATTTTATGTTGGATACACAGCAGTATCACTCTTCACCTCTACAGCCATGGGTCCAGTAAATTACAAGGGTTAGTGCTCACTCATCTGATGTAGGAAGTTTCTTGCTTGCTGGTTTTCCTTTATGTCAAAGAGGGCCCTTAAGCAACCTCTGAACTGTAGATTTGACATTCTACATACATGCCAACATCCAGAGAGGTATAAGCATAATAATTGCTATTATAAGTGTCAAGAAAGCATAATATGGGCATAAAAAGTGTGTTCCCTATATTACATGCCAGAATAACAGCATACATTCATTTTTGCTGCTGATCTGGTTATGATTGTTAATCCTAAGACTCAAGGAGATCCAGCAGTACTAAATTGCCCTCAAGCACAAGAAATTGAAGACAACCCTAATCATATCAAACAGAATTGAAACTCAACTTTTGGACAACGTTAAATTCAGTAAACAATGTTACACTACACTGCATGCAATGGAATTTAAAAAATTCAAAACAAACAATTAAATATACATAACAATACAAGCAGATCATTTTCTTTCAGGAGGAAAAGAAATAGTCACAGTCCTAACAACACTCTGCAACAAGACATGGCAGACAAGAGAATGGCCCAACAAGAGGACTCAATCCTTGGTCATTGTGATCCCAAAGAAAGAAAACCAACAATGACGCCAAAACTACAGAACCATCAGTTTGATCAGTCAATAAAACAAAGTTATTCTGAAAAAAATTCTCAACAGACTAAAGCCAAAAGGCAGAGAAAATTATTGCTGATGAGCTGACAAGCTTCCGAGCATGAAGGGGTACCACAGAACAATCTCAGACTTCTTTGTGAGAAATACCTTCAGCATCAGCAGAATCTATACCACATCTTTATAAAGTTTAAAAAGACCTTTTGATAGGGTATGGTATGCAGCGTTATGGGTAACTATGAGCAAGTACAACATCATCTCAAACCTGGTGTAAGTTGTTGAGCACCTTTATGATAAAACCATCATTGCGGTCTTCATCAATGGCAGCAGAGGAAATTGGTTTCAAACAACAATTGCAGTCAGACAGGGATGTATACTGTCACCTACACTCTTAAATATTTTCCTGGAAAGGATCATGGAGAGGCCTTGCATGACCACAAGGGCACTGTCAACATCGGAGGAAGAACAAATAATCACCAACCTTTGCTTCACAGATGATAGTGATGGTATAGCAGGAGATGAAAAAGAACTGGCTGACTTGGTTGAGTGCCTTGACACAACCTCCACAGCATATGATATGGAGATTAGTGCAAATAAAACCAAACTGATAATAAGCACTACCAATGGCATCAGTGCTGAAATAAAGGTTAGTGGACAGAAGCTGGAAAGAGTCACAAGCTTCAAGTACTTGCGATCAATTGTCACAGATGAGGGCTCCAAACCAAAACTACTTCGCAGGATTGCCCAAACAGCAGCAATAACAAGGCTGAATCAAATATAGAAAGATACCAACATTGCTTTTGGATCTAAAATAAGGCTGATACTCTTGATTGTCATATTCATCTTTCTGTATGCTTATGAACATGGACGTACACATCAGATCAACAAAGAAGGATTCTAACCTCTGAAATGAGATGCTACTGCAAGATCTTGGACATCTCATACATTGACCATGTAACCAAAGAAGAAGTTAACAACAGGAGCCAATGAGCCATCAGATCCTATGAAGACCTCTTGAACAATGTAAATAAAAGCACAAACTGAAGTGGTACAGTCACATATCAAGATCATCTGGACTGGTAAAAATAATCTTGTAAGGCACATGTGAGGGTGCAGAAGAAGAGGAAGACAGAAAGAAGTGCGAAGATAACATTAAGGAGTGGACAGGCGTGGGACTTGGAGATTCCCAAAGGGCAGTAGAGAACAGGTAAAGATGGAAAGAATTGGTTGTAAAGTCAACTGTGGTTCCCCCAATGACCTCTTGGGTTAAGGGATTGATGATGATGATGATAATGATGATGATGATGATGATGATGATGATGAATCTGGTTCTGCAACTGGTCAAAATTATTGTCAGAAAGGGATAAATCCATTTAGATTTGAACCAGAATATAAACACAAAATATACTGAAAAATAACTCATATTCAGCAGTGGATTCAATTAGTCTACATGTGTATAATTCAATGAATGATCATGAACTAGAATTTTACAATGAACATGATCATGTGCTCAGCGCACTGTTTCACATTACTCTCATGTTCTTCTTTTAAACTGTAAAGCAGTGTTGATTTGGCCTTTTCTTGAACTGACATGTTTTGAAGTTTGGAAAGATCCATCTGCTCTATCACTTGAAATCATTTAACAACTTGTACCTTAAAATATTTGGCTTAACACATGGTGCTGTTTTCATTTAAAGACAGGTCCACTAACTAACTAGCTTATCAATATAATGAATCTATGACACAAAGTTCAAATTTGAAATACCCATCTGTTTTCTTGGAAATGGGTCATATATATTTGCAATATATAGCAAATAAGGAAAGTACTCTTATGCTATTCATATGCAGCAGTCATCTTTTTAAGAACATTCTCCAATTTATGTGAGCGGAATTAAAGAGGTGATAATAAATATGACAAAAACAACTTTTAATTGCTTTATTTGTATTTTTATTGTACCATAAGCATAATCCATATACAGGCAAAAGTAAAATGAAAAAAATGAAATAATTATGCCAAATGTGTAATGGTTGGCATGTATACTTTCTATACAGTACACAGTACAAAGTGGGGGGGGAACCATATTACACTTGTGCTGGCAAAGGTGCAGCTGAGTGTAATTCAATAACATATGCAAGTGTTGTATTCTTGTACTGACTCTACTACACTCACTGAGTGTAAATTACATTCAACACCACAGATAACAGTGGGATGTTCCTGGTCAATCAGTGACTTTCACTTTATACTAGATCATGTTCCTTAAAGATGATATTTTGTAAAATGTGGAAGCAATTGACTTTCTTAAAACGTTAACTTTTACATAGCCAAGAGTCCTGAACACAATGAAGAGTACATTTGCGGTGAATTTATTCAGTATGACGCACTTACTAAGATTATTGCAATTTTACACCACGGAAAGCATGCAGTCATTTTATGGTAGACCATAATCACCAAACATTTCCCAAAATATCATACTTTTTACTGATCTAATCACATTCTTTTACATTATTGTTATTGTGATCATTAAAACTGTACAAATGTTTCTTTTTGATTAGTTAATAACAGCCAGAAGTTGCAGCCATGTCATCATCTGATATAAAATCTTCCCCAGAATTTATAGCATTGTGATGCACCTTGGTTAAAATCATCAATTAATTAGGTCTTAATCTGACAATCACATGACAGTCTAAATGACATAGTAAGTGCTAAGAAAAGAACCTGCAGCAAGTGGTAACCCCACTGGTTGTAGATCAGTCAGAATCCAACACCCCTCAGCACAGTGTAGCTTGTGCTGGATATCAACAGCAAAATTATGGATACATACTTTATTACATAGTGTAGTTGGGTGTGTATGTCATGGAATTGTATAAATTTTTTTCTTAATTAAGTAAACATACTCAGGTTTCATTTTTCGTGTACAATGATACCCGAGGGTGATCGATGTATATTTTACATTATTTCAAAATAGTAAGTTTGGGTCATCCTGCGCTGCACGTGAGGAGTGCTTTAGATGGAAAATCCCGAATGAATTGCACAGACAATGTTGAGCTACATTTCCAGTATATAAACGCATCATACTAAAATCAAATCATTACATTACGGACCATTTTGTCAATGACAGCTCTACTTTGAGACCTACATAACTCCAGCTGTAGAGGTATGTAATTTATTTGTATATATGCATTGTAAGTTATAGCTATTGTATTATCATGTTTATTTTTGTATTTCTGGTCTCATCGACTAGCTTAGTATAATGCTAATACTTTCTATTCTTATATTTGACTTAGCAAGAACTCTACAAGATTGCATTTAGTGAAGAATTGTTTAGTGCATTATGAATCATATAATTTACCAATTTACTTTTGAACCTGTTTATAGTTTTATAATGCAAGACTGATAATGTATATAACTTACCATATATACCGTCATTACATATTACCGTATATACCAGTCTCATGCATAGTACACGGTATTGGATATATTTTCAGCTGCGTATGCTGTGTGTACAGCTGTAATGAGCTGTGTGTGCTGTGTAGAGCTGCATATGCAGTTCTGAGCTGTGCATATATGTGTTTTCGAGTTACTTCAAGCTGTTTCGAATGCTTCGAGCATTCCAACAATGTTTGGAAAGATCAATGCTGATCGTTGCTAGTCAGGTTGAGGGTAATCTGGTGTTGCAGACCAAAGTGGTGGGCGCTTACCCAGGAATCATTGGTGGTTGGTGACTACGAATAATCTTTGCGTGTTTGGCCATTTGAACTGGTAGCAAAGAGTGAATTAAAAAGGAGTATATACCTTGCTCCATACATATAATATTTTGGCCGTGTGATATTTCAGGGGTTTTAATACCCCGTGTTTAGGGGTGAAGAGATATATCATGATGTCTTTGTTGATATCAGTTCACTATTATGAGTGAGTAAACTGTCAATTCACTATTTTGAGAGAAACATCATTTGTTTTGCTATGTGAAAATCGTATTTTCATTTTGTGATATACCATAAATCATTCTTTCATTACATATCCTGGTACCGTACATGACAATGTCTTTGCATTTGTATTTGTTGCCGTAGTAGGATCGTGCTAATTATGTTAATTCGTCCAATATTTGGACCCATACATGAAAGTATCCATCATACAGCGTTTCTTATTTTCATATAACATTAAATATTGTATTGCGTTACCATCAATGGTGTTTATTTGTTAATCTGAAAATCCTTATCTTATTACAGTGTACTGTATACATATTTTACACTGCAGTGCAGTATACAAGGTATATATCATACAGTATTCAGTTTATTGGGGTGTACATTGGTGGGAGCTACACAGACTAGAGGAATATTGGCATTTTCTGTTTTGAAGCTTTTTAACTATGAATCTAAAGTCCAAGTTCAATGTTGCAAAACTCTAGCAGTCTTCAATTGGACTCTGGATCTTGTAGATTTTTTTTATGTGATTCCTCCCCTAAACTATTAAACGGCTCTGACAAAACTTTAACATTCAACTGGACTCTGGTTCTTGTGGATTTTCTATATAATTCGTCTCCTAAACCACTAAATTGATCTGACAAAGATGCACTCCAAGTATCAAATTATTTTGGTGTTGTGAACTTGAAGTTTTGAGGGAAAAAAAGACTTGAACATAGCTTCATTTTTGTGTGGGAAAACACTTTAACAATGACCTAAATTTTGTGGAAAAAGTCTTTAACAATTGCCGAAGGTTTTTGCTCACACATTTTTAGTGTGAGCTGATGATGCTACATCATTGCCAACAATGTCTCATATTTTACTTCAAAACAAGGGGAGATAACAAATGTATGCAATACCTGATATATTCTAGTTATGGACAGTAGGAAAAGACCAGCAAGAAATCCATTGTACTGGAAATGGATATTTGACCTAGTCAAGGAAAATTATAGACATACAAAAAAATTTTCAAAGCTTCAAATACCTTAAATAAATCTTGCCAAAAGCTTAAACTTTTAGTTTTTTTCCTCCCAAAATCATTTCTTAGTATTTGGGTAAAACTATTATGCATGACACATTATTAATTCCCCATACAAAAACAGACAAAAGGAGATGTTTACAAAAGCAATATATTTTACTAAACTGGCTTGTCAGTTACATAAATAAGATTGAATCCTAAATACAAGCTGGGATTTAGCAACTTCAAAATAACATCATACAAAATAAAAAATGTCCATAAAAGGATATGATCCACAATGATGAGTCCAAAGTTTGCAATAAGGCCAACATACATAATGAGCCTGGGACTATGGAAAATGTCATCGGGATCAGCACTTCTTTTTCTAGCAGAGATGCAGGTAGAGCAAAACCTGAATAATAAAGTTCACCAAAAGTGACAGGATTTTTCAAAGAGTTGTTTAATAAATATCTCACCAAAAAAAATAAAAATATTTATAGTGTTTCTCGCATACTGGTATGTTCCAGACAATTGTTCACAAATTAAAATCATTAATAATTTTTCCAATACAGGCAGAAATTTGCATATTTGTAAAAATTAGATTGATAATCAGATTCCAAAACTTTGTATGATATGTTTAGGGTCTGTAGTTTGATCTCAGTTATTAAAAAAATTCTTGCCATTTCTATTTTAGACAGATACACATATGGGATGTTGCTACTCTTTCATTGATCCCACTGTCATGCTGAAATGAATATTTGATTTACTTTAAATGTAATGTGAAACATTTACAACAATCAGTTTTGACATTGAATCAGTAGAATAGTACCATGCTTTTCAACAGAAATGGATCTAATACCCAAAAGCAGACAGGAAATCAGTCAATACATGATGGATACAAATCTTGAAAGTGCTGACATCCCAGTAACCTGGAATTGTTTAAATGCTAATCCAAAATGTCCTGAAATTAAATCACAATAGCCAAAAATGGTGATTTTTGTACATTCAGTGACTAATTTACATAAATCCTCTTAAATATGAACTGAAACACAGCTTAAATTCATTCAACTAACACTGACATTAATATTAGTATGGAATGAATATTTCTGAAGTTTACAATATTTATATAAAAAGCTATTACAGAATCAGGATGAGATTAATTTTTCCATCAAATTCATAAACAACTTGCTCCTAAAACATTCTTAATTTCTAAAAAGAAAACTAGACTTTGAACCTTTGAACTCAACATCTTTAAACATGTTTACCGCCCTCCCAGTAATAAAGATCGTAAAATATAATCTAAAGTCATGGAGAAATATTAGTTTTATAACATACCGTTTACAAAATATAAAGACATTAGTCAAGTAGGTCCAACACCTACCCTCTATTATGGACAAAGGTCAATCACTCAATACAAATTAAATATGCATAGGAACAAATTCCATGACACAATACAAATTATGTATGCATAACAGTGCAAATCAATGTTTACCCTATACAAGTTACTTTAATCTTCCATGATCATGAATGATTATTAGTCATCTGTATTGTCGTTCTTCAAGTTGAGAATTGATTTGAAAAAGGCAAAGAAGGAACATTCACTAATTTGTCAGTAAAAAATAAAACTAATGACAAAACCAACTCATCTTATACAAATTAACAAACAGAAGTTGGATAACTCATGTGGTTTGAAATATGCCCCAATGCTCCTACCCAACCAATCCCATGCTGATTAGTTTACCTCGTCAACATGCACAGCCACTGATAACATATATCAGTGTAAAGGAAGCATTCCAGATTTGTTCCCCATTATGAATTAAATGATTTACTGATCATTTAATAACCACATTATGCAAAGTTTTTCAGTTGTTTTACATCTTGCCTACCCACATCAAATTTGAGAGCTATACTTATTGTCAAATCTAATTCTGATTGGTGAATATTGTTTCTTCAAGTCCAGAATAAAACAAAATAAGCACCTATTTGCAATGTGGTGTATTCAGTGTGACACACTGAATCTTCATTTAAAAGTAGCAATTAAATAAACTGTAAAGTGCTTAAATTGTACACAGGGAACAAGTTTGTAATGTCTCGTTTTACGCTAACTCCAGGAGATATAGTCACCTTGTTAATATGCAGGTGGGTAGTGTCAACAAATTATTTTTTCCATCAACAGAAACAAGTGTCTGTACCTGCAGCAGTTAGTTTGCATCTGCATGAAGTTAAATGGGAAGTATGTTTGTTAGTAATCACCACTCACACACTTCGACTTCTTCAAGATAAGATTTCCTTTGCACAAGGAAAATTCACTATTTCTTCTCTTTTTTTTAAAGACAGCACCAAGTTTTCTTCAAATTTAAGTGAAGACAAAAAAAAATATGATTTTTTAAAAACATTTATGCAGTGCAAAAACAAAGGGCATATTAATCAAGGTAAGTCCTGATCAAATGGGGCAGCCAGTATTAAATGGCTTAAAAGGTTGAATAAAAATCACTGATACCTAAAAGGTAGTCTGTTTGAAAGTACTTTTTCTAGCTTGTCAAGGACAGAAATGGCTTATGAAAAGATGATAAGTTTATGTCTGTCTTTAATCTACTTGCCTAAAAAACAACAAATATGTCAACATACATAAAATGGCACCACCCAACCAATGACAGACCTATACACAAAAATCCAAGACATATTTGTGTAATAATGCATTGCATTGTAGGTTGTGTATCAAGAATTGTATCAATTTATGGGAAAGGTGCACTGTTTCACTCCTACTTCTGTAATGCAATGTTTCACACATGACTCATGAAATAAATTTTTTACATCAATTCAAAGAAGTCCCTTACACACACCATTTTCAACATATCAAAGAATTTTCAAAACAAAAAGCACACCCCATTATTTTGATTCAATGGTCTGACTTACTCTTTGATGGCATAGATGAAGACAAGGTCAGTCATAATCACTGACAAGCGTTGGAACAAGATTGTCATTTCACTTGCATAATTCAGATTCTCAACCTTTAGCATCTCTGGATCAAAAAGTTTTGCAATATGTGATAGGCAGAACTCTAACCAAGCAAACAATGGGGGATAATCCAAAGTCCACTCTGATGTTGACTGAAAATAGAAAAGCAACCTGTAAGGTCATTAGTGGAATGGAAGAGTCTATATAATCAAATCAGAGAAGTCTAGATAAACTATCCCCAAAAAAGTAATGCACCATTTTTTAAAATCTATTTGACAAGTCTAGATATACTATCCCCAAAAAAGTAATGCATCATTCTGGAAATCTACATATACTAGCCACCCCCCCAGTAATGCATCATTTTAGAAATCAATTTGACAAGTCTAGATATACTAGCCCCCCCCCAAGTAATGCATCATTTTGGAAATCTGACTGACAAGTCTACATATACCAGCCCCTCAAAAGGAATGCATCATTTTAGAAATCTATTTCACCAGTCTAGATATACTAGCTGCCAAATATTAATGCATCAGTTTGGAAATCTGTCTGACAAATCATATACTAGCCCCCAAAAAGTAATGCATCATTTTAGAAATCTATTTGACAAATCTAGATATACTAGCCCCCAAAAAGTAATGCATCATTTTAGAAATCTATTTGACAAATCTAGATATACTAGCCCCCAAAAAGTAATGCATCATTTTAGAAATCTATTTGACAAATCTAGATATACTAGCCCCCCCAAAAGTAATGCATCATTTGGGAAATCTATTTGACATGTCTAAATTTACTAATGCCCAAAATGCAATGCATCATTTTGGAAATCTATTTGACAAGTCTAGATATACAAGCACTAAAAAAGCAAAGCATAATTTTGGAAATTTATTAAAGAACCCCAGATTAGCTGACAGAAAAATGTAATTCATCAATTTGGAAATATATCTGACAAGTCAAGATATGCTGAACCAAAATGTAAGTCATCATTTCAAAAATCCATTTCTTCTACTATAAAAAATTAAGAATAAAAACCATTGTGCCTTTATAAAAAAAAGAAAGGCAGAGGACAGTAAATTTCTTTTGCTATTAACTTTAATGAAAATATGAAAACTTCAGATTTTAAGAGTTCATCTTCACCAGCCAAGATTCCTATATGATAACCCTACCAACACTTTGATGGACCAAACAAATACTTTAGTGTCCTGTCCTTGATACATATATGGGATTTCATGAGTTGCCTCCCTTAGTATGTAATGCTAATAACCAATGGTGTAACAATGGTGTATTACACATTGGCCGAAAATGGTAGAGGCAATTGTCGAAGCCATTACTGGTGTATCTGAGTGAAAGGTATTTTGTACAAACATAGACTTGCAGTGGAAATTGGTTTATTTATCAGTACATTCAATTTGTGTGTTCCCCTTGCCTCAAAAATGTATTTTTGTGTGCCCCTTGCCTCAAAAATGTAGGAACAATGTTCAAATCTGAACAAATTAATTTTGGCTGGATGCAGTGGGTTGCTGTCATGGACCCAAAGCACAATACGCCAAGGTGTAGATAGGGTAATCATATTGGAACCTTGCCTTGCAAAGATTAAAAGAGCTAGGATTTCATCTTTTGTTTCATGATATAACTAGTTTTTTGTTAAAATTCAATGCTAAAAAGACATTTTAACTTCAAGCTAAAAGAACAAACTAATATCAATAAATATATGAAATGCCTTAGATTACATGTGATATCATAAAAACAACAAATATTTTTTATTTAACATAATAACCACATATAGTAGTACTATTTTAGCCACTTTAATATAGCAGAACTATATTAACCACATTAATATGGATGTACAATTTAAACCACATTAATATGGATGTACAATTTAAACCACATTAATATGGATGTACAATTTAAACCACATTAATATGAATGGAGAATTTAAACCACATTAATATGGCAGTACTATTTTAGCCACATTAATATGGCAGTACTATTTTAACCACTTTAATATGGCAGTACTATTTTAGCCACATTAATATGGCAATACTATTTTAACCACTTTAATATGACAGTACACATTTAACAACATTAATATGACAGTACTATTTTAACCACATTAATATGACAGTACTATTTTAACCACTTTAATATGGCAGTACTATTTTAACCACTTTAATATGGCAGTACTATTTTAACCATATTAATATAACTGCTATTTTAACCACATGAATATGGCAGTACTATTTTAACCACATTAATATGGCAATACTATTTTAACCACATTAATATGGCAGTACTATTTTAGCCACATGAATATGGCAGTACTATTTTAGCCACATGAATATGGCAGTACTATTTTAACCACATTAATATGGCAATACTATTTTAACCACTTTAATATGGCAATACTATTTTAACCACATTAATATGGCAGTACTATTTTAACCACTTTAATATGGCAATACTATTTTAACCACATTAATATGGCAATACTATTTTAACCACTTTAATATGGCAATACTATTTTAACCACATTAATATGGCAGTACTATTTTTGCCACTTTAATATGACTGCTATTTTAACCACATGAATATGGCAGTACTATTTTAGCCACATTAATATGGCAGTACTATTTTAACCACTTTAATATGGCAATACTATTTTAACCACATTAATATGGCAATACTATTTTAACCACATTAATATGGCAGTACTATTTTAGCCACATGAATATGGCAGTACTATTTTAACCACATTAATATGGCAATACTATTTTAACCACTTTAATATGGCAATACTATTTTAACCACTTTTATGACATTAATATTTTAACCACTTTAATATGGCAGTACCATTGTAACCACAATAATATAGCAGTACTATTTTGGGATTGGCAGCAAAACCCATGAATGTTAAAGTTATTACTGGACTTTAAGGCTCTCTACATGGATGGAACTGCTGCGAGTCTGGGAGTGTATGTGTATTATGATTGGTAAGTAGTCACGAAGAAACTTCTTCTGCTAGAAAAATTACCAATCACAGTACCTTCAGAGAATAGGTAAGGTGAAAGGAAAATATATCTCATTACAATAAAGATGCAATCTCCAGTCCCCTAAGGTATGTGAGACAGCTTCTATGTAACCTGACTGGAAAAGACTCCAGCTGTTGAGAAGCAGTATCATAAAGAAAAATATTCCCTCCTGCAAATTTAGCAGTAAAGCCACATTCTATGGTGCTGTAATAAGGGCATGTAGGCTTATAGTGTCATCATTAATCATGCATTCTGCATTTTGCCCATGGTCTAATCTGTATAACAAATAGAACAGAACTTATATAGTTCTGCATCTGTCTATTTTTATTGAACACAAAGATGGTTCTGAGTTATGCATTATTGGCTGCCTGGAAAACAGCAGGCAAATTTAATAAAGCTATGAATTATGCTAGCACCCCCCCCCAATTCACCAAACTGTTTATGACCAAAAGAACTTAAGTGAAATTGTTGATGGGTATATAATTGACTGAGGACCATACCATTGGCTGACATGTCCATATACACAATACAGTTGATGGACACCAGAACATACCATTAATTTATTTGGCTCTTTGTACTAACAACTGATGCAAACATATAATGGACACAGGATCATACCATTAGTTTACCTGGTCCTAGGTACTAATAATTGACTGACATATAATGGTCACACTTGGCTCTTTGTACTAACAACTGATGCACACATATAATGGACACAGGATCATACCATTAGTTTACCTGGTCCTAGGTACTAATAATTGACAGACATATAATGGTCACACTTGGCTCTTTGTACTAACAACTGATGCACACATATAATTGACACAGGATCATGCCTTTAGTTTACCTGGTCCTAGGTACTAATAATAGACAGACATATAATGGTCACACTTGGCTCTTTGTACTAACAACTGATGCACACTGGATCATGCCTTTAGTTTACCTGGTCCTAGGTACTAATAATTGACAGATATATAATGGTCACACTTGGCTCTTTGTACTAACAACTGATGCACACATATAATGGACACAGGATCATACCATTAGTTTTACTGGTCCTAAGTACTAATAATTGACAGACATATAATGGTCACACTTGGTTCTACATACTAACAACTGGAAATTGGATTATACCATTAGTTCATTTGACCTTATGTAGGAACAGCTGTAATGTTACCTCATAATACCACTTGCTGACAGGAAGACTGTGTGTAATAGCCAGCCAGTTCCGATGAACCTCAAAATCAGTAGAACGGCTGAAAAATTAACAAGAACAATTATTCTCATTCTAGAATCAAAACATCATAAAAAAACTTCTCAATACATCCTTGTTTGGTTTAGAGAATTTTATACTGTCTGGTAGAAATGAATCTTAAGGTGGGTTGTAACCAAGCTGCCTGTGCTGGAATAGTGACTATAAATATACATGAGGATAGTTACTGGATACCTTGTACATTAACTTTGCTTTTGCTAGATAAATTCAGTCTGTAATATTTAACATTGTTTAACTTAGCACCCAAAATTTATGTTGTCTGATTGGCCTGACAGTAGCCAGAATGTTCTTTTGTAAGACATACCAGCTTCGCTGTTATCTATCACTGAATTAACCATAACGTATTACAGCAGTCTAAATAACGTTATATGTAGCTATTATACAGTCCTTTAGGGGCAAATATCTTACCATATCATACAAAAAAGCCATCCATTTAAATTAACTCTTTTTTTTACTAATACAGACAAATTATTATCTACAAAAGCACTATGTACATTATCATGGCAGTCCATTTGCAAATCCGTCTACCAAAATTCATCACTGTCAATATTGTTAGATTTTTAGTAATAAAATAAGTAATAATTTGTTATGATTTATCATTTGAATTACCCCAGGTTGTATTACAATTATCTAAATAGGGTTGTATATAAGAAAAGGTTCCTGTGCCTTTCTACAGGTTTGTGATTAATGGTTCTGTCATCACAATGGTAAATTCTGAGTTTGCACAATAGGCTCTTATGATCAATGAAGTTAAAAGCTTTTCTGAAATCTACAGTACAGATGCTATTATTCTAACATGAACAAGTGCTTGAAGCTATTTATTAACTGGGAGATCAAGTCAGTATCAAATGAATGATACTGCCTGTCTGGTTAGAGCTTGATAGTGTTATATATGATATTTAATGTATGCTTCTTCAGGAATAAAATGTATTAAAAGTTGAAAACATTTTGTGCCTGAAGAAGCATACATTAAATGCAAAACTAGTTGCACAGAATTATCAGTGTTTGTGTTGTTTTTTTATCCCAATTCTGGAAGTTTTCAACAACATAATGGCATCAAATTATGATCCGCTGAGAGCAACAATGTATTTGAAAAATCAAATACTAAAACTATCTGAAAAACAAATGAAAAGCAGCCTTCACAGCAATTTCTTGAACAAATGTCTAGAGGAGAGGATCATACCATCAGGTTTACGACTGAATCTATGTAGGAAGTGGAAGAAAGAATTCCAAATTCTATTGACAGTCTATTGCATAAAGACTTGCTGAACATATGCAAGAAATTAGCAGATGAACAACAAAAAAATGCCACTAAACTTAGGAAAACAGATGGAAAATGTTAGGGATGAGCTGAACTAGATGGACAAAGCCTTTTCAATTTTGATGAAAAAGTATATCACAAAACAGAATCAACAAAAAATATACTTCTGAAGCAGAATGAAAAGCTGAACAATTTATGAAAGAGTAAAGAAGAAAAAAGTCAATAAATTGATAAAACTGGAAAAGAGCATAAAATCTATAAACAACAAAAAAGCAGCAGTAGAAAAGCAACAATTCATCACAACAACAGCAAGAAAGGAAAATTCAAAACCCAAAAAAACTAGAGCAAGGAAGAGTAATACACATATAACACCTCCCAAAACACCAAGGAGTCGACATAAATAGGAATTTTGTAAAGTTAAACAAGAACCAACATGATGAACAACAGTGACAAATCTTGGCTCCCCACGTAACAAAAAAGAATATATATGCAGAAGCCATAAACAGGGGAGGGGAATCAGAAACAGTGACCATGAGAAAGACATTGACAAACTTGGTAAAGATTTTACAAGGACTAATAGAGACAACATCACAAGACAAAAAAATAGGAGATTCCATAGATTCAAAAGTAGGAGTGGAAAAAAAAAGCAAAAAAAAAAACAACAAATTACGAATGCTATAAAACAAAGGGCTAAATTTTGGCATAAAATAGGAAAAAATCACAAAAAAATTAAATTAGCTAAAGAAATTTTAATTTTTCTAGATGCATAAAATAATATTTTTTGTGATAAAGAATACAACAATTCAGAGGGTAAATCAGTTTCTTTTCATTCTAAATAAAATGGGTTATTTCAACACAACTAAATCATCTTTTACACCATCTAGTGGACGTGTTTCTTATTTAGATTTTTATATTGACATGATCACAAAAAATACATGGAAATCATCAATAACAATATTATAGCAATATTTCTGAGGATGAAATTAAGTCTAAATAATCTAATGAATGACAACAGTATAGTGTTTAAAATTTTGATAAACACTTATTATTATTATTATGAATCAAGAAGATTATGCTAAAGAAGTTAAACATCAATTAAATGATGAAAAATACTGCAAACATATTAATGAAGAACCGTCAATAGAAATTAAAACATTTCAACATGCAATAATGACATCATAAACATAATAATTATGTATATGAGGAATTTGATACCTTTCCTCTCAACATATGTACACTTCAATTCTACATATTAACTCATAAAAATCCTGATGATAATGTGCCTTTAAATTATCTTGGATGACCCATTATATCAGGTTGTCAATCATAGAGAACACCTATCCAAATTTATTGATAGTGTTTTACAACCTTTAATGGAACCACTTCCTTCATACATTAAAGATACTACTGATTTCATCAAAAAGTTGAAGTCTATTCCACCGATATCTGATAACTCAATCTTGGTGTCATTAGATGTAACATCACTGTATACCAAAATTCCGCATACAGATGGTATTGGTATCATTAGATGTAACATCACTGTATACCTAAATTCCCCATACAGATGGCATTGGTATCATTAGATGTAGCATCACTGTATACCAAAATTCCGCATACAGATGGTATTAAAGCGTGTAAATATTCTCTTGATAACAATTCTAATAATAGTACACTGTCTAGTGAAGATATTTGTAAAATAATAAAACTTATCTTAGAAAATAATTATTTTCAATTTTATAATACAATTTACATTCAAATAATGGGTATGGCAATGGGTAGTCCCATGGCTCCTTCACATGCTTCGCTTTTCATGGGTAAATTAGAAAAAGATTTTCTTCAAAACAAAAAGTTTAATCCATCTCTTTGGTTTAGAGTTTTAGATGACATTTATGGTTTGAAACCATTGAAATGAAGACCTGAAAAAATTCATGATCACCTAAATTATTTTCACCAGATGATTAAATTACTGATACTGCATCTAGTACACATTTCATTTTTAGATGTAAAAGAAAATATTGATAACACTCTACAATATTCATGTCAAGGAAAATAATATCTACCAGTATGTGGAATATTCTTCATGTCATCCCATGTCATATAAAAATGGTATACCATATAGCGAGGCCAAAATATACCAACACATTATTTCAGATGATTGTCAATTACAAAATTCACTGAATGAATTAAAGATATATTTCCAAAATAGAAATTATCCTACACACTTAATTGCTTCTGTGCTGAACAAATCCCATAACCTTATTCAACATAAGACTTTAAACACAGCAAAATGTACAACAGAGACAAATATAATTCCTTTCACAGTATAATATAATCCTTCATTATCTAATATAGGCCTCATAATTAATCAATATTGGAGTCTCCTAAATTTTATCAAATAAAAATAGCATAAAATCACTTAACAACAACAAAACAATTCTTGCTTATAGAAAACCCAAGAATTTGCAAGATTTTCTGATTAGAACTAGACAGACAGAAAATACAAAAAGACAATTTTCATCATCTAAATTTAACAGGCACCGGTGCTCTCAATGTGCAAACATCAGAGAAAGTAATTCTTTCAGTATGCAAATACAAATGAGGCATTTTCTCTACGTTATAACACTAGCTGCGTATCAACTGATGTGATTTATCTGATAACCTGTAAACAATGTAACATGCAATATGTTGGACAAACACTTCAACAAGTTTCTAAGAGAATGAAAAATCATAATATTCACATCAAAATTATAGAGATCCACAGTTTTCCTCTAATATTTCAATACATTTGAATACAAATAATCAATTTCTGCTCAATTTTTCTTTCATGCCAATAAATATTGTGTATGGAGACATGAATAGACTCATAAAAGAAACTTATTGGATTCGTAAGTCAGATACTTTGTATCCTAATGGCTTTAACACCAATGCACTATATAAAATTGTATATTTTTTTTAATTGATAAATCGTATATCCTTTATAACAATATAATTATATGTGTGACTATTTGTCTCTATTTTATTTTATTATTTTAGGGGGGCAGAGAGAACAACAACTGTGCAGCATACGTAAATATATTTATCATCAAACGCAGCACTTCTCAAAGTTGGACAAGATTAAACTGCTCAAATTTTTCTCCAAATAATTTTTGGTTTTTATTCACCTCAAATGGCCAGGCCAGGCCAGGCTCAGTGTTAATTTCATTAAAACTGTACATGTATTATACTTATATATTCATTGGCTCTATGTTATTTTAATTCATAAAGTATAATGTTCATCGTTTATTTTGATATTTTTTCCACTGATTAAATATGTTGTACATATTATCCAAAATGATTTAACTTTTCATCATGAAACTATAAAAACAATAGCAAGACAAGATGCACTTCATTATTTGACTATGACTAAAAAAAAGAAACATCTTTATTGAAATTGCTTATCTTCTATATATGTTTCCTTTTTATTTGATTCTACTTTTCTATATGTATTATGACTATGTTCAGGAATGTAGCTATATTTATTTTCTTTTATAGATTATTTTCATATGCTCAAAAATATACTGTACAATGTAAGTTTATACTGATACCAACTTGTAGTACACATAAAAGGTGTACATCCATTTATGATTTGGGGATGCACATTTCTTCCATGCAATAAATCTGGTTATTGAAAATGAAATTTTATCTTCTCTATTTAAAACTAATCCTTGCCATAATTAGCATGTAAGGAACTTTTATGATACTTTTGTCAAATAATTGATACCAAAGAAATTTCACTTCTATATAATACAATTCGGATGTAATTGGAGTATATCTGTGCAAACACAAATACACACAAAAATATACCTTTAAAGGCCAGAAATCAATGGAAATATAAAATAATAATAAAAGCACTATAGAAGAAAGCCTTATTCTGAAGAATCATCTGCGATTGCAATGCCAATATTTAAATATTTGCATATCTTCAAGGAGCTGAATTTTGGTGACCTTTCATGCAAATTTTCCATGCCTGTTCAGTTACTTTTGTGATGTGACATCATAGTAGCAGCTCCAGCATCCCAAATGGCCAAAATGCTGCTTATGGGTGTAATAGCACATAAAGAAATGGCTGTGAACATTTTTTTCTTTTCCAAAATATAAGCCATAAAGAAAAAAATTATGGATACATTATTGTAAATTATGGATACATTATTGTCGATTTCAAAGCAACACCATACAGTATTCTGTGCTCATTACATTTGTCAAAGGAATGTTATGAGAGGGATCCTGAAAGAATGGCAGATTTAGGAAATGCATATGCTAGGCCTAGAATAAAAGTTGGTGCTGTTCCAGGCATACCATTGGGTATTTTAAATCCTGGGAAAAGTGCTGAATGTTTGAGTTACTAAAATAGGCAGAAGGCCAAATAAGTGACCACAAAATGCAACAATCAATTCACAGCAGATCTTTTATCTACATCAGTAGTACTAAAAAAAATCCAATAGCCCGACACCCGTGGTCCTTCTAGTTTTAGTTCATGCCCATCCTGTATTCAAGGTGAGGTGCCCTTTGGGCTTGTCCAAAAAAATGTTTACCTGAGAAAACTTTGATCCCACTGTAAATATATTATCAAGATGTTGTCCTACATCTTTAACATGGCACGATCTAAATCAAATCACAAGGTGAAATTGAGATCTGATTTTAATCAAATAGAAGCTTTGCTAAAGATAAGATTCTAAACCCTTGACAGTGGTGTTTCAAGAAAACACAACTTTCACTAATCTTAAAAAAATTTCACAACATTTTTAGAAAGCAAACAAAAAACAACTTTCAGTCCATGCCTGTTACATGTAGTACATGTAAACGGTAATTTACAATGCCTATGACTTCATTTTAACAGTTCAAATCTGAAGTCACAAGTTACTGTACATGTAGCAACTGTTTTTCCCACATTTTATGTCCCACCTTATTTCCTTAGGTTTAAGTCATAAAACATGGAACACTGTCTACTGAATAAAATATTTATTCTGAATTAGTTCTTTGGGGGCACATATAAATGCATGGTCTATTTTGTTTTATTCCTTCTTTAAATTTAATCATGGTAAACATATATGGTGGAGGAATGTCAGGTGTACTGGCCCAGTTTTTTTTGCAGAAATGGCGATGTAATTTTGTTTGTATAGAAAATTACACAGCATTCAGTGATCATTCATGGGATTTAAACTAATAGGTGACAATTTTATTTTTTTTTAAATTTTGTTTTGTTTACTATAGTACTGCTGTAGTGGTTTTAAAAAAAATCTGAAATTATTGTGAACAATGTTTAATCTTAAGATTCCATATACTGAAAAGAACAAACTGTCATGTGATATTATTTCATCCAGTGCTGGATTTAGACATAGTGAGGCCCTAAGCTTTGGGAAGCTATAGAGGCCCTATCTGGTATAAAAAAGATTTGAGAGGCCCCTTCAGACTGACTTCAGACTGTGAGGCTCTAAGCTGTAGCTTGTTTATCTTTTGCCTATATCTGGCACTGATTTCATCAGTATAATATTCACAAGAGATAAAATATGTCATCCGTGGAATGCATACGTTATATCTATTTATGTACAGTTTGGTTTTCTTTTCTTCTGAGAATGAAAACTCATCTACAAAATATAATAATCTGGAGTTCTCTTCGACAAATTGGGAGATATTACAAGATCAGGAGCTAGATGTGGAAATAACCTCAGCTTGAGAATTGACAGGTATGAACTGTCCGGGCATGTGGAATTTCAGTCAGGGCTTGTGAGTTTATTTAAGTCACCAGCCTAGGGCCTGCACCTAAGAAAATTTTGTTTGAGCACTGACTAGTACAGTACATGACTATTATACCAGACATGCAATTTAGATTTGTCAGTTTACTAACTGTAACCTGCATGTAAAATACACTGTAATCATAAGAAGGAAGCTTCTTAATGCTTAAATTAATTACTTATGATTTCTGCTTTGCAGTTTGTGTTTTTGAAAAACCCAATGCTTAAATTACAACTGATGAAAACCATTCTCAATGCCTTTTACACCTCCCCAGTAATGAATATTGTTTCACACAACGTTGGTCCCCATTCTAGTCTCTTTGCCCAGAATTCAGTATTATCTCTGTGTTTCAGTGTTGGATGTATGTTTTCAAGATATCAGTCCTTAGGTGGTGTGTGAGTGTGTGTTGGGGTAGTTAATGAATATGTCATTTACACATATTACGATCGAACCTCGTCCTTCTTATATAATTTCATTGTGGTAAATTTTTAATTATTACACTGAGCACCATCACATTTGTGCACAAAACACAATGTATAAGCATTTATTTAAAATTACATTACTTTTCTAAATTCCAAAAAATGAAATATGAGCACCATCTTACTATTGTACTTTTCTGCTTTCAGGTCTTAAACACATTGTTAATTGTTAACACACAATTCAACAGATATAGTTATGAGTATATCTTGGAAGCAAATTATTTTGAATGTGTAACATGAATCTGGTCTCTTCCTGTCTCTCTCACTCGCCATGTTTCAATTGTATTCAAGGACGTTCTTGTATTGTGTCACAGGACCACGTGATCTGTCATCTCATCAAAACTCTGAAAAACTCGGCAATTTACTGAATCCTTGTATCTTCTGCACCGTATACACTACCCACCAAAGATATTTAATTTATAAACATTATAGTCAAATTAAAATTTTTTGAGAATCACATGCATTTAAGGAAAAGTTTTATTTCTGGTCTTCTTTAATGTATCTGATCCTCGATATAAACAAGCTACTCGTGTTTTGGGTATCACACAGTGGTGAAAAAAGAAACACTGCAAACTGTCGTTTCAATATACACAACTGAAAAACCAATTTTTGTACATATAAATTATACAAAAGAGTGTAGTAACAAAACAAAAAAAACAAACAATATTCTATGCAATTTTAACCATTTACTGTCAACTTATCTCCTTTTGTTATTTCGTATAATACAGGATACCTAAAGAACATATACTCTTTATATTATACGTATCAAATGTAGATCTGGGTGAATTTGGGTGTTTCGTGAGACCCGTTGTGTACCCACAGAATTTGTCCGAGTTGTCTTACCTTGACTGCAGCCCTGGGTGTTGTGCTTTATGTCAAAGTGAATTATGTTTAAATCATTCGTGTACCAAACGAATTCAGTAATTTTATTTACACTTAGGGACAATGAAGTTAAAATGCAGTGAGAAACGGAACCGGATATTATTTGTAATACTGTGGAAACTGGAATGGACTATAGAAGAGATACATTAATCCTTGGCACGAAAATAGGTAATTGTAGTCTTTCTCATATTGAGACGGCTTAATTCACGTGCAAAAAAACATCAAAAAAGGAATATAATATAAAATTGATTTTCTTATCACGAACGGCTTGTATCTTACTAAGATTTTAGAAGCAACAATTTAAAGCAAGATAATGAGGCTGCAATCACAAAATATTCCGCCATGCTGTCACTTTTATTCTTGGTTATTGTAGTGCTTATTGGAAAATACTGTCAAAGGTCTTTGACAACTAAGATCGGGAGCCTAATAAAAATTCGGAACTTGGAAAACTGATGCGTATGTGGAAACTGGGACAAAAATTGCACAAGGATAAGCCTAATTTTATTTGCCTCATCAAATCTATCCATCATACAAGTGAGGTCTCTTAACAATTGACGTATTAACTTACAGTTCCTGATTTGCACACCTCGATGTGTCTTTATCTTTTTATTTTTTAAATTTATTTTATTTAATACAAAGATTGCAGCCTTAGGCCTATTGGACCGATTTTGCCCAATCATGGAGTCAATGGGCCATGTTTAATTCTTAAGTTCCATGTTAAAATAATGGAGTCAAAGGGTCATGTTCAATTGTAAAGTTCCATGCTAAAATCATGGAGTTATTGGGTCATGTTTAATTCTAAAGTTCTATGTTAAAATCATGGTGTTAATGGGTTATGCTTAATTCTAAAGTTCTATGTTAAATTCATGGATTAATTGGGCCATTTTTAGTTCTAATGTTCCATGTTAAAATCATGGAGTTAATGGTCATGTTGAATTCTAAAGTCCCATGTTAAAATGAAGGAGTTAATGGGTCATGTCTAATACTGAAGTCCTATATTAAAATCATAGAGTCAATGGGTCACATTTAATTTTAAATTTATATGATAAAAACATTGAGTTAATTGGTCATGTTTACTTCTTAAGTTCTATGTTAAAATTATGGAGTTAATGGTTAATGTTTGATTCTAAAGTCCCATGTTAAAATGATGGAGTCAATGGGTCATGTTTTAATTTTAAATTTCTCTGTTAAAATCATTGAGTCAATTGGTCATGTTTACTTCTTAAATTCTATGTTAAAATCATGGAGTCAATGCGTCACGTTTAAGACTAAAGTGCCATGTTAAAATCATGGATTGAATGGGTCATGTTTAATCTAAAGTCACATGTTAAAATCATGGATTCAAAGGATCATGTTTAAATCTAAAGTTCCATGTAAAAATCATGGATTAAATGAACCATTTTTAGTTCAAATGTCCCATGTTAAAATCATGAAGTTATTGGTCATGGTTAATTCTAATATTCCATGTTAAAATAATGGAATCAATGGGTTATGTTTAATTTTAAATTTCTGTGTTTAAATTATGGGTTTAATGGGTCATGTTTAATTCTAAATTAAATCTCATGTTAAAATAATTGAGTCAATTGACCATGTTTAATTCTAAAGTACCATATTAAAATCACTGAGTCAATGGGTCATGTTTAATTCTAAAGTCCCATATTAATATGAAGGAGTTAATGGGTCATGTCTAATACTGAAGCCCCATGTTAAAATCATGGAGTCAATGGGTCACATTTAATTTTAAATTTTTATGTTAAAATCATTGAGTCAATTGGTCATGTTTACTTCTTAAGTTCTATGTTAAAATTATGGAGTTAATGTTTAATGTTTAATTCTAAAGTCCCATGTTAAAATGATGGAGTCAATGAGTCACATTTTTATTTTAAATTTATATGTTAAAATCATTGAATCAATTAGTCATGTTTTCTTCTTAAATTCTATGTTAAAATCATGGAGTCAATGGGTCACGTTTAATTCTAAAGTGCCATGTTAAAATTGTGGAGTTATTGGGTCATGTTTAATTCTAAAGTTCTATGTTAAAATTATAGAGTTAATGAGTCACGTTTAATTCTAATGTCCCATGTCAAAATCATGGAGATAATGGGTCATGTTTAATCTAAAGTTCCATGTTAAAATAATGGAGTCAAAAGGTCATGTTTAGTTCTAAAGTCCCATAATAAAATCATGGATTCAAAAGATCATGTTTATTTCTAAAGTCCTATGTTAAAATGATGGAGTTAAGGTGTCATGTTTAATTCTAAAGTCCTATGTTAAAATGATGGAGTCAAATGGTCATGTTTAATTCTAAAATCCTATGTTAAAATGATGGAGTCAATGGGTCATGTTTAATTTTAAAGTCCCATGTTAAAATCATGGTGTTAATGGGTCATGTTTAATTCCAATGTTCCATGTTAAAATCATGGATTAATTGGGCCATTTTTAGTTCTAATGTCCCATGTTAAAATCATGGAGTTAATGGTCATGTTTAATTCTGATATTCCATGTTAAAATGATAGAGTCAATGGGTCATGTTTAATTTTAAAGTTCTGTGTTAAAATTATGGGTTTCATGGGTCATGTTTAATTCTAAAGTCCCATGATATAATCATAGAGTCAATTGGCCATGTTTAATTCTAAAGTCCCATGTTAAAATCATGGAGTCAATGGCCATGTTTAATTCTAAAGTCCCATGTTAAAATCATTGAGTCAATGTGTCATGTTTAATTCTAAAGTCCCATGTTAAAGTCATTGAGTCAATGGTTCATGTTTAATTCTAAAGTCCCATGTTAAAATCAACGAGTCAATGGGTCATGTTTAATTTTAGATTTCTATGTTAAAATCATTGAGTCAATTGGTCATGTTTGCTTCTTAAATTCTATGCTAAAATTGTGGAGTTATTGGGTCATGTTTAATTTTAAAATTTCATGTTAAAATCATGGAGTTATTGGATCATGATTAATTCTGAAGTTCTATGTCAAAATCATGGAGTTAATGGGTAATGTTTAATTTTAAAGTCCTATGTTAAAGTCATGGATTCAATGGGTCATGTTTAATTCTAAAGTTTTATGTTAACATCATGAAGTTAATGGGTCATGTTTAATTCTAATTTTCTATGCTAAAAGCTTGGAGTTTTTGGGTCATGAATAATGGAAATAAATGTATATATTATTCTATAAACTAATTTGACATAGTATACAATCAAACATGATTATTTTTGATCTCATTATACAAATTTAAACTCCATACTATTTGGAATTCGAAGTAGAATAAAAAGTAATTCTAGTAAAAAAAAATTATATTTATTTGTTACTACAATTCTGCTTAAGATAATATTCGCTATATTGTTTACGATAAATTTTTTTCCCCATTGTATAATAGGTCATGATGATACTTATACTTGAAATGCTGTCATAGTTTGGCACTGCACATTTTGCAAGTATATTTTTACTTGTCAACATTTTGCGCTGTATTGTTCATCTTAAAATTCTGTTTATATTGTTGTCAAAATTTACCATTGTTGTTCATTGTTGTCATAGCTTGCACTGTATTGTTCTTGCTGAAATTGAATTCATATTACAATTATTCTTTCTTTCCTCCTTTTTTCCTTTCTTTTTTTCATTCGTAAGTCGTTTCTTTAAAAATACAACCTTTTTATTATGGAATAATTGGTGTATTCTTTCATTAAAACAATTTCCTCATTATGTTCAAAATGTGTTTTTCATGCTTCATGTAATTAACCATTAAAAAAGATGAAATCACATTATAATATTAGAGAATGTTTTCTTTGATATCAAGTGCATTATTTGCTCATCTTATGATGTAGTGATGATGATTATTTACAGTACCAATATTTTTGTTACATATTAATTAAGACTGTTTAGGTTTAGTCACTAATTATTAAAACATTAATTAAGCAAAGGTTTTTGCAAAAAGTATGTATTATATCCTGTTATTATGAAACCTTGTATGTTGGATTTGACCTTGATAAAGATTAACACAGGTCGAAACTATACAAAATGCTGCTCATACTGCTCACTAGTATTCCATAGCTCATACAGCTTCTTTTGTTAGAAAGTCTCCTCTCAACAGTCTTCTGGTAAAAAAAAATATTTCATCTTAATACGAGCCCTTCCAAATCTCAGTTTGGAACAATTTTTTTAGAAATCAAGTTTCTTGTTAGATTGATCAAAATTCCTTATCTCCCCCTACATTTACTTATTGCCAGATGAAAAAACACGTTATTTCAGATTGCTTCAAATTGACAAATAAGCAAAAGATTTAAGACAGATCTATTTCCGATGCTCTTATTTCTAATAGGTCAAAGTCATGTTCATGTATTGAAAGCAATACATCTTTTGTATCAAATAAACCCAAGTCTGATTGAATTACAGAAAATTATGAACCATTCATTTCGAAGAGTTCTATGTCATACATGTGTGATGAAGCCAATCCTATCCCTATTAAAATTTTAATGGATACAGGAGTTTTTTAGTCTTTTATTATCATGTACCATGCATTTATCTAAGAAGTCTAAATTAAATGATAATATTTTTATTCAGAAAGCAGAGTGTGTCTTTGTTAATATTTCTTTCCACTATGTACATGTGTAATAAGACTTGGTATCAAGACCAATAACAGTTGGAAAAGCGTCGTCTGTACCTATTCAGGGCATTCATTTATTACTAGGTAATGACCTTGCTGGAGATAATGTTATTATTAATTCACTTGTAACTGACAAAGCTTTGTTTGGATCAGAAAGTAGATCCTATTGAAAGAGAATTCCATTATTTATACCAAGCTTGTGTAGTTACTAGAGCTATGGCAAAGAAAGTTAATCAGAATATGTTGATCAGAAGGTATCCTCTTAGTTGACTAATGTATTGGTCAGGCTTTTGATGAGGTCGCTTTTGCTCCTTGTTTGAATCAATCAGAAGGTATTGATCACAGTGATCCTATTGTAATTACACATTCTCTTTTTTCTAATCTGGATGACAAACGATAATCCTGAGGTCTCCTATTTGTTACAGAAAGCCATTAGTGAAACTGAAGTCACAGAAGTATCTGCGTATTATTTTGTAAAAAATGGGGTTATTCTGAGACAGTGAAGACCATCTTACGTACCTGCTAGTGAAGGGTGGTCAGTGAACTATCAAATTGTAGTTCCAAAATCATACAAATAGAAAATTCTTAGTCTTGCCCATAAAACTCTTTTGTTTGGTCATTTAGGGATTAATAAGTCTTATCACAAGATTTTGAATCACTTCTATTGGCCAAAAAGTAAAAGTGATTTTTGTAAATACTGCAGATCTTGTCATACATGTGAAATGGCAGGAAAACCCAATCAAAAGATTCCTATGGATCGTCTGCTTTGCATTGGACAAACCATTTAGCAGAACAATGGCAGATGGTGTCGGTTCCTTACCTAAGATCGCGTCAGGTAAATACTTGTTGACCATAATGTGTGCGTTAACAAGATTCCCAGAGGCAATTCCTTTGAGGAATATTAAGACCAAAACAATAGTAAAAGCTTTGATACCGTTTTGTTTTTGTTTTGTGCTGAATTTGTCCTTCCCAGATCTGTTCGATATGACCAAGGGTCAAATTTGATGACTGTAATTTTCTAACCAATTATGCTTGAATTTGGCATTCAAAAATTCAATTCAAAATTTATATTAAGGTATGACATGCTTTAACGGAGAGAATTTTTCAATTGCAAATTCCATAGCTGTGAAACAATACCTGTACCTATTCAACCCTCTCCAACAGAAATGTTTGAAAAAAAAAATAAATTCAACATTTTCTGGAGAATTATTTTAGAGTACCGAGTAAAAGTGGTTGGAGTTTACTATGCATTCTTGTTCAGAAACCAGATAATACTTTCTGCATGTGTACTGACTATAGAAAGATGAACAATGTGACAAAAACAGATTCATTTCAATGACTGCATTCATTAAATTGGAAATGCAACGAATGTCATCAAATGTTACCTTCTGTAAAGATTTTATCAAATTCCACTAACGGAAAGTTCAAAGGAAAGTACAATATTCGTGACTCCAGATGGACTTTATCAATGTAGAGTGTTGCCGTTTCGGGGAAAACATCTTGCTTCAAATTTAGTGAATATTATTACATCTGGTCGAGATAATCGTAATGCTTACAGTGACGGTGTCATCATCTACAACGACACATGGATCACTTAGGGACAATTCGGAAATTCTTTGACAGAGTCACTGATGCAAATTTGACAATTAATTTCTCTAAAAGTGAGTTATACCGTGTTTGTGTAACAGTTCTAGGAGATATCGTAAGACATGAACAAGTGGAACCTATAGATGCAAAGGTCAAGGCTATCTTAGAATTCCCTGTGCCTATCAGTAAGAAGCAACTGGTGCGAGTTTTGGGTATGGCTGGATACTATTGGAAATTTGCTTCCAATTTTTCCATATTTGCTGAAATCCCTGACAAATTTGTTAAGCAAAGAAAAAAAAAGTTTCAATTGTGTGAATAATGTCAGAAAACCTTTAATAAGTTAAAGGCCATATTTACGAGTGCACCAGTTATTACAGTTCCAAATTTCATTCATTTAAAATGATATTTGATGCAAGTGATGTATTGTTTCAAGAAGACAGAAATGGTGTAGATCATCCTATGTACGATTTTTCTAAGAAATTAAGTAAGCGTCAGAGAAAATATGCCACACTCGAGTAGGGATATTTGGCTTTGATATTGTCCTTACAACACTTTGAAGTTTATATTAATTCAGCTCCTTCCCCGACTATTGTGCTTAGTGATGACAACACCCTTCTATCAAGATGAAAAACAAAATCAGAAATATCAAGCTTGAGTTTGATGTTGCAGAAATACATTGTTTTCATCAGGCACGTTAAGGGAAAAGAAAATTTAATAGCAGATATGTTTTCGCGTGCATATTTAATTTTCTTTGTTATTTTTAAATTTGTTTTCTTTCAGTATATGTTATTGTAATGTAACGTTGTATGTCGGACTTGACCTTGTCCATAACTGAATTCATTTCAGCGTGACCCGAATCGACTTGTTATAAATTTTATTCTGTGTAAAAACAACTAAAACATCGTTAAATTATTCTCTATATGTACGGGATTAAACTCAATATCATTATTTTTGTAAGTAAATAAGCTTAGTTGGGTCTATGTGAAGGGTTTTCAATTTCCTTAGTGTATTTAAATAATCCAGGTCATGGTTTTCATTTTATAAACAAATTTGGATCATTCTAGAAGGTTGTTTTCCATTAGGTAATATTTGTTTTTTTTTTAAGAAACTGTTAATTGTGACTAGAGATAAATTAGAGAACTATATAATCTTGCAACTAAGAAGATTTTAGTCTTTCTTTCACATCTTGCATTTCTAAATAGTATTTTATGTTGTGTCCAGTATTTATTTTTTGGGCTAGAAATTTTATTTCTTCAAATTATTGAATTCAATTGATTATTTTCTCTTGAATACAAACGTGCTCAGAAAAATTCTTACATAGAGACATTCACTGGAATTTATATTGAATTCAAACCTAGAGTTACATTATTGTGAGTTAGCAGATGAATATTGACACATCAACACTCTATAAGCTACCACAGAAACATAATCTTCCTCACTTCTTGGATTGATTCTGGACTTTTACTACATTTTATTCAGTTTTTTCAATTATTAGGATTTGTGAGTGTAATTTTGGGATTATTTTGAGATTTAATTCGCCATACCGTAAATTCTTTTGTTTTTCTCACTTTCACTTTGTATTCTTGAGAAATTAATTATTTGTTGAATTTTACAAAACTTGTTGCCTTTTATTCTTTTTTATGTTTATTTGGAGAGCATAAACACACACACACACACACACACACACACACACACACACACACACACACACATATATATATATATATATATATATATATATATATATATATATATAT
This sequence comes from Potamilus streckersoni, assembly GCA_016746295.1. Lineage (NCBI taxonomy): Eukaryota > Metazoa > Mollusca > Bivalvia > Unionida > Unionidae > Potamilus > Potamilus streckersoni. The sequence goes on from JAEAOA010000779.1 coordinate 807,303, forward strand.
ATATATATATATATATATATATATATATATATATATATATATAGAGAGAGAGAGAGAGAGAGAGAGAGAGAGAGAGAGAGAGAGAGAGAGAGAGAGAGAGATTATTAACAAATTCTAATGATGCTAATAATTGGACGTTTTTTAAATTATTATTTTGAATCATACTTTACCTGTATATAATTGATTCGATTTACGTGTGGGTTTGAATCCTGCCGAAGTACCAGACAGGATCGTATATCATTGGACTCGGCAATTCAGTCCGATACTCATATAATGAATAATGTTGGTGCTGTACTGTAAAAAAATAAATAAATAAATAAAAAACAAACCCAAAATCGAGCAACATCTGGATAAAATCGCACTGTAACTGTTATAATTACAATGACATCCATTTTCCCCGCGCTCAGGGCATATTTAATCTTTAAGATGCAGAAGTTCATGCAGTTCATCACTAGCCCTAAGGGAGAAGTACTTTTTGTAAATCTATTGATACTAGAGTTTTATTGAAACTCAGCAGCAATGTCCTAGTGAATATTGAATCAACTGTTTGTGTGTTGTTGATTTATAAAAACTCTCCAGGGGAACACTTGATTTGTATGCCAGCAGTAAGTCTCTGAAAAATTCCAGTTGAAATGATAAAGGACGGAAACACTAAAACTGAGAGATCAGGAATATAAAACATTCAAATCTAGTATATTATTCTTAGTGGAAACTACCACGCATTTTATTTTATTATTCACACTAATATTTTCTCTAAGTGTGGTTACCTTGTTTGATTCGTTCACTACGTTATAATTCTAGAGTCGACCTATAAATGATAATATGTACAAGACATGGTGACAAATTGTCGGTTTTTTCAACTCTAGATCACCATCAAAACGTAGATGTGACGAAAAATTATAGCAAGCCATGTTCTGTTGACCTTCCGATTCACCAATCAAATTACAACTTTCACATTTTTGAAAGTGAAAAATGGAATTTGATCATAGTATTTCCAACAGTAATTCCCCATATCATTATTCACATTTTGTATGATAGCATCCTGAAAATAAATGAAATGGAATTATGAGGTCGTTTGACCCGAAACTTTAATGGCGTTTATCACACACACACACACACACACACACACACACACACACACACACACACATTTAAATCATTATGACTGGATATAATAGCGCATGAGGTCGTTTGACCCGAAACCTTAATGGCGTTTATCACACACACACACACACACACACACACACACACACACACACACACACACTTAAATCATTATGACTGGATATAATAGCGCATTGATCTATTGCCATTCCTGTTATCTATACTCGTCATACCAATTCATCCTACTTCCCGGACATTATGAAGTATGTAAGTATTGAAAATATAAAGCCCAATTCAAAAAGTAAGGGTGAAGCTAAGCGACGCAATCCTCCCGCACCTCCGAAAAAAATTGAGAGAGAGAGAGAGAGAATAATAACTATAGCCTGTACGGCTTCTTGTAACTCAGATAAACTATGCACTGGAAACGAAAAATGCAGGGATTTGCTCCTAGATCCTATACCCATAGAATCTGTCGCAGAAATCCAACACCCTCACACCAGAACTATATTTCTTAATCCGCCACTGTAACTCAATAGACGACAATACGAGATCAGGAGACAGAAACATTGGCTGTGAAGGTGTTTAATATACGGGATGAAAAGTTGGCGGAAGAATCCCTACCTGAAAATCTATCCAAAGTAACTGAGCCAATAATTGAGCACAAAATCGAACACATATTTCCACCAGTAACTAAGCGAAAAATTAAACCAAAGATTGAAGGCATAATTATACCAATAACTGAGCCAGTATGTGTACTCATATGTAATACTGTGCCCAATAACTGCAATGTATCTACCAAATTACATGCAAAGGGTGGAAGTGTTTCAAAGTGCACATTGTGAAAAAGGGGTATTGACAACCATTATTAATTGACACAAAAAGAGATATGAGTATGACCTTGATGAGTATCATACTGATGTGTGTGGCGCTGGTGAGTATGACACCAATAAGTATGCCGACACTAAGTATAGTACTTTTAAAAGCTATTTCATTGTCAGCAAAAGTATTAACAGGGCTATACAAATATGACTATTGTTACGTTAGGCTGGTACAAAAGTACCAACAAAAAAGAATGAAGTCAACAAGCGTTGTAAATTTTAACGAAATGATTTATTTCCCTAGAAAACAAGGTAAATATATAAAAAAAGGACTTACGGTTTGTGAATATAATCCAAAAAATTAATCCTAGAATGAATAATATAAGTTCTATCACTAAAAGGTTCTAAATGAATTAAATTTCGAATCCCGATGAACTTGCAAAATGGATGACGATAACATCAGATGAATGCAGTATTGTACTGATGTGTTAACAGTTCCTCGTTGAATTTTACGAATCAAGAATAATATTCCTGCTTTAAAATTCCAAAGAATTTCCAAAAATAACTTTGTCCAAGAATTTTGATGAAGAGCAACAACAAGCTTGGTAATAATTAACAAAATAATTTTTCTAGAAAACAAGATAAAAATATGAACAATGATGAAGTGGTATGCATTAGGTATAATAAAAGGAAAATTTCGAAAATCTATCAAGAAATTTACAATTGATTTGTCAAATATTTTTTCACAGTATCTCCAGCTGCTCTATGCTTCTCTGACACTTCCGGAAAAAGGGATGTATCAATGTATAATTCCAGAAGAAGGGATGTATCAATGTATAATTCCGGAAGAAGGGATGTATCAATGTATAATTCCGGAAGAAGGGATGTATCAATGTATAATTCCAGAAGAAGGGATGTATCAATGTATAATTCCGGAAGAAGGGCTGTATCAATGTATAATTCCGGAAGAAGGGATGTATGAATGTATAATTCCGGAAGAAGGAATGTATCAATGTATAATTCCAGAAGAAGGGATGTATCAATGTATAATTCCGGAAGAAGGGCTGTATCAATGTATAATTCCGGAAGAAGGGATGTATGAATGTATAATTCCGAAAGAAGGGATGTATCAATCTATAATTCCAGAAGAAGGGATGTATCAATGTATAATTCAGGAAGAAGGGATGTATCAATGTATAATTCAAGAAGAACGGATGTATACTTTTAAAAGTAGGAAATATCCATTAAATTTATAGTGATGTATAACACTGGGGCATCATGTCCCACCCTGTGCTATTATCTTGATGACACTCTTAGCATTAACCCCTTAAGGCTGAGCGCCAAGCCAGGCCGCTGCTGGTCCCATTTTTATGTCTTTGGTATGATTCGGCCTGGGTTTGAACCAGCTACCTCCCGCACCCGAATCAGACTTTCTAACCATTTAGGCCACCGGAGCGGTCCCTCCATAATGTAATTTTCATAAATATTATATGTGTACCAACTGCCAACGTTAACTTTAAATGGTTTAGCTAATGCTTAACTGTCCACGCGTTCTTAACGTCTAAAAAATACCACTACCTAGTAATGGTAGAGGGTGGGGTGTCAGATGATATTCGGCAATTCTCGCAACGACTGAACCAGAGGATAAACTAAAAAGCTACGCATATTTAAGGCTGATAGGGAAATATTAAAGAAGTGACTAGAAGTGGTTGCATTATTTTGCAACTGAAATAAGTAAGAACAATTAAGGAAGACCGAAATAATGTAATTCAACAAAACAATGAAAAATAAACAAATCTCTAGTAAATGATCAAAAACAGATATCGTAAAATTGGAAGAAAAGAAAAGAAAACTATCACCAACACTTTCTCGAATTTACATAAATAAAATGACTTTAAAAAAGTAAAGCAAAAAAAAATATGAAAATGAAAATAAAATAAATCTGAGTGAAAGCATGAAAACGGACATTTTATTATAATAGATATTAGCTATAAGATGCAGGGCATAAATGATCACAATTTATCAACTCTCTGAAATAAACTACCTGTTGACATATTGACATTTTGTAAAGTATATACAGCTCGACAACTTCCTAGTAATGTACAAGGGAGCATTGGCGAAAGAAACAAAAATGTGAAGCGATTAAAAATATTTAATTATATAAAATCAACGGTTAAAATGGATGTTTTTAAAACAGAATTAGAAGAAATATCTTTAACTTAAATAAGGAAGAACAAGGTACTTGGGAATGGTGTAATTTTCGTAATGTCACCGTCTTAAGAAACTTATTTAATTTGCCCAAGGATATAAATTTTAAGTTTCTTGCCTTTCTATACAATTTTAAATAATTAACCACCGTTTGTGACTTTAACGTTTATTTAAATTTATGCAAAGCCCATCTGTTCAAGCTTGCACGTCACTCTCTGAGGACATTCAACTCTACATGGTCGTCCCAGGATACGTCTGCCATTTTACGTTGAATTGACTGTTTACTTAGGCACTTAGTCTACAATTAGAGTGATGCAAATTAGGTATCGTGGTCCAGTTTGACGTCTCGATCGCGAAGAAAGAAATATAGTAAGCAGGTGTGAAGAGTTAGCAGGGTAAAATATGCCCGTGAGGAGTCACGAACGCGCCAACGGCAGCTTTGTGCCAGAAAAGCCATTAGCACCGATAATCTGCCTAAAATGACGTTAAGCTATCATTTAGATTTACAATTATAACTAGATAAGTTCATGACCATACGGTTAATTGATCAACGAAGTAACCACTTCATCTAATCAGCCCATAAGTTTGATTATTTCAGTACATAAAATGACATTATTGTAAGTAGGTTTAGACATTCACCTAGGTAGCTCAACGTACCTAATGCAAGATATTTAGCTGTGTCTGTGTTTTGTTCGAAGTTCATTTGTAGTCAATTAATATTTGTTCTATTGCTAATAATATCAAATGAATACAGTTTGAATATTATAAATGGATATATATATATATATATATATATATATATATATATATATATATATATATATATATATATATATATATATATATATATATATATAATCAGTTCTAATATGATAAACAAATGCCCAAGGTCATAAGCCGTGTATATATATATATATATATATATATATATATATATATATATATATATATATATATATATATATATATATATATATATATATATATATTGTAATAAAATAATGGAGATGCGCATTTAGTTTAAGCCATTTATAGGTTTGTGTGATTACATGTTTGATTATTGGAATTCGGTGCAATGGGAAATATTCCGTAGCACGAAATAATTAGTCCATTATTAGGAGCAAACGTCACGGAGAGAAACTGTTAGTGTCTAAGATGCCATGGTGAATGAGTAGCGAATTCAAACCCAATCCGCATGACTGTCATGATGTAGCACTTTATAAAACCCAGTGGTGTACATCCGTGTTGTGACTGCATCGGCAGTGTTTATGGTAGGAAACCTGTAAATTACACAATGGAATAAATTAGAAAGGACTCGAAAGATACCGTTTATGTCGCCAAATTGGCAAATGTGATGTAGGTTTACTGGTGTGATGTGCTTTGAAATGGTAGATCGACTGGTCTCAGGTGGGCAGTTAAAATAGTCCCCCGTGTTAGAGATAGTTGTAGGGTTTCTACGGTGTAAACTACTAGCGGAACGGAAAGTTCATGTAGAGAAACTGTTGATGGGCTTTTTGAAAGTTGTAAATAATGTGGTCTTATATTGATTATTGTAAAATTAATGTTTAGAATGGACACGTCGGGCTTTCCAACTTACAGCTGAAGTTATATAGAAGTCTATGTAAATATGGGGTAAACTTATGACTTCTAGCGGGATTCTATCCATGGTTTTGACACCCTTCGGTCAAGCAAAAGACCCCTGAGTTTAAACAATATATATATATATATATATATATATATATATATATATATATATATTATATATATATATATATATATATATATATATATATATATATATAATAAACTGACGACGAACAGTACGAAACTAGTAACTAACTAGCCTAAGCGCTTTCGACTCTTAATGAGTCTTTTTCAAAGGCAAATACAACACATAGTTACGACAAACAAATAAACACAAAAACGTTGTGTTTGTAAACCTCTACATTTCTGTCTTCACATGTGCTAAAACTATAAATACAACCAGCTTGTATAGACTAGTTGCGGAAACTGAAAACGTTGTATAATTCCCTAAAAGTCTACAAGCCAAAGCGACATCTATTTTTACTTTGTGTACATATGTAACGCAGATTATATCCCGGATATTTGATTCTATACCGGTTATTCTTATAGTAAAAATTGAAGGATAATAAGAAGATTTAGAAAATGTTAAATTCTACTAGTGCATAGTTTTCATTTTCTAGTCTTCTTGGTTTAGACCGCTTGGTTTCAATGTTCTAAGGCGGCGTATCCAGTATGATTCCTTTTCCTTCCTGGTTTCGGAACTCCAGCTGTGGTTGTTAGCAATAGCGATAAGTATTATATCACTGAAAGTGTGGCCAGGGGAGGAGAAGTGTTCTGCGACCGGGCTTCTGTACAGCTTTTATATATATATATATATATATATATATATATATATATATATATATATATATATATATATATATATATATATATATATATATATATATATATATATATATGACTGAAAGAAGTGGCCTAATCTATCAATCAATAAATTCTATTACAGATGAATATAATATAAATGCTCTGAAATTAAAATTATGACTTACATTATTTAAGATATATACGATACTCAATATTTAGCGTCATCAATTAAAAGCATGCAATGCCGTATTTACCGGTGTGTTTTTCACTCGGTTTGACTAATACTATTAATGCATATGTTCATTTACAGTAGATAATAAGTCAGGCAGTGACTCTCTAAGTCAACTAGTAAGCGGTTTCTTTAGCATCCTTATTATATTTGACGGGAAATATTTGAACTACCTTTTCAGTACTCTTATAGCATATGCTGGTTTGAAATTAAAAGATGTGCGGAAGATGATTGGAAATCGCTGTTTCCCTTACGACTAGTATGTAATATTCACCCACTGCTCAGTGCATTATTTTCAATGCCTGCATACTTCCATGATATTTCAAGATATATAGGAAGTAACTTTAGACGTAGGTGAAACGGTATGAGTAGTATAGAAAACAGTCAATACATCAATACACAAGTATATTCAGTCATTATAATTATAGTGTATCACGCTTCCTATGCAGTAACTCGTGGATAGTCGTAAGTAAAATTTATGAAATTAAAAGATGTGCGGAAGATGATTGGAAATCGCTGTTTCACTTACGACTAGTATGTAATATTCACCCACTGCTCGACCCTATTTTCATAGCATAATAACCCAACGCTGCAAGGTAAAAATTGATGAAAACGAGAGTCCCAATACTATTTGTATGAATTATTGTTCAATAAACACTGAAGATGTGGCCATAGCTATCCAATTAGTAGAACAGTGAAACTCCAGAAATCCCAAGATGTACCCACTCGGCAAGTTTGAATATAATAGGTGTATTGGAACAGTATTTACAACCTGGACAAGGAAACTATGGAATGGACGAACAAAGTTGCTTTTTTTTTTCTTGATAACCGCTAACTTGTCAAAGTCATACAAAATGAGTGAACATGACATGAAAAAACCCAAACAAACAAGCAAACAATTAAATCAATGCAGAAATATCCGCCAGCTCCAATGAAATCCAATACAACAACAGCAGTTATAACTAAGCAACTTACTGATGAAGATAAACATAATTTAGACAACAGATTCATATACAAAAACAAGACCGGGATCGATTGTAAAATAATATGAACCATTATAGTTCAGTCTTTGTTTAAAATTAGTCAACGAATCGAGAGTAAAATGATTATCAATATTCCCCAGAGCTTAGATCTGTGAAGCAACACAAAATATCATAATCCCTGATGTCAAGTACATCTAAGCAGGTTCAATATATTCAGGTTCTATAGGACGATCGATATGGTTAAAGTGGAGTGCTCTCAATATTTTATTTCAACTATCAAAAAAGTCCCACCAAGGCCCTATTTTGTTGGAAGTTAAATTTAGTGAAAGATAAATGGCAAGCCCCCAGTCAGCAATGCCGACGTCTAGATTGTTAAATATACAAATAAAAGGTTGAAACTGAATAAATAATAATTAACATCAATTCAATAATCAAATAACTAAAATTTCCAATTGCATTCCTTCCGTTCGACCCAGTAGCAGGGAGGGCGAATCAAACAATATTTTTAGGAGGTTTTTTTGCGAAAAAAAGCTTCGTACAAATATGAAAACACAAGGTCAATTACGCCAAACTTAAATCTTTAAACGACCGAAATTTCTCTAATTGGGTTAGCTCATTTTTGTTGTTTTATCTTGTGACGTTTGTATTTCAAATTTTTATGCGGTGCTCGTTTACTTACCAGGACAGTCAATTTTTGTCGTCGCCCTCAATGCTGCTCTAAAGTGGTGTCATTAAAACTTTACTATGTTAATAATGGAATATCGCACATCTAAACTAGCTCGACAGCTACTGGACGCAATTATGAAATATATCCACGTGAGTGATTCTGTCAAGCAGCAACTACAAACTCGTTAGTAGTCTAAGGCTGAATTTGTAATAAGAAAAATAAAAAATGAAAACGTTTACGAAAAGGCTTTCATCACATGGAGAGAGAGAGAGAGAGAGAGAGAGAGAGAGAGAGAGAGAGAGAGAGAGAGAGAGAGAGAGAGAGAGAGAGAGAGAGAGAGAGAGAGAGAGCTGATCCGATTGATACATTTACTAAAGAAAGCATTAACCACATAAAAAAAACTTAAGAGACTTAGTGCGGCAAGTTCTAATTCCAAACAAATATTTGAAACCCGAGTATACTTTCTATCGTGTATGTCGTGATGAATGGTACAAATGGATATTTCGCATACACTACACTACAGAGTTGATCAGACTCGAAAAGATGATCCAAGATATATTGCATTTATTAATGGAATACATAACCGTTTTTCCTTTGCTACAACAACAAAAACAACACCAGAACAACAACGACAAAACAACAACCACAACAACAACAACGACAAAACAACAATCACAACAACAACGATAAAACAGCAATGACAACCACAAAATCAAATTAAAAGTAATTTTAAAAGGAGAACAACCACCACAACAACAACCAGTACCACAACAACAACCAGTCCAAACAATAAGTGAGAAAGAAGAACAATAGCAGGACACATACGGTGCCACTGGAAGTGGTATTTCCGCTGCTGGTACAGGTACTAGTCGAAGTAGTCTAATTACTCCATGCCCCAATAACGTCCTTGCCGATGTCGAACGAATAGAAATTCTGACTATTAAATTCACGATAAACTGCGTATAAAGCAATAAAACGAGCTGGCAATGATTCTCTAGAAATTGTCAAAAAAGCAGCTACTATTTGTCAGAGATTATTTACAGGCGGTATCATGGATATTAATGTTTATCGGTCCCTCATTGATGAAATCGTTGATGATTGAGGGTATACAATTAGATCAGTGACAAGAAAATAAGATGATCATACATAATGCTCAACGTTGACCGATCATGGTCAGGGGCATTAATTTGCGATTAACTACGTATAAAGCGATCTACGGTAATGAACTTGCTGATGTTATTCGGGGGGCTATTTAGAAGGATAGACCCAAACGAAATACTGATTTTAAAATAAATAAGAATGAAAGCCGTTGACGTTGTTCGTGATAAAGGTATTGGTCCTGTTGGTAATGTTGCTACTAAAGGATTCCCAGCAATCAAGGATAGACTAGCGCTATTAATACGCAGACCACCCAAGCGAGCGATCTGACCTCAGCCGGTAAAATTACCCATCACTGAAGTCATGTCTGCAAATGTTAGTAAAATAATAAATCAAGCTGCGAATAAAACACTAACAGAGTTGGCTGGTGTGCCACTATCAGAAAAATAAAACAGATATAACTGCTAGTAAGATAGCAGGAAGTGGCCTTCATTTTAGACGATAACAAAGTATAATAAAGTGTTTAAACATGTATCTGATCCATCATTTGACATGGACGCACAAGTCCTCAAAGACGAATTTGTACGAGATTATCAGTATTATTCTTAAGACGCACTAGAGCCAAATCAGCGTTGGCGAAATGAGCTGCAAGTTCAGGATACAATCATATATTTTATTCTTAAGACGCACTAGAGCCAAATCAGCGTTGGCGAAATGTGCTGCAATTTCAGGATACAATCATATATTTTATTCTTAAGACACACTAGAGCCAAATCAGCATTGGCGAAATGAGCTGCAATTTCAGGATACAATCATATATTTTATTCTTAAGACGCACTAGAGCCAAATCAGCGCTGGCGAAATGAGCTGCAAGTTCAGGATACAATCATATATTTTATTCTTAAGACGCACTAGAGCCAAATCAGCGTTGGCGAAATGAGCTGCAAGATCAGGATACAATCATATATTTCTTATCAGCTAAAGCACTTATTGAAGCAAGGATGAAATTCTAAAAATAGATGATAATTAAAATGGAGCTGATATTGGAGTTGGTTTTGTGAATAAAGGCTTCATGGCGTTGTTCAATTTTGCCATTGGCAGAAGAAACATTGAATCATGCCTGGAAAACATCGACGTTGCCACGACGATGTTGGATCTAGCAAGATATCCAGATGATTATTCAAGATAGGCTGGTCTGTCAATGGTTCTTGTCAAGGATACTGCTGACCATTCTGACAACAGACAGTATAAGACAACTAAGAAAAACCGCCGACAACGCTGACACTGATGTGTGGCTCCGGTAGTTTATGGTGCTAATCAAGAATTCCACTTAGGATTTTTAAATGCTGAAAGGTTATTTTCGGAGCCAAGCATATAATTGTACTTGTATGAAAGGCAACCGACGATTATGCAATCTGGCGACCTGTTGGTGATGCTGGTAAAGTAATATCTACAAAAGTAACGTCAATGGTTTATTCACATGACGGATAGTATCACAGCAAAGTGTCTTTGCACCGTGACATATATTTGTTGCATTCCAAGATGATGCACGAGTAAACTCACAAACTTTAAGCATAATGATCTTTGACAAACTCGGTGTTTCTTAGGTTTCATTGAAAATAGATGGACATCAAGAATCAGCTAATGAAATGTTATTGAATTTTGAAAATAATCAGATAGCACGTGCATATCATCGATTGATGACATTCATAGGATGCGATCAAAGTATTGATTCTGGTCTACAAGCATTCACAACTAGATTTTACATCGCTCTATTCGATATATTATATCGCACTGAAACAATTGGAATTGTCCCGACAATCAGTCGTTGATATTCACTTTCAAATTCGTGTGACAAGGATGATATTGTTAGTTACAAAGCAATCGCTGTCTTACTCTCAGACAAAACAATGTTACCTCATTGATGCTGAGCACACACAAATGAGTGACAAACTACACCAGTCATTCACCCGTTTTTTTTAACGAGTATCCCCCGTTAGCGATTATCTTAGAGACAAAATCGCCAAGCAAATAGAGCACCAGAACAAATTAACATCAGATTTCGAGAATTATCATCCAAAAATTATGCAAGCGGTGGTTGAAAGCAGCGACGCTAATGAAATCGTTGGTTTATCAGCTAAATAAATATTCCTGACCAGCCATTTGTGGTCAGAGGCAGATCTGACAATATTAAACGACGATAAACTAAGAAGAAAGTAAATGATATCATCGTTAAATACTACCCTAAGATTATTTCCGCATGAAGAAAAATATCCCCTCTGGCGATTATTCTCAAGCATAACAATGATCCTGACGGCGGAGGTCGTCATATATCACCAGGTATTATCGCGATCACATCAAAAATCAGTCAGTTAATATGTGATAATTCATTATGTACTCATCATTCACATTTTAATCTCAGAAATAATTGCATCATTATTTTCAGAATTAATTATATAATAAATATTTGTCAAAAATTACTTATGAATCAGAATAAAATAGAAATAAAAACATTTCTGTATCAGACTAAAAATACAAACAAAAAATGAGTAGTAGGAATGATGTGCGGTTACCACACCACGCGTATCTTCATTTGCATGTATTTGCCTGTCCATGGGGTCTCAATAAAAAAACACAGGATTCCTAGAACAATTACTTATCGACGCTGACGCATAATGGGACGAATCGAGAATTAAACAAGAAATGATACTTAGCTATTCTGAATGTGCCGACGTTGAATCTAAAGAAATATATTACAAAAACTGACAGATGTCAAAACTCTCATCGGCCCCATTGGGATACGATCATGTGACCAGACATAAGACTTTTTTTTTTTATCTCAATGGACCCTGAGGTTCTGATAAAACAACACGTGCGATTAAATTATCGATAAATTCAGATTTAATCATGTTAACTTCCACACATAGACTCCCCAGAGAAATGAACGAACGTGGAGTTAAATCTCATATCTATCACAGCTTCTTTTGATGAAAAGAAGATACATGGACCCCTGAGAAAATTGGTAAGAAATATATCTTTAAGACTATTATCTGGGATCAGATATGCATGGTGTCGCTAGAGGTATTAAAATGTTTCTTGATTGGCTGCTGAAAAAACATACTGCTGTTATCATGTGTGGCGTTCATGGTCAACCACCAGCTTTTATTGGATCATCTCCGTATGAATGGCTGAAAATGTTCGAAGATTATTATGAGGAGATATCTGATGATCTTAGAACTATTTATGAACCGCTGAAAGAATTTAAATGATTGATCAGACTGCAGCCAGATAAGATTGAATGTGAAATAATGCTTGAAGTAATTCCAGGAACTACGATGGATGATTTTTGGAATTTATGCAGGCCTACTGATTTGATAATTGCAAGTTGAAAGATAGTTCATGATTCACTTCAGTAGTAATCATTTCTTACATAAAGAAAAGTTTTCAGATCTACTTGTGCCGTTGTGTTATCGCCCAGCGGACACACGCAAACAAAATATTACAAATCCACGTAAAGGAGCAGTTGAATCTGGTTTGTAGATTGCAGATCTACCGGTCGATCTTACTACGATTGAAATTGTATGTGTGGTCACACTCTAAATAGGATCAGTTGCTCTTTCTTACCACATACCAGTTCACCAGGTTCATGTAAATATCTTACAGCCACATTACCTAGTACTGGCGAAGAGTTACGTCGTTGTATTGGTGAATGTTCTTTTAAGATCACTCTGATGGGTTTCATAGAAGTTGCATGAGTAATTGTATTATTTAACGCAGCTATCATACTTGCTAGTCGTTCAACCCATTCACGAGATGTTTTGTTTTTCTGAACTTTATTTAAGGATATTTCCTGCGCATAATGATATCTAAACAGTCGCGCAGCAAAAGTTTGATTAAATCGCTCAAAGATTGCCTGATCGCGATCAATTGCGGTGTGTCTTCGTCTGAATTTGACGTTATGTTGTTTCATCATCGACATTACTGCACCAAGAAATTCTTTGCCAGGATCAACCTGTAGTAGCTGTGGCCATCGTAGACCACATTGTGGTCCGGATCCTTGTTGATAAATTAGTTCAAACGTAGATGCAACTCCAGCTGTTATTTTGTTAATAATGGTTCTGTTTCCTTATATCTACTTGCAATGTCAGCAGTCAGCGACAGTTAACACGTTTTTGTATGTGAGTGATTGATGTCTACGTATTTTAATATTATTGTGAGGTAAAAACAAAATATCTGCCTGATGAACTTCATTGTGAGTACTGACATCAAAATCGTTCTAACCAATTTGTAGCAACGAAACGTGTGACATTTGCTGCATCAGTAAGTTTACTAATCGCTGCCCTATCCCTCCAATATCATCTTGAGCTACAATAAGTAGAGTCTATTATTATATTTATTTATAATTAATTACCGGCCCCTAACACTAGTTTACCTTTCATCGCAGATCTTACCAGCCAATTAGCTAGTAATTTTCTGAGATTTATTTGTTACAGATTCTAACGTGTGTATCAACTTCACGTCTGCAAGAAGTCGTTGTTGTAAATTTTGATGTTTATACGCGACATCAAGAACATAGCATGCTTCATCAATCTCATTCATTGGATACTCTCCAGGTCTATCAAGTCGGGTTCCAGGGCCACAATAATTATATAAATACAGATGTTTTTTATCCTGGGTATTTAGCCCATGGAGTCCCTGGTAATTTTCCAAGTGAAGAAGCGATATCACCACCTGTCTTCGTATGAGATGAAACGAATCTGTATTTGCTCGAACCACATTTCACACACTTGCCTGTAAGAGCGCGCTTTTTTGTTACTATTGGTTTTAATTCACTGGTGACTGGTGGGATTGGTTATATGCATTGAATAGAATAAAAATTCATATTATTTGTTATAATATATTTCTTCAACATGGATAACATCTTCTCAGCCACACGAAAGCAAGAGCCAATCAAGCATCATGCAGCGATATCACATTCTATCAGAGGAATTATGATAGGTCCGTGTGAGTCTGGTAAGACGCAAATGTTGCATAATCTGATGAAGAGACATCTCAAGTGATATGCATTGCATTTAGAAACACCATCTGTAGATGATCAGCGATGTTACAATCAAGTTACTTAAGGATTTTAATGAGGAACTAAAGTCGTTGGATGAAGACTGTAATGACTGTAATGATAAACCCCATCTGCAGATGACTACGATAAAGGTATTAATAATCTCGAAGTATATGATAATGTAATGCTGGACAAACAATAAAATCCAGATCGGATAATTTCCAGAGGTGGGCACAAAAATGGGGACGTGATTTATGTTACTCATTAATATACACAAATACCAAAATTGATCAGAGATAATTGTAATCTTTTAGTTGAATTTAAAAGAGTCGATACACATTTATTAAGAAACATCCATCAGACTTGGTTTTCAGGGTATATGAATATGATAAAATTCAGAAACTTCTTTTCAAAAGCGCAAGCGACCCAACACGGATTTATCGCGATAAATTTACTTGATCCTCGGTGGCAATATCGTATAGGTCTCGATAAAAGTTTTGGTTGAGAGGCACAGCAGCAGAGAGGGAGACGACAAACATTGTGTCCGGATACGTAAATGAACACGCATAAAAATTAAATATAGACGTTATAAAAATAAAATAAAAAAAATAACAAAAATGAGCTAACCCAATGAGAGAAATTTCAATCGGTTAGAGATTTTGGTTTGGCGCTATTAACCTTATATTTTTATATGAAGCTTTATTTTCGCGAAAAACAACTTTTAAAAAGTTGTATGATTCGCCATCTCTGCTGCTGACCCTTTAATAACGTTTTATATCACTTGATTAGCTGTGAGACTGATTTCCACCTGTCCTTGTATTCCTACCCATCTGTTGTATCCTTCCTCTCTCCTATTTATATCAATTCTTTCTCTTCCTCCCCGACCTTTCTCCAAATTCATCCTACTCAATCTCCTCCTCATCTTCTCCCACGACTACACTTCTGTCGACTTTGACTGTCTCGGCTGCTGTCTCAATACCGTCCCCAACTCTTGGAGATTTGGGACTCAATGTAACCGGAAGTTCTTTGTCCCAAAATACTTCCAGTGAAAACACAAGGACGATATACTCTTTTTCCTTAGCCCTCTCATCTCAAACTACACATAGCTTAGTATTAGATAACGGCTATTGCATTTCTTCGATCACGCATTTGTTCACATTGAGATATCCATACGTTTTTGTACGGCAAAACAAACGTCATAATAGAGAACTGTATCAATTACTTCTTATACATACATTAATAAATTCCATCACATCAGTACATATTCTTAATCACGTTATACTACACAATATCACAATAATCAGACGCATTTCTTTACTTACAACTCAAAGTACGCAAGTATTCAAATATCCATGCTCTGATATACGTCCATAGTATCTATTCTTACTTTAATTCAAGCATGTATAAACTCTAACATAACAAATTAATAAATGCACTGGTTTACTACGAAGTAATCTAACAGTGAATTACAAAATAATTTCTGACCACAAGCTAAAAATCTACATAATTTCGCCTCACATTTAATGACTCTACGTAAGTATCCAGCCCATTTCTCAAATACGCATGTAAATGAAACACTACAAAGATAATTCTACATATAAAAAGTCTTAGTAATTAAGTGTACATACTACAAAAAATTACAATTATAATGCTTTTATATTCTGCAAAAATCGATAAAATAACGTAAAGACCTTTTCCAAGCTTTGTCTTTCCTTAGAATCTACCTCTTAGTTCTGCCGCCAGATTACGAGTGATTTCTTTCTTGGAGTAAACCCTATTGATCTGCAATCATTCCAGGCGAATACTAAATTACTCTTACGATTTCGGAAAGTAAGTCTGAATTGTAATCAAGCCATCTATCTCAATTTTGATTAGTTATCGCTGCGGACCGATCCAATCAAACATAGTGGACAGTGTCCCTCTTGCTGTCTGTCAACGTGGGGACAGATGCGAACAAGCCCCTTTCACCCACCCCGATGGACTTTACGTTTGATCCTTGGACTAACCTTTTACATATGGTTGTGATAACGGCAAGGCCTTTGTTAAACGACTCGACAAATCGCCGTTTTTGCCGATTCAAGTTTCCGGTCTTTAGAGATCAAATGCATGGCCGCGGTAATATTCTACAGACAGGTAGATTAAAACTTATACATGACTTTAGATCGGTGCTTGGTAAACGTAAAATTCTTTTTAAATATTTAAAGATTACCGATCTCTCTCTCTCTCTCTCTCTCTCTCTCTCTCTCTCTCTCTCTCTCTCTCTCTCTCTCTCTCTCTCTCTCTCTCTTTCTCTCTCTCTCAGATTTTGCTCTGTTGTAGAAATAAATTGATTTTTTTACAGGCAGTATAATAGTGATGCATAGATAATCCAGTCTCTCAAGTTTATAGTGATGCATAGATAATCCAGTCTCTCAAGTTTATTGCCTCTGTCTGACGATGCAGGAGGTTCAGGAGGTTTTGCGCGACACCCTTTACACGCGTGTGAGACGAACCTTGTGGTCATGTGTAACACAGATACAGTGAGCACACTTTGCAGTTCTGTGATTCATTATCATGATCCACGGAAACTATACATTGAAGTATTAGCAAAAGTCAATTGTTTTCTTCAAATTGTCAATTTTTACACATTATGAAAAGTCGAAAGTCCACATCTGACTCTATAAAAATACATCGTGTAGGTTTGTTATGAATCTATTTTACAGATTACTCCTGACATTAAAGTTAACTGCACGTAAACACAGTAATTGCTATAGTTTCAAGAAAACAAGAAGGATGATTCTATTTGTCTTTGAGAAGTGGAATAATCAATTGATATTATTGAACATCTAGCCAGACATGAGGTGATTGTAATTTATTAGCTTCGCGAATAATATTGATTTAGCTATAATTTTAATTCACAGGCTATATTGGGTTAGACCATATCTCCCAAAAGCAGAAAACATTTGTTTTGTTCAGATTCTTATCATTCTGTTTGTCAGAAAATTCTCCTTATATGTTCACTGGAACTATCATTTAAAAATAAAAATGAAAATTAAATTCTCATAATCGAGCTCCAAATTATAAAGTCTGATTGGTCACAGTAATTGAGCCAATCAGAATTCAGATTGTCTTAGTTGAGTGACCTTTTATCATGATAATATTTTATAATTTCGGGACAAAGTTTCATGATTTTCATGCCAAAACGTCCTTTGTGTTTCACACAAGATGCGTCAACCAACATATTTTATTATATGCTCATTTTTTTTTTATCCGTTCACTTTACATTGTCAGAATCCTTCAATATTCCCCGATTTTGAACACCTTCATATTGCAGTCCTTGCGCTTGATACACGTGAGCGCGCGGTACGCTATGAAGTTAAAAGGTCTATGGCCTGGAGCTATATGCGCATGAATACTATTATTGTGTATTGAATAAATCTACTATTGTGAAATTTATTATTTTAATAATAAAATAATACATTTTATTACTAAATATAGTTGGTTGTGAATGTTATTATTAAGTCTTTGGTAATGTAACAAAAATGAGCATATAATTAAAAGGTTACTGCATTTGAATGGAAAAATATGAACTCGTTTTTTCGGATGGATATACTGCACTCTAAGGCCTGTCCGAAAAACTCGTTCATATTAACCCATACAAATGCAGTAACCTATAAATACTGACGTGCGTTACATTCTGTGTCAAACAGATCCAGTATCTGTCCATATTGAAACGAATGTAAAATTTGTTGTTTCAAAATGATGGTCGTTTGAGCGTGTTCTTCGTTTTTCTTTCATTTTGATTATGTTTTTACACTTAAAGTAAATTAATAAATCATGGTTAGGCCTTATAGCACAAATTGATTAAGAATGTTACACTGGTTATTCGGGTGGCAATATATTAAGAATGCCGCACTGGTCATCCGAATGGCAATAGTAAGATAGATGTATCCCCTATCCATTTTATTTTGCTATCAAAAAGGTTATTTCTATAAAAATGTTAATATTCATTATATTATGGAAGGGTCAGTGATGAACTCCGTTCATTTTCATCTCGCAAAGGCACAATCCAGCCCACGCCCAACTTCAAAATAAAGACTTTTCGATATTAATCAAATATAACCTTGTGCCTTAGTATAATGAATGTCAATCGATGTATTGGTATTGGTCACGTGCGAGCCCCTTTACAAGGCTAAGAGTATAACAGCAACAGTTAGTCGCATCCTGATGAGCTCGGTAATTATTGGCTACACGTGATACTAATATTTCAACACATCCATCTGTTGGAGATAAGAAGCACGCGCTGAACGTAAACTAAACTGCACGAGTTGAGAGGAAAGACGAATGAATATCCCGAAATAACCATACCATCCTGTAATTCTGCTCATTTGTGTAAGCAAAGACCACACGTGTGAACGAAAAAATATGGAGCACACAAAATCCAAATGGTGTGCATTTATTTATTTGAGATGAAAGGGAATGGGTGGAGTAACAATTAGGAAACCAACAGCAAACTAGAAATGATAATCGACTTTGAAGAAATTATGGAAAGGTTAACTCGAGGATATAATATTTAGTAAATGAAAAGCAGTTTGCGATTTGTTGTATGGATGAATGAATGCATAGGTTGTTTCCATTTGTGGAATTGGGATTGCATGTGTTGCTGCAGACAGATAACGCAACTGGTCAATGTATACAGACATAAGTAGATACATGCACGTAACCCCCGCATATGCTAGCATACATATTAGTAGACAGACACGTACAGACAGACATGCATGATGGATAGACGGATAAATGGAAATCCTAGAACCAGTAGCGGTCTAAGTGACGTGCAAAAGGTACGATCGCGCTGGAGCCAAAAGCGGGGTGGGGTGGGGCAGACACTTTTGGAGTGTTTAAAACAGATTATAATTAAAGAAGATAAGTAAATTTGATTATAAAAACAAACCTGAATTTTTTTCTGCATATTTCACAGAATTTCTTCAGTGATACTGAAATTAGATTTTTATTGTCCGTTACCCGCACGACCCTAAAACCACCACTGCTAGAACGGCCAAGTATATAAATGCAGTTCATACCATCAATGCTAATGGCCCGATTACGTATTCATTTAAATAGATACATGCAATTATGTGTGTGGAAATACTTGGCAATCTTTATATTTAAGCGTACACCTTCGTCCATGTGTGAATGTGCGTTTGCATGAGTGCATGTTTGTGTGTGTGTGTATGTGTGTGTGTTAAACAACTGATAAGCATTTTGTATACCTTATTTATTCTGATTGTTCAACCTAACAATAATCGTGTATCAATTTGGTTTTATGTAAGAGAGTATCACCTAACTACAAACTAATTTACAACCCTATTAAGCTCATGTAATAAAGTAACTTTTCATAAAATGTAAAAGGATATAAAACCCGCCAGATAGTACTCTAATTCAAATAAAATTAAGCAATATAAACAAAAAGATCTCATGAACCAGTCCATCTATGATAAACCCTTTCTTTATTAGAATCATTGCTGTAAAGTAGTTTGTACTAAGAGAAATATGTCAATGCCATAAACTATCGAATTTAGAATATTATATATGTAGAAGGATTTCATGACAGGAGTTTATATGAGGGTTGTAAACACACACAGATATATTAGATTTTGCAAGATCAATAAAGAAGACATCAAAGTCTTTGTACTTTGCATACCTTGTCGTAAATAAGAAACTTGTGGCCAACTTCAAGGTATTGTATGACCGTATAGCTCACCTCAACAAACTCTTCTAAAGCCTACTTATATCAAATGTATCAATAATGGTACATTCCCGAGTCAAACATTTATCTGTCTAAATGAATATTTCAATATATTTGATCCAAGAGAAGTGTAGAATGCGCCCTCCTGCAGGTTTTGATGGACGATTAATGGAGGTAAGATTTTAGTCCTTGAGCCCTGATCTAAAAATTGTTGGACTTAGTGGTACCACCTATAAGGTCAAATTCTGTCACCCACTTTTGAAACGGAAATGCGCATCAGAGCCATCTGTAGCTGGCAACTTGAATGACAAACGTGAAACTAAAATTTGGGTATTTTGTTTTTATACTCTTCTACGTAGCTTTGTTTCCTAATTTATTCACCTTTTAGTCAATATTGGGATCATTGGTTTTACCTGGTGGTCAATATTCAATTTCATCTGGAAGGCATTTCTCACCAGTTGGTTAATAATGGGTGTTTATTTGCACGTGGTAGTCAAAACTAGTCAGTATAGGGAAGCAGTAATCTGATTTCAGATTTGTAAACTTTAATGCTAGCTGGACAATAGTAAGTTTGACACCTTGACTTTTCTTAAAGATTAGAAAGATAGCAACAACACGACAGTTTCAAAAGGGCGTGGTCCGTGCAGAACCAGAGTGTAGTCACGATTACATTGTTCACTTCTACCTGTACTACTCTAGAGAACGCATTATAAATATTATCATGCAGAATATAAATCCATACTAAAGTTATATTGGCTTCCGTCATTTTTTTAGATTTGTTTGCAGTATTTTATGGGGCCCCGAGTGGCCTAGTGGTCTAAATCGCTGTCCGTTACGGATCACTGCCATCTCACCTCTGTCTGCGTGGGTTCGAGTCTAGGATTCGGCGAATGTGGATATGAGAGAAAGCTTGCCGGTAGCTTCTCGTGGGTCGGTGGTTCTTTCCGGTGATTTCCCGGTTTCTTCCTCCACCATTAATACTGGCCGCCATGAATAGCCTATCGTGTGCTGAAAAATGGCGTTAAGCCCAACTACAACAATAACAGCAGTATTTTATTTTTAAATTTGAACTTTTAACATGCACTGTATAGACAGTATTGTGTGAAACACTGAAACAAGATACCTATCTGTGTGACACACTGTGATCATAAAAACAAATACTTATCACATGTATGTAAAGCATAATGTGGGGCTGGGGCGATCTTCTTTGTGGGAGGGTTTGAAATTTTTTTTCGAACCGGGACATTTTTTGCTGCCTCAAAATAAAACTTTTGTTTATCTGATATTGTGTAAATAATAAGTTCATTTCTTTCTATAAATCAGATCAAGAATATTTTTCACCCCCACCCCTTGTAGTCATGAACTAAATGCAAGGCCCAACCTAACCAAGTAAAATATTAAATGTAGGTCACAGTGACCTTTTGGTATGGTCCAGTACTAAGTAAGATATATACACTAATCTAATTTAATTATCAAGCATCAACAATATAAATATCAGATTAAACCAATGTCAGTGATGTGTGAAAAATAGGTCACTGTGACCAACATTGAAAATATTTGGTCATGCGCTAAACCTAACCTAAACGAGTTAAATGAAAAACAATGTATTTCGTTTGTGGTAAGGGTATGATAATAATAAAGATGTATTCAATAATCTAATCTGGTGATTCTACCATGGACGGAGACTGAGAAATAAGCTGAAAACAGAACATATTACTAAAATATTACTAAAGTTATTAAAGCGTAAAGTATTGATTACGATGATGTTCTTTTGTGAATTGTATTCTAACCTACAATATGCTTCATGAATCATGGTATAACAGTGTGTGTGTATGTATATATATATATATATATATATATATATATATATATATATATATATATATATATATATATATATATATATATATATATATATATATATATATATATATATATATATATATATATATATAAGAGGAACTAATTTTAAAAGAGGAACTAAAAACTAATTTTGGTCATGATGTAATGTGTGTGATTTTGATTCTTTAACATAGCTTTAACAATTTTTGAGTCATATTGCTACGCTGTATTCAGTGTGGTAGTTTATAGATATGTCTAGCACTGGAGCATCAGGCCACAGACATGTAGCATGATGTCCCACCCAGTTACAATATCTTGACACCAGGCCGACCAGTCCTAACACTAACCGCAGCTGACTTGGTCGGAGATAGAACATACGACCTTCAGGGTCTAAGGCGGACACTCTAACCACTATGCCACCGGATTGGCCAGTCATGATGTGATGGAAACATAATCCAGTAAAATGTGAAATGCAGGCCTGAGTAATCTCTGATTGATGGTAAAACTATGGTACTAAGCAGGCCTCAGTGATCTCTGTTTTATGGTAAAACTATGCAGGCCTCAGTGATCTCTGTTTTATGGTAAAACTATGCAGGCCTCAGTGATCTCTGTTTTATGATAAAACTATGCAGGCCTCAGTGATCTCTGTTTTATGATAAAACTATGCAGGCCTCAGTGATCTCTGTTTTATGGTAAAAATATGTAGGCCTCAGTGATCTCTGTTTTATGGGAAAACTATGCAGGCCTCAGTGATCTCTGTTTTATGGTAAAACTATGCAGGCCTTAGTGATCCCTGTTTTATGGTAAAACTATGCAGGCCTTAGTGATCCCTGTTTTATGGTAAAACTATGCAGGCCTTAGTGATCCCTGTTTTATGGTAAAACTATGTAGGCCTCAGTGATCTCTGTTTTATGGTAAAACTATGCAGGCCTTAGTGATCCCTGTTTTATGATAAAACTATGCAGGCCTTAGTGATCCCTGTTTTATGGTAAAACTATGTAGGCCTCAGTGATCTCTGTTTTATGGTAAAACTATGCAGGCCTTAGTGATCCCTGTTTTATGGTAAAACTATGTAGGCCTCAGTGATCTCTGTTTTATGGTAAAACTATGCAGGCCTTAGTGATCCCTGTTTTATGGTAAAACTATGCAGGCCTTAGTGATCCCTGTTTTATGGTAAAACTATGTAGGCCTCAGTGATCTCTGTTTTATGGTAAAACTATGCAGGCCTTAGTGATCACTGTTTTATGGTAAAACTATGCAGGCCTTAGTGATCCCTGTTTTATGGTAAAACTATGCAGGCCTTAGTGATCCCTGTTTTATGGTAAAACTATGATACTAATAGAGATTCATACACTCGTCTAGTTTGATTATTCCACCATGAACAGATCTATAGAAATAAACTTGAAATATAAAATTTAACCAATGTCAGAAAATCGTGAAATTTTGTATTAAAGGTATCTTACTTACCAAAATGCGTCCTCTCACCAAGTTTGATGATTTCAGGTATTGCAATATTTATTCAATATGCAAAATGCCAAATGTTAAAACTATGCATGCACAAAGTTATCCTCCTTCAGATTTCCCATCTACTATGGCAATGATTTAAAGGGTTTATGATATCATCACAACATACCATATTATTAGTTTTTACTCCAATTCCTCCTGACCTTGTTCCGTAATACATTTTACATTCCGTTCGGTTGGAAAAAAAAGTTCTTGAGGAAGGATTTTGCATGCATGATTTTTCGTGAAGTGTTCTGTTTTGAAGACATAGTCTTTATGTACAGAATGGCGTCTGCATTTATGGTACAGATTGTCTAACTTGGTAGAGATATTTTTAAAAAGAGTTGCGCATTGTAAAAAAATAAACAAGTTTAGATTTATTTTGTTGATCGCACGCTGTATATAACAAAGATAAAGACAGACAGACAGACATATACCATCTTTTCTATCTTTCGCTAGTTTCAGTTTGGCAAATAATTATCTTTAATAACGTGTAATACTTTAGCATGTTTTTGGGTAAATAACAACTAAAAACTTTCTTTCCTTTCATAGTTCATGCCATGCACTGAATAAATCCATATACTTTTAATGATAACTGCTACCTTAAATACGATGCATCGCCTCATACAAAATAAAGGAGAAGAAAAGTTGATATCTGCTTGGAATTTTCCTTCTCTGATTGATCTAAATATGTATCTATATTCAATAATTAGAAATGAACGTAAAAAGGTATGTCAGCTTTTAATACACGTTGCTCTGAAACATTAATTCCAAACTGCATTCATGTTTGTCATACAAATGAAAATATCATGAACAAGAAAAATACGTAATAAAATATATTTCACTAACAACAACCAAACAACTTTATATACCAAGTTTTAATTTAGATATATTTCATTTCTTATACTATCATAAACCTGATAAGGTTTTCATTGCATTAACACACCAGTATCACTTTTTACAGATTTTTAATATCCCTTACATATGACAAAAACTTAACGCGCATATTCATTGCACGAGGAAAATGTAGACAGTAAAGAGTTTTATGTGCTTGGAAGGGGCTAATGGTCGTGTTTCCAGCTAAGTGCTACCGATAGCTCTATGTTTGAGGGGTAGAGCGGGAGAGAAACGTCTTCAATCTTTTCTTTTGTCACAGAGTGGAATTTTAGTACTTATCGGGAATGTTACATCAAAACGTATACACATGCAGGCATGCATTCGTACACACACACGCACGCACACACACACTCGCACGCACTCATACATACATACATACATACATACATACATACATACATACATACATACATACATACATACATACATACATACATACATACATACATACATACATACATACATACATACAGACATACATACATACATACATACATACATACATACATACATACATACATACATACATACATACATACATACATACATACATACATACATACAACACTGACTTAACAATAGTTCTGTATAAATAAATATATAAATCAGAAACTTACTGTCTTCGAAACTCGACTTTGAATTGTGTAGAATAGTATTTGTATATGAAACAATACAATCAGTCCTTTGATTTACTGTGTCTAACTGTCATCTTGAAAAATTTTTGTGGCGGGTAGGGAGGCATGGTGTTATGACAAAAGATTTATGGCTATTAATTATCGTTGAAGATGGGCTGGGGCTAGTTTGATTCAACCAGAGAGATCGATTGAAGCAACATCGACTTTGTTTCCACCAAGTAAAGATAATCCAAGATGAATATGCAGAAATATTTCTGTATAACAAATTGGTCTTCTAGACTGTATAACAGCTTGGTCTTCTAGACTGTATAAGAGCTTGATCTTCTAGCCTCTGTATAACAGCTTGGTATTCTATGAGAAAGGACTCGGTAGATACCGTTTATGTTGCCATAGTGGCAAATGTGATGTAGGTTTACTAATGTGATGTGCCTTGAACCAGTAGTTCGACTGGCCTCAGGTGGACAGTTAAAACACTCTCCCGTGTTAGGGATACTTGTACAGTTTCTACGATGTGAATTACAAGCGGAACGGAAAGTCAATATAGAGAAACTGTGGGGATGTGCGGTTGATAGCTAATTTGCAAGTTGTAGATAATGTGGTTTTGTATTGATTATTGCAAAATTTATGTATAGAATGGACACGTCGGGCTTTCCAACTTACAACTGAAGTTGTATAGAAGTCTTTGTAAATATGGGGTAAACTTATGACTTCTAGCGGGATTCGAGCTCAGGGTTTTGACACCGCTCGGTCACGCAAAAGACCCCTGGCTTATAACAATATGTTATTGTAAAGAGATCGCAAATATAGTTAACAAGGCAAAATGACAGGAAAACTGTTTTGCGATAATTTTAAAAAAAATTAAGCGCAAAATACCAACTAAAAATATAATTCTAAAATGCTTTCGCAAATCAAGCATTTAGTTTTATTATAACTAGTTGAATGAGTATTAACCTTTAAAAGCGAGCTTTGCTGCAGTTGCTGCATATTACATGATGAATCCAAAATTAAAAATTGCTTTAATTCCCTTTATAGTCGTATATATTTGAAATATTCCTACTAAATTACATTTCTTTGTCTCAAGTGATTTTTGCATAATTATTCTAACAATGCTTTTGTCGAAAAATTCAATTGTGGAAAGTTCAAATACTTTTGAAAAAAAAAACCTGAAGGACAAAACAAAATAAATGCTGCAATAGCCCGAAAGCCTGTACATGCCATCTATTCATGACCAATATAAAGTGTATAAAGAGCCTCTAGAATAACAATTTTATGACTATTATAAAGTGTATGCAATTTCATGACTCTATTCATGACCAATATAAAGTGCATACAATTTCATGACTCTATTCATGACCAATATAAAGTGCATACAGTTTCATGACTATATTCATGACCAATATAAAGTGCATACAGTTTCATGACTCTATTCATGACCAATATAAAGTGCATACAATTTCATGACTCTATTCATGACCAATATAAAGTGTATGCAATTTCATGACTCTATTCATGACCAATATAAAGTGCATACAATTTCATGACTCTATTCATGACCAATATAAAGTGCATACAATTTCATGACTCTATTCATGACCAATATAAAGTG
Organism: Potamilus streckersoni; assembly: GCA_016746295.1. NCBI lineage: Eukaryota > Metazoa > Mollusca > Bivalvia > Unionida > Unionidae > Potamilus > Potamilus streckersoni. Next base: position 834,062 of record JAEAOA010000779.1, read on the forward strand.
CATACAGTTTCATGACTCTATTCATGACCAATATAAAGTGCATACAGTTTCATGACTCTATTCATGACCAATATAAAGTGCATACAATTTCATGCCATCTATTCATGACCAATATAAAGTGCATACAATTTCATGCCATCTATTCATGACCAATATAAAGTGCATACAATTTCATGACTCTATTCATGATCACTATAAAGTGCATACAATTTCATGACTCTATTCATGACCAATATAAAGTGCATACAATTTCATGACTCTATTCATGACCAATATAAAGTGCATACAGTTTCATGACTCTATTCATGACCAATATAAAGTGCATACAGTTTCATGACTCTATTCATGACCAATATAAAGTGCATACAATTTCATGACTCTATTCATGACCAATATAAAGTGCATACAATTTCATGACTCTATTCATGACCAATATAAAGTGCATACAATTTCATGCCATCTATTCACGACCAATATAAAGTGTATAAAGATCCTCTAGAATAACAATTTTATGAGTATTATAAAGTGTATGCAATTTCATGACTCTATTCATGACCAATATAAAGTGTATAAAGAGCCTCTAGAATAACAATTTTATGACTATTATAAAGTGTATGCAATTTCATGACTCTATTCATGACCAATATAAAGTGTATAAAGAGCCTCTAGAATAACAATTTTATGACTATTATAAAGTGCATACAATTTCATGACTCTATTCATGATCAATATAAAGTGCATACAATTTCATGACTCTATTCATGACCAATATAAAGTGCATACAATTTCATGACTCTATTCATGACCAATATAAAGTGCATACAATTTCATGACTCGATTCATGACCATTACAAAGTGCATGCGATTTCACGACTCGATTTTTGACCATTAAAACAATTTGATGACTATTAATGACCATTATAAAGTGCATACAATTTC